>JASKGM010000010.1:2397920-2440435 GCA_034509205.1 Ceratonia siliqua | reverse complement strand
GCCCCAATTTCAACATAGTATCAGAGCCAGTTTCTACTCTCGATTGTTGAGCCCCACTTTCATAACCTCCGATGTGCCGGGGAGTGTTGGGAGTCCCACATCGGATGACTGAGTTGATCTACGGGGGTTTATAAGTCCCTTAGGCTCCCTCCCCCTTGAGCTAGCTTTTAGGGTGAGTTCTACCTAAGGGTGGCTGCCCCAATTTCAACATTTACAAAAGAAGAAATTTTATTAGAAAGAAAGGGGAAGTACAAGAAGGAAGAATTAGATGTGTTATTAAATAGACCAAGAAAAACAACATAGAAAAATACGAGAAACCACAACAACACAATAAAGTGCTCTGGCCCTATAGCAGATGTAACAAGAAAACTAGATAAACTCGTAGACTTTTCACCAAAAAGAAGCTAAGAAAATTACTCTAACAAATAACAAGAAGAAAAAGCAATAATATCTGATGCACCAACATGGGTACATGTATCATATCTGAAACGATTGGATATAGAAGTACTGGACATTTATGGGGGGGAAAGGATAAAATTAAGTTCCCCTTTTGATGTTGTTAGAAGTATGACAGCTAGGGTAAAAGATGTGTGTCACAACTAGTGGGATGGGCTTGTACTAGTTATACTACCCATGTAATTAACCTAGTTTTAATTATAAATAGACGCATACCCTGGCCATTTAAGTAAGTGGTTTCATTCTCATCTCTGTTTCATTGACTATTCTTTTCTTTGTATTTCTTTCTATTCTTGTCAATAAATTCTTTTTCTATCTAAAAAAAAAAACAGCACCCGAGCTGGGTGATAGAGAGTTCTAGGTTTAGTGGTTGTAGTCGTGTTTTTTTGTGAATTTGTTGCATTTCAGTTGGTGGTATGGTGTATGATTGTTTATGGTTCTGATTTGTTATGTGGTTGAGTTTATGGTGGTTTGAGATTGGTGTTTGGTATTTGGGCATCATGGAATGAAGACTTTGGCACTAGTAAAGGAGTTGAGCTATTGGGTGCCCATTGAACAGCTAAGTAGTGTAGACCAATTTCAAGAAGATTGAGGGAACTACTCATGAGAAGTAGGTTGCAGACTTATGGGAGCTCTATCATTGTGTTAGACAATGTGGCCGGCAGAGCAGCTGGGACAATGTCAAGGGAGCCGCTCACAGGATGTAGGACGAAGAATTACGAGTTGTTTATCTACCAAAGATATTGTCAGAGAAAGTGCTAGTTGCTTAAGTTCTTCAATGATTGAGTTGTTTGATTTAATTTGGTTATTTTTTTTGTTTTAGTTGGATTTTTATTTGTAACAAGCCGCAAGCTTTGTAGGGTTCAGCTTAGAGGAAGTGTTAGAAGCATGACAGCTAGGGTAGAAGATGTGTATCACAACTAGTTAGCTGGGCTTGTAATAGTTGCAATACCCTTGTACTTGACCTAGTTTAAATTATAAATAGACAAATACAAAGACACTAGATATTTAAGTTAGAGATCCCACTCTCGTCTCTCTCTTTCCCTAACTATTATTTTCTACAGACATCTTTAGTACGATTTCATTTATGAGAGAGAGAGAGAGAAGCCATATTTCAATGAGAAATTAACTTTGCCCAACATGAGAATCATAATAAACAGCTTTCCTGGTGTCAGCCTTCAAGAGTCTATAAGACAGTTTTACATATTCTTGAACATCATACACCTTTACAATGTCACACATGTAATACTTGGTTAAAAACTTAAAATATTTCTAAGGTACTAACCTAGCATGATCCTTCAATGCTCTGTTCATTTGTTGCTGAGCAGTACGCTTCACTTCATCAATTGTCATCTAGGAACAGTGAAAGAGGCCATGAGAACATTTTGTTATAGTAGTTGACACATAATTAAGCAAATATCTAGAATGTGGTAAACCTCTGCGGTCTGCACTCTTCAATAAGACTTCTACAAATTCATGATAGTTAATAGTTATAACAAATACAACAATTATAATGGGTGTGATGCCAACTTAGCAACCACTGCTACTCGTTAAAGTTCCTGGAAACTCATTTCACAAGGATGTATCTTTTAGACCTCTGATTTCTCTAACAGTGGGTTATGGCTTCCATTTTTTGTTTGCCCTTTTCAACAAATAAATTTTATTAGATTCTAGGAGGACCTTTGAATTAAGCATCTTCCCTTTTGAGAGGCTTTTCATCACCATTTTGTGTTTCATCCCAGTATCATTCCCAATCATCACTTTCCACAATGTTGAGGGTTCCCACATTTCTTCTAACTTCCCTTTTTCCAGGAACTTGAAAGACGAAGAAACCTCTAAATTGTAATACCTAATGATTTTGCTTGATACGATTCATATATCATCTAATATTACCAAAAGGATATGGGCTCTTGATTATTCTAGTGCATTTTGTTGCAAGTTCTTCTTTTTTCTCACCCATTCTCCAAACATAGAAGCATTTATTATTGGAAAATCCCTTTGGAAATGCAAAGCTCACTCAGAAGCAAACTTTTCCATTCCGACAACACTACTAAATAGAATTTAACTAATGATACATCGCAAACTGATAGACCTGACAAAGCGTTGTCTCCTAATATGTGTGTGATGTGTAGTCCTAATTCAGAAAACAACCGCACATTTACTATTTACATAGTCCAGTTCCATTTGGAATGACTTTATGGAACATTTTCTGTTAATTAAATTTAAATTTTTAGGCAGGAATAAGGGCAGAGAGTAACAGCAGTGAACTTTATATGCTATCCACTATCCTTTGGTCTCTTTGATTAGAGCAGAATGATTGGGTCTTTAAGGGGAAATCTCTGCTCTCAGACTTGATTTGGAATAGGATATTTTTATGGCCACTCTTTGGTGTTCAGCAGATGGTCTCTTTCGGTTGGTACCATCCTCTTTATTAACACTACCTTCTAACAAAATTTTCTTCTTTTATCAGGAAAGAAAAACAAACACAACAATTATAATTATGGAAAACCTTTTTTGCTATTGAAGCATGGCAAATCAAATGGGACATGGATATGAAACTAGATGCAGTTATCCTTGACTATGCACAATCACCCATATATTTTGCATGAAGCATATCACAAATACAAGTTTACAAACAGAATTCGTAAGAAATGTTATTTGCTTATTTTAAAACACAGCATGCATTTTTCCAACACTCAATGGTCTCTGCAATTTTGCTTCTTTTTTTTGTTTTGCACAACCTTTTATTAGTAGCAATGTGTTTTGTTCACAGCTATTTGGTTGGAGCAAAATGCAACAACTTTTAAGCAGAAGCTCTTGCCTGTTTCACTTGTATGAAACACTTGTTTTTGTCTTCTTTTTGGTGCTCAAGCAACAGTTACCTAAAAGAGGGTTTGCTTGTATGAATGCAGGAGCTTTATTGTATTGATTTGTTTACTGTCTATTATTACTTTTATCTCTTTGCATATATAGCAGGATATCTTATCCACTGCACTTAGTCGTTTTTTCTTTCCTAAATAACTTTTCTTCTTTTATAAAAGCTAAAATAGAATAAAAATGAAATAGAGCCAAAGAGCTTTCCCTGTTTTTCTGAATCCTCTTTGACATTTCTGGCTTTCCCAATCAAATCACAAAATAACAAAGATGGGTAATACCTGCACAGCAGCTGCAGTTTCCCGTGCTATGGTCTGACTTACAGCACTACTACTTTCAAAGAAACTCATAATTTGATCAATGCTTTCCTTCAAATACTATCCAAAGACAGTATACAAGTGAAACAAATAAATAAAAGCTCAAACTGGAAAGGGGGGAGGGGCAGAAAAAAAATGAATAGCAGCATACAGTCATGTAACATGGAGAAGCTTTGGCAACCATGCTCCAGTCCGCTTTCTCATCAAAAGGTTTATAACAGAAAACACCAACTAATGAGTTGTATGAAGCTGCACTCTGCAAGCGCATGGGGAAAAAATCAACCTACCACCTGTAGTGTTCCACAAGCATAAAACCAAAAAAGCATAAACTTTTACACTCAACTAGAAGGGGAAAAATCAGACCTCTGCAAGCAGACCCTTGGGTGAAGATAATTTATATGACCCTAACTTCATGTCAAAGACCTTTGTTTCTGGATAGAGCTTTATGGAGCAACTGAGGTCTTCACATGATAATTCAGCAACAGGCTCTTTGGATTCCCCAATGAGCTTTGAAGCATTATGTTTCATGTGAATTATCAAGAAAGTATGAAGAGCATCCACCTTGCTATTTATAACTGATTGCTCATCATCACCTTCCTTATACCCAATTATTTTATTTAACCGATTCAAGTCTTCCTCGTTGAAATGAAATGCCTCACTCTCCTCTCTAGGAGATTGACTGGTCCTGGTTGAAAGCCACAGGTGAGAAACACTGTCAAAATTTATTTTTAAAAAAACCCATTTTATCTTACTACTGGGACATGAACATATATTTTAAAGAAAAGAATATTTACCATCCAAATGACCACCAAGATTTCCCTGATTTCTTTTTCCTCAAGTTAAGATCCGATTCCGCTGATTGCTCCACAAACTTGTGAGCCAACATTCTGCTCACACCAAGAAATAGAAAAATACTTTGCACCGAAAAAGAAAATAGAAAAAATACTTTGAGGTTGAATATTAAACTAGAGGATTCCATCGTCTAACATATCTGTCTTACATGTTGATGCATAGATGTTTCAGTTGAATCTGAATATGTGAATTGCATGGCTTGTACAAGCGCATGTAAAGGAATAAATAACAAGTGCTCATACAAGGATAAAAGAAGAAGAAACATCTATAGACCTTTTATTTTGTACAAAGTTTTCTAAGCACATATATCAATACAGTAATGTCACTAATTTTCAGGGAGGGAGACTTAGACCTTGTCCAAAGTTAAAAAAATGAAAGCTTGCCAGGTGGAAGTAAAACAGTCAATACTAATAGATAAAGTTACTTGTAAGATTTTTCCCCCTTTTTCAAGTAGCAACACGTATAAGCTTTTACTATTTTCTATAATTGACTTGCTAAAACTTCAAACTGGGAAACTGGGTAAAATGGTTCAGCTTCAAGTGCTGAGCTTATCATCCACATACAAATAGACATCAGAAAATATGCAGCATCTACAACGTTGAAGAAGGAGCAGTAATTGCCAATTTCAGTCTGAAAACAGAAACTAAATCTATAATACTATAGTTGAATTGACTAATGACTAACTCATCTACTCATGATTTTTATCATGTAATTAGTGATTATCAAATACCAACAGACCACACCAATTCCTGAAGAAAAAAAATACCTCCATTGCAATATAAGTTCAATATTGAGTTCACGATCTAGTTCCTCAATCTCTTTGTTGTCAGTAATTGTCACCTGACTGGGGTCAGATTTTAGCAGTGAAGCATACAGAGAGATATATCTCTTCCTTAGGCTTGCATATCTCAGAACCTGCTCCCATGACATTTTTCCGCTGCCAAAAAGACAATATTATCATTCCAAGAAGTGTAAACATAAAACCATGAAAAGTAAAGAGCAACTTCTGCCATCAGATCCCACAAAGCTATAATATCAACATTCATAATTTTTATTCAATATTAAGAAGCTTTAAAAGGAAAACTTAGGTTTACAGTCAGTAAGGCAGAATGAGGATTAAGATTAAGAAATGGACGGGCAGGTGAAAAGGTAAAGTACATTGATTTGGGTGTTAGACAGGAATCTTTCTGAATAACCACTGAGAAGTTACCTTTGAAAAGGTAATAATATAAATATAAATAAATAAAAAGATAAAGATGCCAAAAGGGCCATAATATAACAAAGCAAGTCTGATGGCATGAACTTATCCTTAAGGATCCTGGCATTGCATTTGAACCAATACATAATAGCACAGCAAACATCATGCATCCCCACAAAATCTTATCCTCTGTCCTTCCAAAAGCTCTAATATTAGTGAGCACCAACTGCATGACATTTGTTGGCTGCCCACCAAAACAACACAGCAAACATCATACATCCCCATATTTGTTAGCTGTTCCAGACATTACATGCAACTAAGTAATGCAACTCAAATGATTCGGTATTTGAACAAATTACAGGTTTATCAAAAGATAATGCTTTATGTGATCTCTATCCTATAAAGGTGCAATACATAATAATATTGAGCATCAATGACCAGTCCAACCAATTCAATTTGCCAAGTTCATTGAACCACCAAACAACACCACTTCACACCAATTTATATAAAAATAAATAAAAATGACCCAGATATAGAACCAGAGCACTTCAGTGACTGGCTCACCAGTCGAAACAGCTGGTCCGGTTCCTATAGCTATGGTGTGACGCCCACCAGATTGTATATCTTATGGCTTTTTTTAGCTTTTCTTTGATTAGGCATTTCAGTTGGGAACTTCTATACAAAGGTTACAACCACTAATGAATTTTTCTCAAGGCAAATTATATAGTTATTATTATTATTATTGTTAATTGTAAATAACTAACTATTTAGACAAACATTAGAGGCTTTCAATTATTATATTACCATCTACAAGATTAGGGAATTTTTTTTTTTTGGGGATAAAAGAAGAATTTTTTAGATAAAATAGAGTTACATTACTATTTCTTCTGGGAATCAATAATTATTAATGTCACTGTCACCGATTACTCAAAGATTTGATGTAATCAGGATTTTGTTATTAATTTGTGATTCTCTTCCTTGTTGAAAACAAAAACCGGAAAACTGGAAAATATATTTTGGTCTTTTGAAAATAACAATGCCACAACAATCCCAAACCAGAACTAAGTGAAATAGTTTGAGTACCTTGCCTTCTTCATTTGGTCAGAGACAGCTTTATAAGCATACTTCCACCAAGACCTCGGATCATTTTTAACTACCACCAGTGGACGAAAATGAGCATACTTTAGGCGTTGGTTAAATGCAGCAAAGTTGTCCGCTAATTTCAAAATATCTCTGTATCCATCCTGCAAAGATTATTAAAAAATAATCAGACAACTATCCCTAATTACAAAGAAAACCAGAGAAGAATCATCAAATGAACCTTAGATAAGCAGATTGTAACATCATCCAAATTCACCACAGCCTTATGTAAAGGTTGATTGCTATCAGTAACTTCATTTAGTTGCAGTTTTGAGTAATTTGCTTGGCCAGTTACTGGCTGCAGAATGTATGAGTGCTTCCTTAATAAGGAATCAGCTGGCTTCCCATCTTTAGTACCAAATTTAAGTACCTGAAGTTTTTTAAGCAAATAGTAAGGAGAAATCCATCACGAAATTGATAAAAGAGGCTGAAAAAGAAAATGAAGATGAAAACAAAAGAAACATCATGTGCCACCCCCAAAGGGAAGCAAAGCGAACAATTCTGTCAAAAGGTAAGACATTTCCAACTGCTGAAACTTACAATTTTGAATTTATTTTATCAAAAAAGTATAATTTTCAAAATTATTATTAAAAGTCATTTGTTATCCAAACAATATATTAAAAAATCTTTCTACATGCCCTTTTCAGTAATTTTGTCAGTTAAAGTTCTTTTACAGTTGTGCATCCAATTTAATTCAAAAGTTCTTCTCAATTACTACATCCATATACAAAACAACTTCTCACAAAATGCATTCATAAAAGGCCTTCTTTCTACAGCCCATCCAAGCAGGCTCTCAATCCAAATACGCCTAGCAAAAAACACACCATAAATCACCTAAAGTTTTCCCTCTTACCAAAGCCCATATTTATCCACCAACAATTCCTCAAATAGTTAAGAGTAGAAGGACGAACCCACATTTGCCAACAACCTACACAACAAATAACTAAGCAATAACACATGGCTGATTCTTTATGGTTTTCTTACCCCCAATAAAATGTCAACATTAATCTTTATCAAAGAACCACTTGAGCTAAATGCTTATGCTGTTACGCAAAAGCCCTGAATGGTTTCTATAAAACACACCCCACCACCCAAAAGCCCATTAACTCGAAGAGTGGACAAAATAGATACTATGCAACTATCTTATATCACAACTAAACACTACTTTACAAATAAATTGTATTATAAAAATTGTGCGTAGCAAGGATCAAAGTCCCACTTGACCAACTACACTCAATAACAAGCCAAAGAAACACTTAATCTAAAAGCTTAAGCAACAGTTCAGCAATGCTCTGCTTCCTCCAAACCTTACCCCTGCCAGCAAGTACCATATTACAAAGTCTTAACCTGTAGAGGAACCTTGACACCAATAGAATTATCACAGGGAAAACAAGGGACACCCAGAATATGAACAAGCTAGTATAAAAAGGAAAAGATTTGTTGGTGGAAAAATCTAAACTATTAAAAGCCAAACTCCACTGTCTTGTAGAACATGCACAAAGTGCAAAACATGGAGAAAGATCATTGATCTCGCTAATATTTAGGTTTATTACAAATAGGCATCCCAAGAGATTTGCCCTTTTTTGAAACCGTAAAAAGCAGGAAACAAGGACTTCATGCAAGAAGACACATTAGAGTAAATTGAAATAGTTCAAGACATAGTATCAGGGACTCTATGACCAAGTAATCAGAAATTCAATCCTTGCCACCCCACTCTTCATAATTAAATAAAACTTCAAGCCCAAAGGTGTCTTTCGTGTGAGATGACATGTTATAGATTATAATAAAACTATTCATGGGCATCACCAAATAGCTTAAGCTTTGGGATGAAGTGGTCCTTGACATCGTACAAGTCATGCCTCCATCACGACTCTACTAGTGTTCATCTCGGTTAGGTCATTTCAGCTGCTGTAAGGCTAATTTTTGGCACAAAGCATTCTGATCTACCCTTAGGAGACAAGCCCAAGGAAGTAAATGCCTCGCTTCAATTTGTGAAGTTTTGACTTGATTTTGGTGAAACAAAGAGGTTAGTTTGAGATCTCAGTCAGGTTTGATGCCTTCTTGACTCTTAAGTAATTCTCAAAGAACTATACAACCTAAAAGCTTAAGCTACTGGAATGGTTTTTATCTCTAACAATAGGCATCAAAGAAAATCAAAGACCACACACTCTAATGAAAAAGATCAAATCTATCATGCTAAAAGTATTTCTACTTTCAAGAACCAGTGGAGTTATCATATTAAGAATCAAGTAGATTTAAGGAAGGGGAATCTTGTAGCATTTAACACCTAGCCACCAAAAAGGAGAGAACAACCCATAAACAAAAGCAAACTCTCTCTGTAACAGCCTAGTTGGACCATACACAAAACACACCAATTTCCCCTGCCATTAAAAGAACAGTGACAGAGAAAGAACATATCAACCTTCACCACAATCCCCTAGATAACCAACATATCAAGATACCCCCATCAGAACCACAAGAAGGAAAACACTACCCATTTTTAGATACATAATATAAATTCAAATGACAAAGGACATAAAAGAAGTTAAAATAAAAATATATATATACAAAACCATAGCTCTCACTATCCACAGGATATACCTTAAACCACTCCAAAGGAAGCAAATCCTCCCATGGTTTGCTAACATGCCACGGAATAATATCTGAATCCAAATAAACTGCAAGCTGATCAAGTTCAACAGACTGCAAATCAATGAGCAAAAAGACATCAACCACAAAAGAACAAGGACAGTATAGTGGTGACGCAAATTGAGAATCAATAAATATTACGGAAAGGATTATCCTCATATTGCAATTATTGACTTAACTACTTTTATTAGTAATTCTGCTTCTTTGAGAAAAAAATAGAATTCCACTAAAGGAAACCAATAAGGTTAGTGGATCATGCTGCAGAAAATTATCAACAAATTACACTCCTTCCTTAAACTAACAGAACATCAAGATAGTGGATAATAAGATAATCTTCCTTCATTACAAGATACACTTTAAAACTTTATCATATTAGACAAGCATCTAAATCAGTACAAAGGGATTTCATTGGCTACACCAGTTATCAGTCTATATTAAGACAAAGCAGCAGAACCTTTTGAATACGATCAAGTGCACCTCCAGTAATAAAAGTCTCTTTCCCAGTATCATCAACTGTCACAGTTGAGAGTTTCTCCAACCTAACACCAGTTGCAAATGGGTGCCCTGGATTGCTATAAGACAGAATTAATCAGGCGAGTAGAAGTTAGTAAGCAGGCTAGAGTATGAAGAAATTTCAAGTAAAGGAAGAAATGAGGCTTCAGTAGAAATATGATAACAAAAAACATTCAATAAACTTGGTTACCTCTCAAGATCCTCATATCTGATGTGAATATTGGAAATTGAAAGCTTCAAATTTCCAATTATGGTGCTGATGAGGGATCCCAACCATGATTTATTCTTGAAATGCAACAGATAAAACAAGTTAAATAAATAAATGTCCAAACACATACACGCGCATGCATGTACTTGCATAGGGCTACAAGGAGGTATTTGATGTAAAAAAATCCTAAATCCTCATATCAGATGCCTAGGTATAAGACCTCTTTTTTTTTATAGAAGTGGTATAAAACATTTATATATAACACACCCTAAAAAGTAAAACCACCAATAAATACATGTAAACCGGATACCTATGCAAGATAATTCAGACATAAATACATAGATATAATGATACACCACCTAAAGTGCATTTTTCCAACTCATTTGAAAAAGTTAAATCAAAGCACATACCATTTCTGATTTTAATTTCTGTGACTTCTCCCACAGCTTCATTTCCATCTCCTGTTGCCAAAGGGAAGGGAAAGATTTTTCCCATCAAACACTTTGTCTTCTCAAGTAATATCAAAATACACATGTTTGACTAGTTCTTACTGCTTACCTGTATTAGGCTCTTCTTAGCTTCCTGGACAGCATCCTCACTACATCCCTCAACTTGAGTTGCAGGTTCAGCTAATAAGAAAATGCGATCCAAATATACTAAGACTGGATCTTGGCCAAGCCTACTCCATGGAACCTTAAATGGACATACAAACAAGAACTCTAATTATAGATTCAAAAAGTATTAAAAGGAAATGACCCAAAAAAAAAAGTATTAATAGTAGGCATAACTCTTGTTTTTCTGCCCAAAAGCCATAAATCACTTATGCAGACAGGAGCATGCTTAATTCAATAGTCTGTTCAAAGAGTACGTAAGTGAAAATTGAGGAACATGAACAATCTATATCTTCATCTCAACACTTATGTAGGTATCATTATCATGATAAATTCAAAAATTATCATCCTAATAATGAACTGCCACCACCACCCATAAAAATCCCAGGGGGACTACAATTTCTGGCTTCTACAAAAGTGAGAAGATATCCTCCTACAACTGTAGCTCTCCAATTTCCCTATACATCTCCTTAAAAAGCATCAGATGAGCACCACAAGGAAGCCAAAATACACTACCGCAAAATGTGAGGGGGCATAAAATTTCTGTTTAAATATTCTAGCACTACTCTCCAACCAAATACACCAGACCCCAGCAAATACAGCCCCATCTCCACAACACCTTACCTTCTTTGCTTTTCTTGAAGCCTCAAAACTGAGAATCAAGAACTTCTCCAAATGTTACAACAAACTCAAAGCTCACCAGAAAAACCTAAAAGATGATTCCACACATTCGAAGCCACTGTACTATAAAAAGACAAGTGAATAACAAATTCATAGCTGTGAAGACGCACGATGCATATGTCAGGAGAAAAGACTTTATGTGGCCTTCAACTTGTAATAGATCATTACTTTTTCCATTTTTATTTGAAGACATACAAGGATTATTAAGGAGGATAAGGTAGCCTCCCAAACGAAGTAAAATTTGTACAGCAAGCAACAATATCTCCACCAAAACCATCAAATGACAAAATTCTTTACTGCTATTACAAGATCCTCTAAAGCTAACCAACAAGAATTCCCAATAGTGGAAGGAAAACCCACCATTTCTGCTTGAACCAACTCTCCCAAAAACTCCTAAACAAATACCAACTCAAGACTTCTTGATTATCAGTTGTATTGAGCAATGGCTCGATAAATATGAATTCTTCTTTTCAAATATCATCTTCTCGGACTTTGATCAAGTGTCTGAGTTTCAACATTTGAACATAGAAGAATCCCTCTCATAGGATCAAGCTGTCTATCACAAGAAGCACCTAGCCTGTTAATCCCCTCTTAGCCAGTATCCAGAAGACCTAAACTATTATCCACAATATCCCTGTGGCTATGTTGCTGAATCAACTCTCTCACTCCCGGTATCTTGTCATCATCCTCAAAAAGAAGGATTAAAAAATATGAAAAGGGAACAGCTTTTTAACCCCAAACATATAAAACTTTAAAAAATAAGGGAAATCAGAAATTTGGATTGACGACAACTTAAGTAAACAAATGGGGGGAAGAAAGAAGAAAATTAGGTGGAGAAGAGAATCAAAATAGAAGGACTCTAAGTCCTACTTCATTTTGTATGTTAAAGCTATCCAATCTTTTCATTTATATGCAAGACAAGAAATTGCGTCTAGGCTGATGGGCATCAACCCATATTCCACTCTTTTCCAACTTGTTCATCTAGGCACCTGCTCTTTTCCTGCCATTACTTTCCATCCCATCCTCATCTTTTCCTGTATGTCCAATGTCCATCCTTGATCAAATAGGTTTCTAATAGAAAAAAAATACAAGGAGATGCCACCTTAAAATACATACAAGATGTAAATAAGCATCTTACAGTTAAAGAAAAAATAAAAAAGAAAGAAAGCTTTACCACACATCAATATCAGTAAATCCAAAACCAGATTTAAAAATTTCTGAGAAAAAGTTAATCCCCACCAACCTGAAGTTTCACCGAACCAAGAAACCCTGCCTTAACCTTCACCGGCAATTTTAAAGCATTTAGAGCCTCAGGTTTCAGCTGCATATTCTTCAGCTCCACATCACCTGTTTTAAAGTTTAGTTTTAGAGAAGAAAGTTATCAAAAATGCCATAAGAAAAGATAGTCTAAAACAGAGAGCGTGAAATTTGGAAATAAAGCTCTCTCGATCAAGACTGAATTTAACAGTGTTGGAAAAATGCATGGTGCACTTCTTTAGTTCTTGTAAAATGAGAGAGAGGGAGGGGAGAGGTACAAAACCACACACGTGTACACCTGCAAGCTCCTTTTAGTTCTTTCAGACTGATAAGTATAGGCTTGAGATAAATTTTCACCTGGAGTAACCAAGCACAGACACAGGAGGTGGGGAGGAAGTAGAATAAAAATTAAAGCCCCGGTCTTTAAGACTATATGAAACCCCCGCTTGGCAGAGGCAGGCTGAACCAATAACCAAGAGTAAACACCTCAACCAAGTATTCATAAAACACTAAACGGAATCTCCACCATCCCCTTAAAGAGCTTGTCATCACATTCCAGCAACGAATTCCAGAATGGTATATAAATATAATCATGACCCACTTAAAAATGAACAAAACAATGATCATTTTGAATGCATACATGATCATTATTAAGCCAGCAGAAACTTTTTAACTATTTACCTTCTAGCAGACCTAGAATTATAAGAACAGCCATAATTGACATAATTATATTAGAAAGTTGCAAGGGGGAAAACCCAGGCATATAAGAAATATATGAAAAGAGCCCTCTGAGACTGCAGAATACATATATATATATTATATATACAGTTAAACACCCATTTAAACAGGTTTAGAGTGATTAGTACTAGTATGGCAAAGGGTGAACACATTAGAGAGGCTCAAAATAATTAGCAAAAATTCCCACCATCGAGAAGGCAGAACGTGAAATTGGGTGGACATGTTTTAGACTGAAATGCAATGTCATTTGTTTTCAAAATTGAACTACGAGCATCTTAAAACCTTGTACAATGGATTCCATTGAAGTGCATCTTAGAATAACACAATAGACGGGAAGTAGTTTCAGGAAGAGAGAGCAAATTCCTGTTCTATGTATTTCCTTTTTTGTTTTTTTATCTAACAACCGACGTCATGCTCTCGTATACTGTAGCCAAAATGTCATTTATTAAAATTATCCTTTAGCCTTATACATCATTTATTTAATATCATTTCCGCTCTCATTCAAAGTCTATGCTCAGTGGGACTACGCACAAAATTCACATTCACCAAACACACTACAATGTTCTTGCACAACAATTACTCACGCAACATCTCCTGGTTCAATATCCTCTGTAAGTATTTCGGGGTTAGCAGTCTCAGATTGAAAACTTGAATTTCAATGCAACAAATATAAACTAGTAGTGCTCATTTTGAATCACTCTACGAAAGACACTAGCCTCCAGCCTCACTCTGATTTCAATTCAGTGGTTAAGTAAACTAACTAGGATGTTGCATAACCCGTAAAATCTGAGAAGAAGTGATAAAGATTAATCAAGAGAAGACAAATAATTGAAAGGACGAGGAAGGATGTTTCGGACCTTTCCAGACACTGATTTTGAGGGCATCTTTGTTGAGGCCCTTCACATAATTGCCAAGGTACCTCTGCAAAAGGTACGCCACCTGATCTTCCAACATCTCGTTGCCCTTTGATCATATAACCATCACAAGGATGATCTAACGATCACAGAGAAGAAGAAACCGACGAAGACGACGATCAGTATAAGAAGAAGAAAACTGAATAATGAAAAAACTGCACATGAAGAAGGCGATTCGGAACTTCAAGGCCACGTCGCTTTGGTTTCTGAGAACACGCTAGCCTCGTTGCTCTGGGAGGTACAGTGAGTTGAGATCAGAGAGAACAAGGGAGTAAATCTTCAGTATTACTCAACCAACTGCAGTTGACCACGTATAAATTTATGTCACGTGAGGTCACGTTACACATACGTGCCTGCTTTTTGAGAGAGTAGACAGTGGTACCGGCCGCATGGGAATGGGTAATTTTCAATTTTTCATACATTAGCAAAAATGCCATGGTCTGAAGGTGGTGGGCTTTATCCTTAAGTGACAGGTGTAGAGAACACGCGAGATAAAGTGACGTCTCTTTTGTTAAGTAGCGGCTAGGTGTTTTACGTGTGGGGATTAGCCCAAGCCGAAATCCAAAAGATTTTTTATTTGGCTTATTAGATTATTTTTTTTTTATAGAAAAAATAATTTTTTTAAAAAAAAATTATTTTATATTTAGATACAATAATTTAAAAATATTTTTGAAATAGGATAAATAATTTTAAAATAAAAATTTTTCTCTCTTCTTATTTTTTTCCTTTTCAGCAAAAGTTAAAAATTTTAACTTTTCCTTATGGGAGGTTTTATCTATTTTTATTAACTTATTCGTTTTTTATAAGTCCAAATAAATAGGTATATTTTTATTAAAATATATTATTTTTTAAAAAAAATAACTTATTCTCAAAATAAGTATAAACAAACATGACCTAAGTTAAATTTGACTCCTAAATTATGAACAAAGTTTGGGTTTAATATATTTTTTTAAAGTGTAATTTATATTTTAATATAATAATAATATTTTTTGACATGTAAATATAATTACAAAATCATAAAGAATAAAGAATATATAAGTTTGAATAATTATCAAGTATATCAAAATTTTATCTCAAAAGTTTAGATATTATATTTCAATATCATTGGCATAACTACTTGATTCTTATTCATCAGTCTTATTCTTTAAGTTACCTATAAATATTAAAAAAATTATTAATAAATTAAGTATTTTACTAATATTCAATACATAAATAATCAGCAAATTAAAAAATTATTAAAGGTTACAAAATTTTATAAATTATTTTAAGATCATTGTAAAAAAATTATTTGAAAATGATTTGAATTACATAAAAAAAATCTTAAAATGTAATATTTTTTAAGACGTATGAATAAAATTATTTTTAAATATTTTTTTATTATTATATAATATCTTGGTCATACATTATTTCATAGTTAAATAGTATTAAAATATATCTTTACATAAAAAAAAAGAGTTATTTGATTTGAGAAACAAGCCCAATGACCTATTAAATATATATATATAAATAAATAAATAAATAAATTTATTGCATATATGTGACCGTAGAAAACGACAAGCTTTCTACATAGTAGAGAGGGATATCAGACCCATCCACCATAATCCACTTAATGAATAATGAGACCATTCTTTATTGTAAAAGGCTTATGTGGCCAAGGTTGCCATTGCACTTGGACAGTACATAAGTATCCCTCGTCTCTTTTCCTTCCTTGGGTATATAGATAGTGTGCAGGCTTAGCTTGGATAAGTCTGGACTTTTTTCCTTATAATAGGCTTAGACTTTTTTTAATCGTACATAAACACCTAACTTATTAGAATGGGCTAGATATATCCATGGATATACCTGATCCATGATCACCTATACTAGTTAATTGATACGTGGCATAATCTATCAACCAGTCAGTAAAAGAAGGAGATCTAGATGTATCGCCACCGGTTTCATTGTGGTCATCCAGCGCGAGTTAGACGACTACGATGCACATCCTCCTTCTTTTAATGCATAGGAGCCCCAAATTGTATTTTTTCTCTTTTGTTAGGACCATCCAACGCACACTAAACGGCTACGATTGCCCTAACAGGACATAGTGCAGTTGCCTACAGTAAACCCGCATTCATAGTAACGTCCCACATCCATATCCCATGCAATAACTACACAAGATCTAGTTGCGTTGGACGATTACAATTGTGTAGCGCATGTAAGAGGATTGGCACCACACAATCATGGCCATCCCGTACAATAACTGCACTAGATACTGGTTCGTAACGTCCCCTATTGCCCCCTAACAAAACCATCACCAAGAAAGAAAAACCAAATGTATTAATATTATTATGCCTTGACCAGGAAAAGTCAAGTACTCCGGGAGTACCACTCCCATTGTTAAGATTGCACCACGTGACCTTTTTTTACCTTTTTTAGTAAAAAATATAATATGGTGCAATCTTAACTATGGGAGTACAATAAAGGCATGGACTTTTTTTTATGCATTCAAGCTCGCAACGGCCTTAAAAAAACAAAAAAATAAAGCTGGGTATAATATATTTAATATTCCACTTAACTTATAAAATATGGGGGATCATTAATTAAGATAACACCTCCACTCCCATAAAAAACATCACTTAGTTTCTTACTCATGTAGTTGGAAATCAAAATCAATCAAACATGAATGTTCAACCATTTGCAATGCTTTCTTCAAATAAATAAAACTGAATGGCTATTAACACTTCTCAAACAACATTTCAATAATTTCATTTTGTGAAAAAGGATAATTCTATACTACTGTTATTTTTATTCTTGATTGATTGATTGATTAGAAAGAATGTAGTTACAAAGGAAGAATATTGGTTCCCTATCAACCAATAGCAATTATAGGACTGATTTATAACATAGAAAGTTTAGATTTTGAGAATGGTTTGAATGTTCTGTCTGTTCAATCTCAGTAATGGAAACTTATACAAGAGACAAAAGCTATTATTCGAAAAATAAAGTTAACTAAGCTAACTAAAGGTCATTCAGTTAACAACCTATGTACAGACAAAAGCTTATACAAAAAAATGAAAAACAATTCTAAATAAAGAGAAAGCTATCAGAAGTAGTAAAAGAAACTGATAAAAATATAATGTAGGTGTATGAGGAAAGATCGTAGAAGACATGTAACATGTGAGTTGGCAATGGGACCAAGTCAACACTCCCATTTAAGTTAGATGATGAAGGTCAACAACATCCAACTAGGATAGCAAGGAATGAAATCTTTTATGACCCAATGCCTTAGTGAAAACGTTAACTAACT
The DNA here is from genome assembly GCA_034509205.1 of Ceratonia siliqua. Classification (NCBI taxonomy): domain Eukaryota; kingdom Viridiplantae; phylum Streptophyta; class Magnoliopsida; order Fabales; family Fabaceae; genus Ceratonia; species Ceratonia siliqua. Next base: position 2,422,741 of record JASKGM010000010.1, on the reverse strand, counting down.
GAGTGTTAGTCCATATTTTGGTGGGAGCGATGTCATGAGACTAAACTCTTTCACGAACAAAATAACAATCCATTTCTGTATGTTTAGTCCACTCATGGTAAACAGGATTGGCTGCTATATAAAAAGCAGCCTGATTATCACATTACAGTTTAGTAGGTCGAGGTTAAAGAGCCTACAGATTGATCAGTACCCATTTTAGCCATAAAAATTCACTCGTAGAGGTGGTCATGGCATGATATTCTACTTCAGCATATGAACGAGCAACAACAAAATTTTGTTTTGTTCTCTATGATATCGGTGACCCTCTTAGAAGAATGAAGTATCCTGTCTTAAATCATCGAGTAAGGTGACACCCACCCCATTCAACATCACAGTAAGCTTGAAGGTTGAGATCTCCCTGAGCTATTAGAATGATGCCTTACCCAAGAGTCTTCATTAAGTATCTCAAAACACGTTTTGCTATAATCATGTAAACTTGCTTGGAAGAGTTAACAAACTGACTAAGCACGTTCACAGCATACATGATGTCAAGTTTAGTAACAGTGAGATATATAAGGCACCATATCAGACGACGATACTGAAAGGCATCAATGGGAAGACCAAAATCATCTTAACTAAGTTTATAATTTTGTTCCATGGGGAAATTACATGGTTTACAACCTTGTAATCCATATTTTTACAAGATATCTAATGTGTACTTTCTTCGACTTAAAACAATTCCTTTAGGTGATCTAGGTACTTTTATCCCCAATAAGTATTTGAATGGGACAAGGTCTTTAATACTAAATTGCCTGTCAAGATATAATTTTATCTCCCTACAAGAACAACTTCATCAACATATATCAAGGCAACAATGTACATATTATGGGTATTGTATATGAAGAGGGAATGGTCAACTTTCAACCGAGTGAAGCCAATGTTGAGTAAGGCAATAATGAATTTGTGATACTAATTTCGCGATGCTTGTTTGAGCTCATAGATAGATTTCCTTAATCGACAAACTCTTATCACTTCTTCTTTGGCAAAACCCTAAGGTATTTGCATGTACACCTCTTAAGTTATCATGCAAAAAAACATTGTTAACATCAAGTTGATGGAGTTCCCAACCTTTCTTGGCAGCTACTCTGAGTAAGTATCTGAGAGTGACCAATTTTACAACAAGGGCGAAGGTTTCTTAGAAGTCAATGCCCTCAATTTGAGTGAAGGCTTCGGTAACAATACTGGCCTCGAATCTTTCCACGTCTCCATTAAGTTTATATTTGATCTTGTAGACTCATTTCGAGCCAATAGCCTTCTTGCCAGGGGGAAGTTTTCAATGGTCCAAGTGTAATTAGTATCCAATGCATCAAATTCCTATTTCATGGCATCTCACCACTTCTTACATTTGACTGCTTGTGTGTAGTCGCTGGGTTCCTAGTTGGAAGTAGCAGTTACCAAGAACCTTTTGTGAGAATTCGAGGACCTATCAGAAGCAAGGTACTGAGAAAAAGGATAAAAGACAGTGATAATTGTCCAATGTTAATCATGGTTTAAATAGGGAGGAAGAGTTACTTCAAAGTCTTTCAGATAAACAGGTTTACCACTGGTGCGACGAGGCCGAGTGTTAGGCTCGTTACTTAGTTGAGCACGTTATATGGAAGCGACTCTTCGTGGTAGGGATGCTTAATGTGCAACAGGTCTGCCTCTTCTGGCACAGTATTAATCGAATCCATGGAAGTAGTATCCTATGTGGACTGAGGTGGATAAACCAAAAGAGGAATGTGCTCTTCAATGTTGAACATATTATGAAATGAACGTTCCATATTTTCAACCTCCATGTGCACGCTGGTTTCAAGGCTAAAGACATTACTATTAGGCTGAAGCTCTTGAAAAGTGTTGGGCTTAAGTGAAGGCCCAACATCATTGTCTAGTTCTTGCGTTTACTTCTCATTAGTATTTCCTTGTACAAAACTACTTGACTAGGAATATTGGGCAAGGATGATTGATAGTGAGAAACCGATGAATCAAATTATAACCCATCTTCAGGTTGTTTGTTCTCCATATTCAAGTAAGGTGCTAAATTATCGTGTATCGCTTTATAAGGGAAAATGTCTTCAAAGAAGACAACAGATCCAAAAACTCTGAGATGATTATATACCGGTTTATTTCCCATCAAAATTTCATGTGGAGTTTTGTTACCAATAACTTGATATAGTAATTTGTTGACAAAGTAGACAATAGTAAGAATGCATTTTGCCCAAAACTTTGTTGGTAGATGCCTGAAAACGCAGGGCATGGGCCATTTCCACTATGTATTTTTGTTTACGTTCAAGTACACCATTTTGTTGAAAAGTGTCAGTGCAAGAAGTTTGTAACAGAATTTCGTGATCTTCATAATACTGCCTCATGAAATTGGATTGGAACTCATTTCCATTATCAATTATTATCTGTCTGACCTGTACCTGAAATTGAGTTTGTATCATGTTACATAACATTGTCAAGTAACGAGATACTTTAAATTTATACTTCATTAGGTAAACCCATGTGCCCCTACTAAAATATCAACAATGGATAAAAAATAATGTGCACAAAAGAATGAAGCAGTTTTATAAGGTCCCTATATGTCCCAGTGAATTAATTCAAAATAGAAAGTGAATTTCATTGTACTAGAAGGAAATAAGAGCCTGGTTTGTTTCGCTCTTATATAAGAATCACAATGAGAAACAAAATTATCAGATACATTACTAGAACTTTCTTTAATGCACTGAATCTTAGTATTGGAAGCATGCCTAAGTCTTCTACGCTAAAGTTTTGGATTGCCCATTCTATTTACTGCAAAAGCTAATGTCTCCCCTTCCACTAGTTCAAGATAATAATGACCATTGTGTTGTTTACGTAGACCAATCAAGCACTTCATAGCTAGGTCCTGCATAACACAATAATTGGTAATAAACATCAAAGTGCAGTTGAAACCATTAGTCAATTTGCTCATAAATAATAAATTGCACTAGAGGTCAGGGATACTTAAAACATTATTTATTTTCACACCATTTAAGATATGTATAACCACAATATTGGAAATGGGAATGATGTCTCCATTTGATATTTTAATAGGAGATCTATCAATTACTTTCTCCTTTTCATCATTATGAGTAATGTGTTCAGAAGCTCTTGAGTCAATAATCCAGAAGGTTCTTTCATATGTCTTACCAACAATGTTGGCCATGATAGGATTGGAATTGCTTTTTGAGACTTAAGTATCTCCTTTCATGTTTAGGAATTCAAGCAGGCTGCTAAGCTGAGAGTGAGTAAAACCTAGAATAAGACTATTTTCAGAGTCAACATGGATAGCTTTAAGGGTAGATTTTTGATCAGAAGACGTCTAAGCTTTGTCTTTCTTCTTTCTATCGGGGCCTTCTAGCTTCCCTACTGAAGGATACCCAACCAGTTTGTAACAAAACTCTGGGGTGTGACCCAGCTTGTTACAATGGGAACACTTTGGCCTATCTTTCTCTCCTTTTCTTTTGTGATTAATGGTGTCTTTATCTCCACGATGAGCAGAAACGTGGAATGCAGTTATCTTAACAGCAGTTTTTCGATTCATGGATATGTTCCTTTGTTGCTCATCTTCATAAATTATATGAAAAGCGTGACTGAGAGTGGGTAGAGGTCATCCTCCCAGTAGCTAAGTCTTGATGGTGCTGAAAACACTATCAAGCCCCATCTATAACTCGTATAGTTTCTCTTTATTGCGTGTCATAATGTAATCCTTTTAAGCACCACATGAGCATTTTAGAGGTGGAGAAATAGTGTCTAGTTCATTCCAAAGTGCCTTTAATCTAGTGTAGTATGAGCTTACAGAAGTTTTCTCTTGCTGCAAAATAGTCATAGCTCTGCGAATCTCAAAGATACGGGGTGAGCATTTTTTGCTAAAAAGCTCTTAAAGATCAACCCAAATTTCTTGAGCAATCTCAGCATAAGCAACACTAGTTTTTACTTCCTTCTCTATTTCTCTTTGAAGCCATCCAACCACAATAGTGTTACAGCGCAGCCAATGTTAGAGGTCAGCAGAGTTTTTTAGTCAGTTCCATCAACAAAGGCGAACTTGTTATTGGCATAAAGAAGGCTCTTCATTTCCTTCAACCAAAGAGTGAGGTTTCCATCACAGAGGAGTTTACTGACAAAGATCTATCCCGGGTTGTCAAATGCATGAACAAAGTATGATGAATCAAGATGTAAACTTGAAATAAAGGTTGAAATGACGGAAGATGCAGCGACAGAGCTAACCACGATACTTGGTTTCCTTGTTCCTTTGACATCTCGTCGCTCTGATACCATGTAGATTTTGAAAAAAGTTTAAATGTTCTGTATATTTAATTTGAATAATGGAAACTTATAAAAGAGAGAAAAAGCTACTATTCGAAAAACATAGCTAACTAAGTTAATTAAAGCTAGTGGCCTTCAATCAACAACCTATGTGCAGACAGAAGCTTATACAAAGAAATGAAAAACAATTATGAATAAAGAAAAAGCTATCAGTAACATCAAAAGAAACTAATAACAACAAAGTGCAGGTGTACGGGGAAGGATGGTAGGCGACATGTGACATGTGAGTTGGCAATGGGATGAAGTCAACAAGTCAACAGAAAGAGAGTCGATGAAAAGAGTTACACAAGAAATATATGTCATATTGATAACTAAGTGAAATAAAGATGGTAACATAGAAGCCTTATGGTGTTGTAAATATAGCTCCTTGAAATTTTGGTTTATGAGCATTCCATCAATTACATAACACATAATTTGTTTGATATGTCTAAGATCGATGATCCTTACTGCTAAAACTTCAAGGTTGGATCTCTTATTTTTTCTCCATTTTAATACAACAACACCCAATTGATTGTGCTCACTATTCAATACTCAAGGTCAGTAATTTCTTGATGTAAATACTAAACACAGAAGGTTGCCTCTCCTATCTAAACCAAATTACTCTTATAAAAAAACAAATTACATGATAAACGGTTTTTGTCTCATAATAGCATAGGAGACATGTTGTTTACACTCTAACAATTCTCCTTGATAGTGATTAGCTCTCTTATACCCATCTTGGTCTTGGCATCCTTTACATTATATTTTGAAATGTATATATTACGGATGGCATTAGCATGTGGTTCTTCATAGTTCATACGGGTCCTTCAATATGGGTGTATTCAAACTTGAATATTATTTATAGATCTAAAATCGTGGCCAAGCCTAATGGAATTAGTCTTCGAGGCCTCCACCCATAATTTAGGACTATCAAGTTATAAGCCTACAAAAAGCCCATAACTTTTAGTTATTGGGCTCAGGCTTGACTTCCAATGCCCAACAAATTAAACAATTTGCTCTTGGGTTCAAACTTTTTGGAACGAATGTCCGTAACTATATCTATCCAACTTACTTGGGCTTCAAGGCTGTTTGGATCATGTTTTTCTGCTGGAAAAATGGATTATTTTTTAAAAAATAAGTGATTCTCTGATAAATGGGTGTTTGAATCATATTTTTTACAAAAGTACTTATTTGAAAAATAATAAAAAATACATGCTTAATGGAGAAGTTAGAAATTTGAGCTTTATAAAAAAGCATGTGAAACGGAAGAGCGATAAACAAATTTTAGACAATATTACCCCTGGATAATATTACAAATTCCCTGACAGCTATTTAGCTCTTTCCTCCCTCTCGTCGACTTTTGTCTCTTCCCTATTACTTTAATAATTTCAATGCAGCCTACATTAACGAAACTTCTTCACATCAATTGAAGCACATATCTACAACCCCTTAATCAATAATTTCTGAATGGTCATTCACCCTACTCCTTCCCATTTGCTAAATCTCTCTCACAAATAACATGTTCTGCTCTTCTCACTTATATTCTAGCTCCGATCTAAGTAGGATAAGAAAATGTGGGGTTGGGAAAGGGAGACGGGAGATGGGAAGGGGAAATGAAAGATGGATATAGGATCTGCGCATAACTGAACAGGAGATGGGAGGGCCAAGGAAGACGAAGACTCTCCAATTTATTTTTATAATTTTAAAAAATAAAAACCTTTACATTTTAAAATTTATATTGTAAAATTAAAAATATAAATTCTTAATAATATTTTATAATTTTAAATTTAAATTTAATAAAATTAATTTTTAAAATTTATAATAAAATATTTTTTTATCCAAACATAATATAAAAAGAAATATTTTTACATATTCTTTTTAATAATTTCACTTATACAAAAAATTTTTAATTTTTACATTCAAATGTAAACTATTTTTAATAAAATTATTTCTACACAAATTCATCTAAATACTAACTTAATATTTTTTTAAAAAAAATTACTTTTACCTAAAACATACTAAAAAGTTCACGCTAATCCAAATACAAACCCTACTTTAGCTAATTCTAAAAGTAAATGATAAGGAGGACCATGTCCTGTATGATCAATAAATGAATACCATGTCCTTCTCATCACTCCATCAATGACCCCAAATTAAAAAGCTAAAAAAGAATCCCACAATTTAAAAATTTTTATTACGTGTTAGTTTTAAATTATTTGTTATTTTAAAAATTTTATTTTATTTTAAATTATTTATTATTTTATATTATTAATAAAATATTAATTATTATTTTTTTAATATTATTTCTATTTATTATTATCTTCAATAAAATAATAACAAACATTTTAATAAATTTTAATAAATAATTTAATTAAGTACACTTATTTTTTATTAAAATTAAAATTATTTAATATTTATTTTAATTTTTATATTATTATTTTAAACGATAAATAATTTTAAAAAAATAAATAAAATTTTATAAATTGTATATTTGACATTTCTAAATTTCAAATGCAATCGTATTATCTTTTGCTTTTCCATTCTAATTGAATTTCGCCAAAATGACGGGGTATTCCATAAACATCTTTACCAAAAAGAAAAAGCTGAAGCTACCAAGAGAACACAAAAGGGCAAAATGGACAGATAGTTGTCTATTAACAGTAAAGCTTCCGAAAAGATTCAATAGGAACGGAATCTGGTAAGATGATCGTTACCGTCCATTTTGGTAGCGTTTCAGGCTTTCAGGAAGGGAGGCTCTTGGTCAATGAAGAAATTACTTTATGACTTCATCGGTCGCATCAAAGAAAGCCAAATTCCCCAAATTTACCCTAAAGCTTAGTTGACAATTCAGACATCCACCCAGTAAAGAAAAATGGTACTGCCTTCTTTTCTTCATTTTCTCGGCCAATACTATAAACAAGTCTAAGTTTTTTGTACTATTTGGCACAAATTCTAGATCAAACAAAAACAATGATTTCGATGCTTTCAAGTGAAAACGAAACGGCTCCCTTTCTTCTTGTAGTTATCGGAGTCACGGGACACACATACCCGTCTTGACCAGCTTTGCAGACTTCTACTCTATTCAAGCCTAAGGAGTTGTACAATATTTTTCTTCCCAGTTAACAGCTTTTAGTAGTGAAAATGTCTAGAAAATAGAAATATACTCGAGGATTGCTTTTATATTATCCACCATTATCTCTTCAATAAGATCTCCATGATTACCCCACATAAAACGGAAACATATCAAAATTCAATTTTGAATATTTTTCATCCCAATTTATAGTTATTTTCATTCGAAAAATTAGTCCTTTTTTGCCATAGTTTGTTGACCACCTCAAATTCTATGCCATACTATATAACGTTACTCAAAATTTCACTCCATCAACACAGATATTCAACCCTACTGAGACCAAGGGGAAGAGAATGCAGTAAAATTGTAAATAAAAAGAGAATATCAGAGTATATGGCAGGGAAAGAAATTCACTTCGTATTCAGTTTCTTCGTTAAAACTTTGAAACTATCTGGCACAACCATAAGGAAGAACAAAACCTTGGAAAAAAAAAAATTTACATAAAGAGCCATTTCGCAGAGAGGATCTCCCAGAAACCAACACTCATCTCAATATGTATACCATTTACAGCTATATTAAACAAAAAAGTCCTATAAATGGATCTCTTTTCATCATGACCCTTGTTCTTCGTTGAAAGAAAGCAAAGTAGAACTTCCTTCTCTTTTTTAAGTTTTCTGGCTCTTTGTTTCCTCTCATTTTACCTTTCCGGAAATATTGCTGCAGTTCCTGTGTTTTCATTCTTTCTTTAGCCTATTCCATTTTACTAAGCGGCAGCAACTGTGCCTGTACGAAAGGGGTAACCCTGGGTCTTGTTTGGGGAGGTAGATTTTCTTTGATCCTTTTTCCTCAAAGCCTTCATGGAAGAAGAAAGGTTCATGTTCTTCTCCTTCGCTTCATCTATCTCTATTTGCTCTTGCCTGCACTCTTCACTACAAAAAGGCGTGTCCCCTCTGCAACATGTTTAACAAAACGCCATCAGAAGCAGTTACAGGTAGAATCTGATTAACGACGAAATGAAATTGAAATCCCATCACAGCCAAGAAACTCCAGATCGCCAAGATAAAAAAGACTATATCCCCCATCAGTTGCAGATGAAAACCCAAATAAATAGAAAGGTCCTTAATTTAAAACAACATAGGAAATCGAAAAGGAAATATTTCCTCAACTAAATCAAAACTAACAAGACAGAGATTTCAAAAAAAAATGAGGGACTTTGTTTCTTATAATAAAACAATTATAAATTAAAGATCTTCTGGGTTTCTAACCTGTACATGAAGATGTCTCTATTATCCCCAAGTGGCTTCTTGCAGAGAAAACAAGCTTCAAGGAAGTGGGGTTGGTGATCTTCAAATCTGGCGTCATAGAACCTCCCAGATCTTGGCGAAGAAACCGTGAGGTTTTTAAAACTTCTTCTATTATAAGAGGTCGCATAACCCATAGACCTTGACACAAGACCATGTTGGTAATGGTAGTGACTGTGGCCAGAATACCCAGCTTCCATGTCTGCTAAGGAAGCCAAACCATCGTCCTCTTCCAAGAAACAAGATCTTTTTGTAGAGCCCATGAATGTACGGTTGTTTCTATAGACTGAAGTGTTTTTGATTATTCAGAGAGAAAAGGGAAACTGGGAGAAGGGTGCGAAGGTAGGGGTGGAGAGAGGGGGAAGGGACGGTTTATAAAGAAGGTAGGTGAGGCTTTGTTGGTTGTATGCGGAACGGAGAATTACAAACAGCGGCAGGTTACAAGAATCCGTGCTAGTGAATCCATTGGCTCAAATTACCTGCATTCTACCGTTCTATAATCTATTAATTTATTACTGGGTGACCCACAGTAGCCACTGTTATCACTAAAAATTATACTAATGCCATTCAGTTCAAAAGGGAGGAGTGGGGAGCTGATTGAGGAAGTGGCAATCTTGTGGTTCTATACCCATAAGAGGGCTTTTGTCTAATAGGAAAAAATCTTCCCCAATTGGCAGTGGTAGGCCCCATTTTCGACTAAACCGCACTTGTCTCCCTCTCTCTCTTCTCTGCCCTTGCTCTACGTCAATTTTGTGTCGGAGGAAGAAAAGTCTGGGCCCACGCTCGTGCAATGCGCGTAAACGTAACGGTCACACCGCCCATGTCCTAGTCTAGCTTTCTTTCTTGGAGGAAGTTGATGGGGGGCACTCGTCTGTGACATATATACTGTTTTAATATATGCTATGGCAATAAAAGAGATTTTTTTTAGTATTTATTTATTTGTTTAATATTCTATTTCTACTATAATTAAGATGACAAAAATTTTCATTGTAGCAAAATGCTATAAGCTCGCTTCTTCGGTGCCTTATCTATTTTCTTCGTGGTTTTAATACTAATGATAACATGTTTACTAGTACCAAAGAAATAATGAGATCTTAACGAAAAAAGAGAGTTCAACTTTGAATTTAATAACCAATACCGAGTGCAAAATTCAACATGCATATTTGATATTTTTTCTTATTTGAAATGATATCACTTCTTTATTGTATTGTTATTTTAAATTTAGGTTGAAATATATAGTAATTTGCACTGAATCAAAAATTGGTAAATTCGATCTTGGTATGATTAACTCTTAAAAATCGTTTAGTAAAATCAATTCATCCATTAATTTATTTTTTTACTTAAACAATGTTATTTTAACAATTTTTTAATTTAAAAATATTATTTTATTTATTTTAATATTAATAAATAAAAGATATGTTATTTATTTATTTTAAACTTATTTTATGTATATTTAAATTATTTTATTTTATTTTATTACTTAATATAATATGTAAATAAATTAAAATCATTCAAAGCTAAATACATCAAGCAAAAAATATAAATAAAAATTTTAATATAATTAAAATAATCAAAATTTTTAATCTATAATTTTTTCCCTGAGAATTGTCATTCCCTATGCTAAGATGTTATTTGAATACAAATTTATTCTTTGCTTTTTTATATTTATTTTTGAAAACAATTAAATTGATAAACGAAATTTATTTTTCGTCCAGAAGATTCTAAACTTAAAAAAATTAAGAGTGTGACTCACGCGCTTAAAAGTAAGTGAGAATTTTAGACCCAGCCAAACTCTCCGGTGGTACATGTGCAACCACTCTCCCGCCCCAGAACCCACGGTTTCTCTTTTTCGCCAAACCTTGCTTCTCACTCCAATCCCTGACGTCATCAACTCCCTAGCTTTTTCCAAGATTCTTTCGTCGTTTTGTTCCACAAACTCCAGATGGCCCACGCTATAGATGGGACGCATCTCCCAAAACCATCGACGCGCTGGGCCCCATCTGGACTGACACCCATGATGGTGATGATGGTGGGTGGCGTGGCCTTGTTAAATGCTTCCATTTATGGGATTGTCATTTTCGGGATTTGTTTATTATTCGCAAAGCGAGTAACACAGAACTCTTCCCGAGGACTATTGTTTCCCCTGTGCCAAGCCTCTTCTGCCCGTGACTCAGGGGCAGCTACCCGAAGCACCGCTGTTTATTCATCGGTCTACACGTGTGTTCTTGTACGTGGCTTCCGCCCCCACACCTAACTATTAATTAGATGCCACGTGGTCTAACGGACTGAAGCGATCCTCGGTGATTTTCAAGGCAAATCAAACCCTCCGACGGTCAACGAGAGCATTTTTAATATTATTATTAGATCTGAACTATTGGTATATTGATTGTTTCGTGATGTGAACTCTCTTGATTTCTCTAGAGCGATTGTGAAAATATTAAATTTAATTTTCCATTTGGACTTTCCAGCATTTTTGTCAGTCACTTGCTGGGCTTGGACCAAGTAAATTAATTTAATACTAGATATTTTCTGTTTTCGCCCTCTTCTTTATCTTCCTAAAATGAAGCTGAAATTATACTGGGGACACCGCTTAACACGACATTGGAAGAACTATTCCTTTGTAATTAAGTAAAGAATCGTCAAATATTTGAGAAATTAATTAATTGTGAACCATCCAAGCAAGGTAACTTGGAAATGTTTTATAAGCTACGGTTGATTTCACCTTGTTAAGGAAATAGAGAGAATAAGATAAGATGGTTTGTCTAGATGCTAGAGCATGTGGGTTTGGTGATCAAGATTTATTAGATATTTCCTGATTAGTTGTGTAGTGACTATAACAGCACCCACTATTGTTTGTAAGCTAATTAAATATGCAAGACTCGTACGAACATAGGACTAATGGCACAAATCTGATGGCAATTATTGTCTATTGAGAAATGTATCTATATCATAAGTTGAAGTTGGGGTTACTCCCTACTGTGGGCGGGTTGGAGAGTTTTTAAATTTTTTGAGATATTTTTAAATTTTTTATAAAATTTTTTAAATTATAAATAAATAGTAAAAAATTATGGATAAATAATAAAATAAATTTAAATATATATATATATAAGATAAAAAATATCTAACTAATTTTAAAAAATTAAAAAAAAAGAAGGACACAGCCAAGTTTAAACGGGACAAAAAACTTGATACGAGAATCAATATTATTATAGGGGGAGCAGATGCCGTTCAATAAATAAATGGGGCCTTGAAATGACAATCACCTTAATAATTGCCTTCTTTTTCTTTAGTGGACTTTTCTTAAAAACAACTTTAGTGACATGCTCCTAAAGTTAAAGAGACTAATGAAAAAGGTTCTCGTATTTCCAGAGCAACTAGTTACTTTTGCCATAGAATAGGCAATGGAGTACTTTTAATCAAAGTTTATAATGCTTTAAAACTAATTCAAAGTTGCAATATTATTTTTTTTAATACTAAAATATCCATTCAGTGTTCCATACCTATAAAGTGTAAAAATGTTAATCATGACCTAGAAACTTTAAATGCATCATAAAAGAGAAATGCTTTTTGGTAAACATCAACTATGAAATAGATGTGTCACGAATTATTACGATATTAAAGGTTGAGAAGTTTTATTTATCTTTTATTGATAATTTATAGAAAAAATGATCCTTTTATATAGATCTAATATGGAGCTGTTGAGGGTAAAGTGAATAATCAACAATAATAGTATATATAAAAGTGACATTAATAATATTTATATATGATATTGGTCATAAAACATGAGCTAGGAAAAAGTTATACCTAATTACCTATAGGTGAATAGTATATTTTTTCTTTATTTATATTTTTTACGCATATTAATTAATTTTGGGATTTAATCTTATGCAATTGTTAAAATTTGATTTTTATTTTTAAAAAGTGTTTTGGTATGATTGATGTTTATTGTTATGATAAAAGTAATGTTTTAAAAATTAAATTAATGATTTGCGATAATAGATCATTAGTTTGATAAATTTTGAATTAAATGTATTTATTTTTTATTTTTGAATTTATATATTATAATAAAATAAAATAAAAAATAATCGTAAAAGCCTTATGGACAAAGAGAGGATAGAGATGGCGAGTAATTTTTTTTAGTTGAATAATGATTTTTCACAATTTATTGATTTTGTTATTCTTTGAAATTTATAAGTAACCACGGGTTAGTGGGTCCAATGAGGGGAAAGGGACCGGCCCGCTGATTCGTTGATTGACGCCTAAAGTGGCCCACCCTTCCAACTTGTGTGACATTTTTGTCTTGACAGCGATGGGAAAATTAATGGGAAAAAAAATGGAAATTTGTACTAAAACACGTCGTTTTCGTTAGGCATTCAACATACGACAATATTAGTTTATATTATTTTTTATATTTATTATTTATTAATTATATTAATTATATTTATGATAAAAAATATACAAAAAAAAAAGATATAAACAAAGTATAAACAAATATTAAAATATTATTTCTCTTCAACATAAACATGATAGTGAAGGTACTAATATAAACTTTTTTCTTTTAGGTTCTAAAAGTAATAAGGGGATACATCATAAATCCTGTTCATGCCATCTGTGCCAGGGATTTAGATTCCACAAAATTCTAGTTCAACGTACATTACAATTAAAATTTAACTTTTATTTTTTTTTTTTTATGGAACAAATTTGAGACTTTTTTAAGTTGAAATTTGGGCCATCATTCACTTTACGGACCCGTTAAATCTCAACTGTACAAAAATTAAATTCCTAAACTAAATTTGTACACAGGTGATAAGTTACATTTCTAGTTTTTACCCTCTTCCCTTAGGAAACCTTAACGGGACGATTATGTTGCTCCACAGCCATTAGATGAGTTACAGTATCTTACAACTCATTCAAGTCATTAATATTAACTGAATTAATGACATACTTATATCAAAAATTACATATGTACTACAAAAATAATAATAATCGATAACTTAGTTATATTAATATCATACGAAGATTGTGAGTTGGCCTCTTAATAATATGAAACTTTGAAGCGCATGTGAGCTAGCCAAATTTAGCATGAAAGGAAAGTAGGGAAGAAAATAAAATCAAAGACTCAAACGACAAAAACTTTATTATGTCACGCTTTGTGGTCGGCCATGGTTAAATGATAAAAATGGCATCGTGAAGCTGCCCATAAATCATAATGGAGGTTTGAGACTACAAAATAAATAACATTTTCCCTACCCTTTCTGGAGGACACCCTGTTTTGGTCTCGAACATCATAATATATATAAGGAGCCACTTTGTATTTGAATTTGAGGATGTCTATATCAGTTGCGATTTTATGGTAACAAAGATGGCTTAATGTGAGAGATAGGCTATGCCATATATTTTCAATCACCAATCTTTCCTATCTTAAACTCCAATCCGCCATCAACTAGCTAGTAGCTGCACCAAGTCAACTACCATAACTAAATTGCTTGGTCAGAATTTCTGGTTTGATTGCTTCAACTTCTACTATACTGCAATACCCATACCCTCCTTAATTTCGCAACCTTCTTCAAGCTTTCCCATCTGCAAGGGAAAGAACCGTCTATTCCTTTTAAAAAAAAAACTAATTAAAACAACCCTTACATTTTATATTATTATTGAAAGTCTAATTTTTCATATTTTAAAGTATTTTTAGAATAATAAATTAGATTCACTCGAATTTCTTAATGATATCAAAATTAATAACACTGCAAAATGAATTATATTATATTATAATGCCAATGATTCATATTCTTTGTTGTATTATATTTTTTAAATAAAAATAAAAGACGACCCATGGTTAGCTCTAGAGAGTGTTACAAATTGCAACGTGGAATGTTGGGTTTCCAGCCACGTATGTTTGAAGATCACCGGCATGTCCCTCGACACGAAACCTCCTTGCCTTGGTTTTATATATCTATTTTTTTTCCCGGTACATTATTATAATACAGAAGCAGAGTACCTTGCTTTTCTTGGAGGCCGATAGCTCCGCTAGGTGGTATCTGAGGCATATTGTATATGTTTTATTTTCTCGAAATTAAATATTAATTAATGCATGGGTTTATTATATTTAAGTAGCTCGAGTGTGTGGAGGAGTTTGGAAGATTCTGATTGCCTGAGCTTAGGGGGACACGTGTGGAGCAAAACAATTCACGTGTTGAATGGCATGTGCGCCGTTAATGGGTGCTCGCATCTTTGTTACTCGTGTGAGCGTGTCCAATTAAATCTACGCGTAGATGCTTTTGGCATATAATCTTTCTTTGTTTATTTTCTCTACTTTTAACGGCGGTTTGCCTGGGAACTAAGCACGTGTTTCCACCATCTCTGTCGTGTTCGGATTCTATGCCGTAACTACGCACGGGATCCGATTATGTGAACAGTTATAATTGCGTAAAACATGTGGGAGATTAACGGCATACAATTGTGGCCACCTAATACTATTGCACGGGATCAGTCCTCCTCCGCCTGTTCTTAAAGCAATGCTAGAGTTGGATATCATCCAGTAATGAGGTCCAGATATACGAATGGTATAATACATTTTATTTTAATTATATATAATAAAAAATATTTAAAAATAAATAAATGACTATAATTTAATTATATCTTATCTAATTAATAAATAATTGGATGAAATTCGAATTTAGAAATGATATAGATACTCACAATCCCACGAGATTATAAGTTGATTCAATTTTTTGCTCGGGAAGAAAACAAATTTTTAGAATATATGATAAAAGCTGCACACGTCTCATAATTTTTTTTATTTTAGAAATTTCAATTTCTTATGTATAGTAATACGTATCTCATTTTTTAAAAAAAAAAGTATAACAATTTTTAAAGACATGTATAGTAGTAATACAACAAAATAAAAAAGTACAAGTTAGCAAAGAGGATGCTCAGCGTCCACTAGAACTGAAGCAACCAAAGAAGATGCCCAATTGAAACAACCGAAGCGTAGTATTCATAAAAACTACTTTCTGAAGATGCGCCATTTGGCTCCAATTGGCCTTGCGAATATACGGGGAAAGAATTGCTGATCAGATTTTTCTTTTTCTTTTTCAGTATAGAGTTATTCGGGTAACATGTGTAAATTATAAAGTATGATTATTTATTTTCGAGGAATAGTAAAGGCAGTGATAAGTTATTATAAGCAAGGAAGAAAGTGGGGTTGGGGAAAAGGTATCTGAAACAATCTTCCCAAACAGATACATGGTATATAAAAGTAATGGTGAGGAGAGTTTCTTAATAGAAGATCCGGCAACCCCTGGGATAGTCTGAAGTCTGAAGATCTAGTTAGATTACATGCCTTAAAGAGATTAATTAGAATTAAGGTGTGGGCAATGATTAAACTAGTAAAGATCCACTAAAGGGCAAAGCAAATGAAACTTAAACAATATATTCTTTTCCCCTCTTTTGCTGTTGGTTGTACACTATGTAGTATTAGTTTATTTGGCAGCTTGCGCAGAATAGAACCTTAAACGATGTGATCGAAAGGGGCATATGGCTGACAGCCTGACAACCCAACATAACAACTTGAGTTTTCCAATTCTCCATTATTGGATCCAAATACTCTTTCCACGCACACTTGCAATTTTCATAACACAGCGCTACACTGACGGTCCTAAAAGGAGGAGAAAGCCGAGGCCAAAACAAAAGAAGAAAATAAAAAGAAGTTTCTTAAGGTAGAACAGAGATCAACGTATGTGCATACTCGACAAGGTGAGGGTGTACAATATATACGCAGGAGTAGGACACACATTACGAGCTCAGCGCGTTGTTAAAGGGTCTCTTACCAAGCCCACAATAAGGTATATGGGCTCGTAGTTATTGTTCAGCTCTCTTACCTTTTTGAATCATGCCCAATACAATCCAGTTAGTGCCAAGCACTTGGGATTTCTGGACAATCCAATAATTTGTCACATTCTGAATTCAGTGTCTTATGGCCCAATGGCCCATTAAGTGTGTTGGCTCCACTCTTAGCAAAGGGACTGTTTCTGTTTAACGGAGAGGCCTAAAAAAGAGGATGAAAAAGGAAAGGCTTTGAAGAGGAAGATGTTACTTGTACTCCATGTCTGTGTGAAATTTCATTATGTCACATAATTAGGTGCAGTGTTTCTGGGACGCATCACTCTGGACTAGAATCTGTGAAATAATGAGGAGTCTTTGTCATATAGCTTTATTTTTGTTTAGTGGGTTGGTTCACTGCTGTACCTAAACCGGCAGTCCAGCCATCAGCTCTGAATTTCTGACTCATAAATTTTCACGTCTCTCTCTGCAAATCGGTTAGCAACTGGCCATAAAAAGAAGATCCCAAAAGGAGTATACAGCTAGCTAGCTATCCACCTAACAGAAATTGAGAAAGTATATCGTATTTATTTCTGGTTTTCCTAATTAATGCCGCTGACTTAAACCAATTCTTGGGTTTTCACCTTGAAGGGCCCCTTTTCTTTGCGTACCATATCAATGCCTTAAAAAACCATTCAAGTTATTGACTGCACATTCTAAGTTTGTTATTGAATTGAACATCCAATTAATTAATATGAGCAAAAGATAACATCAAACAAATTATATAATGAGTCTACATTAGCATGCTATATGATTAAAACATAGATATGACCCATTACCATGGAGTACATTTTTAGTATTCTTAAGAATATAATATTCATTTTATTAAATCTGCTTCACATATGATATTTTTTATTAAAAAAATATTATATTAACAAAATAAATATTATACTTTCATAAGTATTAAATATCTTTTTCATTACCATGACTGTAAAAGAGCGTGAGTTTTCCTTCGCCCATCTCTCACCCTGGCCCTGATCCTGAGGTTTGACTTGCTTAATTAGTTTCATTTTGGATTCTGCCATAAATGCTTTCTTTCTTGAGTGAACAAAGCAAGGATAATAGGATGTCATACTTGAAATTAGTTGCAAGTGGCGAATAAGGGGGGAACTGCTGAGTGGGAATGATGCAATTGCAGACAATTTTTTCATGTGCTTGTTGCCCTCAGCCTCGAGACAGCGCTGCGTGTCTGCCATATTGCAACCCAACGCCATCATCTCCATTACGATTTCCATGACCTCCACACCCAAATGCCCAATTAAATTGAATTTAATATTTATTATGAACTCGATTGCACTGCCATATTAGTCTTAACTCTCTCTCTCATCTCCTCAAATAAAAAACCAAATATTCAGATGCTTTAATGCTCAATTCGGCCTTTCTCTTCAATCGAAACACCCTCTTACAGCCCACACGTAAATGTTTGGGGTCAGTAACTGGCCCCTGGCCCCAGTCATTTTCCATAAAATACAATGGGAAATATGACAAAAGAAAACTCAAATAGTGATAAAGGAGGTGTGTTACCTCTTCAGTTCTAAAAAAAAAAAAAAAAAAGATAGAAAAATACAAGTAAGGGCAATTACCAATTGATTATTGTTTGATCCCGGAAACCAAAAACTATTATTGTGGCTCCTCACCTAATAAAAGAGAAAAAGAAAACGCCATGTGTGGCAGATCAATGTGTGTGTGTTGTCAAATTGCCATCCCCATCGAATCCGTGGACCATCATATCAATTTCCCCTCGATACAGTGCCCTAGCTATTCAATTGAAGAGGTCCTGTCCATGTGCATTAGTTACCCAAATGGCCAAATGAACAGAACCCAATTGAATTTTGGAGATATATATAGTGTACAACAAGAGTGTGTGCTTCCTTCCCAAAAAGAAGGTCACTAGAACTATGAATGGTGTCGTGTTGTTATCATTGAAATATGTAATCATAACAAGAAGACAGTTTAATACATTTTGATGGTTAATTGGAAAGAACCTCCAACGGAGGGAATTTCTCTCTTTTGCCTCTTCACATACTTGTCCATCCCCATCCAAATCTATCTAATATGCACCCTCCTCCTGCCTCCTACCAGTAAGCAATTAATATTAACCTCTAGTCATTATCATCACCCTCTTTTTTCAAAATTGGTTCCCAATCCCATCTTCCTGCTATATTGGGACTGGGATAGGGATAGGGATACATATCAGCCAAGGAGGCACTTTGCTTATTGAAGTCATCTATGAATATTCAAATAGTTTATTTCTCTTAAGACGGCCACATTAATTTAAAGCTACCTTCTTTTCTACCACCTTCTAGATTAATTTGAAAGAAATCAAAATTTTCAAGAATACAACTACTTTGCAAAAGTGGAGAATCATGATTCTCTAGGAAGACAGCTCTAACTTGTTTGATCTGTAAAACTTTACTTTACCCCACAAAATTAACAAATTAAAACCTGTTAATCTACATAATAATTAATATTCCCACGGAAATGAAACTTTTCTCGTCCTTGCTTATTATTTCGTTTTCTTCTTCCAAAATAATGGAACTGAAAAGTCAGAGTCCATAGAATAGAGATAGAAATGGTAGACAATGTGGAGGATGGTCACGTGTCAGATTCTAGTATTTGCGTATTACATTATAAATATATATACACACGAATCGGTGCTATAAGCACTGAGTAGTTAGATGAACATGCAGTTGGGGAACATGTGATAGAAAAAAAAGAAATTAGATAATAGATAGGCTTACGATACTATCCTGTTTTGACCACTTTATTCAAAGGAGAGTTATATATAAGACTTGATAACAGTGACCACCTTCTCTCTCACGTGTCTGATAGCCCAAGAGTTGGCCACATTGTTAGTTGGATTCCAATTGAACTCCACTTCTTTGATGATTAACGTTCAACCACATGACTTCACATCAGACTAACTCCCAATAATTCTGCCTTTGTTTAAGAGGCATGTGAATTATGGATGGGGATGGGGATGAGGCCAACGGTTCCTCCTAAATGGGCCTTTAAGGTTGCATCTCTTAAGTGTGTGAGGTTGGGCTTTGCTCTTCGTGTTTGGGACGTCAACCAATTTTGTCTTGTTTACTGTGACAGACAACATCACAACAATAACCAGCCCTTAATGTTTTTCAAAGCCATCCAAACTGGGAACAATTTCTTTATTTTTCTTTGTATATAATATTTTTTAAAATTGAAAATTACAAGCTAAATACATTTTGAAAAATTCTTTTAACCATTACATCAACGTGAATAAAATTATGCTTCGAAAAATATGAATCTAGAAAGTTAACTAGAGCAAGAGAATGTCTATTGTTTAATATTAACTTAATCATATTTATGATATTTAATCATTTAGAACTCTACAAATATAAATGCATTTTATAATTTATATATACAATATTATAAATATAATATAGATGATATAATGTGGGGCTAAAACTCATAATTTTTTTTTTTAAATTCTCATACCTAAATCCAAGACCCATTTTAAATATTTATACCTGGATCCAAATAAATAAATTTTACAGATACACGGTAAAATGCTCATCCTAGTAGAGGAGAATAATTCTAGTATTACTGTAACATTAAAAACTTGAATACTACTGACATAAACATTTTGATACATAAACAATTCTTTCTTAAATGTTAACAATAAACATTTTAACAATATGCACATTTGCATATAACTGGATGAATGCAATTGATATAAATTGAAAATCAAGGACTCAAATTAACACACAATTTTGGTGCTTTTCCTTCACATATGATCTTAGTACAGTAAGCATCCTACTACTCCACAAAGCATGCCATCTCATACCTATGCAAACACTTTGACATATAAATTAAGATTACCTTTAATAACATTGTGGATTTAGAAAAATATATATTTATGGAATGAAAGAATATTATTATATCAATTGAATTTCCAAAACAAAGAGAAAGAAAGATCATGACACCAAAAAAAAAAAAAAAGGGCTAATGCAATGCCCCTACCCATGTGGCCATGTACAACACCTCTAGGTAACTCTACTCCAAGAGGTGAATTTAAAAGTAAAAAACCAAAAAAAAAAAAAGAAGAAGAAAATGTCGAGTCTTAGTCTCAGACAGCCAGATTATCTGACCCAAACCTTCCCTCAAAAAACAAAAAATTTTAAAATCTTTTTTTAGTTGGGCCTCTTACCGGGCCATGGCTATGGACATGGATGGGCATTAGGGCCCTAAGAAAGATAGACTTCAACGGTTGAATTTTTTATGGTGAGGCAGACGGGGCAAGCTCGAAAATGTCTGTCGCATTCTGTGCAGATGCATAGGTGCCGACATGGCAATACAACCACCGAAGCCACTCGCTTCCCACAACCCCTGCATTTCGGTCCCGATGCCACAACTCGGTCCGGGTCAATATATGCTGATTCAGCGTCCTCTGCTTGGCCCTCTATGCCCACGCCGCATGTTACCCCGCCATCCTCGCCAACATAACCTCCCACCTTTTCCTGGCCTCCCATTATGGTAGCACCGCTCATAATAGCCTGCTGCAGTTGCGCTTGTAAAGAAGCAGCGGTTGCCTCCTGCGCTTTAGCCTTTGCCTGCCAAACCTGCGCTTCCACGCTAAGTTGGGCCGCGCGTGCCTCTAACTCGGCGTTCCTGCGCGTAGCTTTTTCCACCTCAACCTCCTTCTCTCTCAACCGCCGGGCCACTGATTCTTCCGCCGAGCTTAGTAGTGCACGATAATGTCTCTGTCTCTTCTCCGCTAACGCCCGCCGCAATTGCTCTCCCTATCGTTCGGACAAATATTAATCATTTTATTCTCTCCTCTGCTATGATATCGTCAAAAAACAAAAAATTCCAATAACAAAAAATAAAAAATTTTACCCCAAAAAAAAAAAACTGTACCTGGGCTTGAAGGAATTGGTCAATTTCGTCACGCTGTTGTTTGATTTGCGAGGCAAATCCTTCAGAGAATAGAGATAAGAAAGCATACGGCTGACAGCTTTGTTGTTGGTGGTGTTGCTGCTGTAATTGTTGTAGTCTTTGTTGTTGTTGATGTTGCTGGTCACCGAAGGATAATCGGAGGCCTGTGGAGACCACATTTTGTTGCTGGTCATGGAGCTGAGAGAGTTCTATAAGCTGAGGAGGCTGGGTTTGCAAAGAGAAGGGATTAATAACATTAGGGGCTGTGTAGGCGACCCCGGTGGCTGCTGTAGCTTCTCTTCCTCTCTTGCGAGAATTAGTACCTGCTGTGTTATGAGCAGTTTTTAGAATTGGAGCTCACCTCTCTATATCATTGGTTTCAATAGCACATAACTCAAATTGGGTATCACAATAAAAAATAGGTACTTTATAGAACATACCTCCATTGTTGAATAACATGTTAGATTGATCAAGGATTCCTTCTGGTTGCGGTTGTAATGAATAGTCATGTCCTTCTTGTCCGTTTCTGCCATTAGAAATTGATGAAAAGTATTAGTGCCTCAGAATTAATGGTATATACATAATAGAGAACAATCAGTTTGGCCTAAGAAAGAAAATGAAAACCTGTTTAGAAGGAGGACATTGCAAGGATATTGAGCTTGAACAGCCATCGCAATTTAAACAAAAGATTGTTGGGTATGTGAGAATATAAAGGGATGAGAGTAGAGGAGGTAAAAAATGGATGAGGGAAATAAAGGTATGGAGCAATGTGAAGGGGAGGTGAATAAACACAAACACATAACAAGTATGAAAGAGAAGGAAGATGGCCCTATAAGGCGAAGGCGGAGTCTTCAATGCGGGTGGACAAGGAAAACATTATTGAGATGAGATACTTAGAAAAAGAGAAAGAGAAAGAATCAGAAATAAATGAAATTATTCTGTGAAGAGGCCACCACCACCACCACCCTTGCCTCTCTTTCTTGCACTTTGTTTTCACCTCCACTTCTCTTCCTCTCTGTTTTGTTTCTCTTTTCCTGTGTGTGCGATATAGATATAGATAGGAGAGAGAAGGGATAGATAGACAAATTAGTAGAGATGGGGAAGAGATAGATGCGATTCAGGCGAATCAGTCCAAGAGACAGACACCTTATTCTGATCTTTCTTTCTTTCTCTTTTTTCTCTGCTTCTCTTCTCCTTCGCGTGGGGTTGGCTTGTCTTTAGAAGGAGTCTCGCGTTTGTTATTTCTTACACCAATATTATTTAAATAGATGCTTTCATATATCAATGTTACTTTTTTTATTTTTAGATATTTCTCGTTAACAGTTAATTATCATAATTAATTTAAAAAAAATAAAAAATAAAAATTATAGTGGAGGATGAGAGAGTGTGTGAATGAAGAAAGAGGCGTTGGTAAATGGGTGATGTAGTAGTGGTTGTTGGGGTGTGCACTGTGCAGGTCTCTGCCGCTACCGCTGCCGCTGGAATCGTTTGTATATGGCCCATGCGTCCCTCGCTAGCTTTGCTTTCTTCACTGCCCCTTTTCCCTTATTTCCCTTAAATTATTTCTAAGCCCAATGAAAATTATTATTTTATCTATGTTCCTATCAATAAAATGAAATTCAACTAATACCCTTGTCATCCGTATGTGGTTTTTTTTTGTCCTTTGGATAATTGATTGCCACGCGAATAAATTGAATAATAGCTCTATTTATGATATTCTAAATTTCTAATTTAGGTACTTATAGAATTTCTGTACCTTACGAGGGTTTTGAAAGAGAATGTGGTTTTATTTGACCTTCTTGATATTAAAATTAATTTGAGAGGGAAATTATGTAGTTAAGTCTAATTTTAACTTGCTTAGATAACTACTTTTTGTGTCATCCAATGTATAATTAACTTTTTCTCATATATAATACTAATGGGAAGGTTTTACTTGGTTTTGAGTGATCAAAATGTTAACAGCTGTGTTTCTTAGTAATTCCCATCTTAGAACATGAACAGATCAGAATGTCCCCGATCTAATTGCATGATTCGATGAGAAATTGAGTTCCCCTCTTTCTGGATTTCACACATGACTATTTCAAATGATAAAAAAGAAAACAACGTAGCAGATCAATTTAATCCCATGAGTAACGCACACAATTGTGAAACAAATAAGAAACTTTCAAACCTGACATATAATTTAATTAGTTGTAACAAAATTGACTATTTCGGTTCGGAAATTGTTTTCAACCAGCAATAAATGGAATGCCCCTCGCTTTAAAACTCACTGGCTGCGTCATTTCCCCATCCGCAAGAATGGAAACTTTGATTTAAACCAATGGTTCATCTCTATTTATATATTTTTTGTTTTTTATTTGCTCCTATATTATTCTAGCTACCTCAATTAAATGGGAAATATACCGACCTATATAATGTTTTGAATATTGTTAGTACACTAAACTTGGAAAATTAATAAATGTGGCATGCAACTAAACTAGAACATCACGCAAAATATTACTACTTTAGATCATGAATAAGTGATTAATATATAATAGTGGCGACTTAAGTTTTGATGACATGGGTAGGATGAATCCAGATACCAGGTAACTAATTTTATGAATAATTAATATTAGTATAATTGAATACTCTGCCTCCTAACTCCTCCCTTCCTTCCTTCTTTTTAACTTTAATTTCTCCGTTTCTCATTTCCCTATCTTTGTACGTTTTTCCCTTATGTACACCCCGTCAACTTGACCCCCTCTTCTATATTCTTACTTTTCCTTCCATGTCCCCTTTGGCTTGAGAACTGGTGGTGATTTGATTCCATGATTGATGCTAAAAGAATTAGGAACTATGAACATTGACTAGCTTTTCTTTCATTTAATTATTTTTCCTTTTTCTTTTGGTGTTGTTAGGGAGAGAGTGATGGACAATTTGTATTAGGTATGTAACGTTAGTTGTGAAAATTAGTTGTAGTATAAATTAAGGTTAGTGAGTGAATTAATCTGGCCATCCCACTAGGAAGAAAAAGATGGAAGCAGCTAGCCGGTATGGGTGATCTTCATCTTCCCCCAAAAAAAACAAATGAGTATTTTATACTTTTAATTAAATGGAGGGAGGAGAGTGACAAAGAAAGAGAGAAGGCACCGAGAAAAAGGAAGTAGGGAGAGGAAATGTGAAAGAGAGTGCTCGGATTTGGAATGGCATCACGTACGCAATTTGTCTTTGCTTAGGTCCCACGAAGAGAGTCGGCTCGCGGGGGGGGGGGGGGGGGGGGGGGGGGGGGGGGGGGGGGGGGGGGGGGGGGGGGGGGGGGGGGGGGGGGGGGG
>JASKGM010000010.1:2333657-2373448 GCA_034509205.1 Ceratonia siliqua | reverse complement strand
GCGGAACAGGAGGGAGAGAGGGAGCTTATGATTAAAATAAATTCACCGTTGCAATCGCCAACTGAAGCAAAGGTTAGTAACTTGCACCTTGCAGCAGTTAGAATGTACCTGCCAGTAGTTCTTCATTTTTACTCTCTGTGTGATATCTTTGGTTCTTAATCTTTCCGTCCGAACAAGAAGACCACCATCATCCCTGCATTACAGCCAAAAAAAAATTTTTGACAAAAAAAAAACAAAAATAAATCATATAAGAAGGAAAAAGATACAAGAGAGGAGGTTAGGGTATCCTCCAAAGATAAAGGACCAAACACCACAAGCAGCATGGTTTTGCATTTGCCATGCTTGCTAGATGGAACAGGATTGTTCCTAAGCACAATTTGCCATGCCTTTCAAGCTAATAAGCTCACATCAATTTTGAGAAAGCTTGTGTTACTTTCCAGCACAAACAAAGATGTTCTAATGATATGATAATCATAATTACCTAAATCCCACGACAATATAAGGAACTCCTGCCAGGAATGATTGAATCTGCGAGCAAGAAAAGAGGTCTTGTAAAAATGATTTCAACGAACTCAATCATTTATAAAAGGACTCTGCCGTAGTGGAATGATCAGAAATAGAATGAAAAAAGGACAACAAATTATAAAAATTATATATAAATTAATCTCCAAATTATAAATGTCAATTCTCACAACCATAAACTCATCCAACTTCTAACTTAAAAAAAAAAAAAAAAAAACACACACACACACACACACACACAAGTTAAAAAGGTACAAAAGATATTGGAGATGGAAAGCATATTAATTCATAGCAAAAGATGGGATAAGATATACCCAAAACTTGAGCAGTTTTTCTCTCTCATATTTTTCCTCAGTATGATGATTCAACTGCACCATTAAAAATAATATATTTCTGTTGTTAAAGCCAACATAAATTCTATAAAAAGAAAAGAAAAACAAATGCTGGAAGTAAAGAAAAAGATACAAAGTAGCTGGGACTTTGTAACCTCACGACTTGTCTTTAGTTCCACATAAAATCTCTTTCCATCATCAGTTGAATCACAGCAATCCATCTCAGCACCCATCAAGATGCGGTGGGCCCCTAGTTTCGTTTTAATCACAGAACAGTATTCAACATTGGCATCAACATGATGTATCCCCTCTCCATCAGACCTTCTAGGATCTTCAGTGGCAAGGCTCTCAAAACAATATCCCCAATAACATCTAATTGCCAAAAACATACTAATTGAAAATTTTGACCAATCAAAATTTGAAAAAGGAAAGTGAAACATGGAAGGCAACCATATCATATCTCCCAACTAAGCTGTAGAAACAAAACATTATTTCTTTTGTCCTTTTATTTTATAAATTAAATATCACTTGGTTACAATTTATTTGCCTTATTGTCAATATTTTAAGCTACCTACCAACCTAAGTTTCTAATTTGGTCTCAATATCATATGAGGCAGTGAGGCACTTATATCCAACCATTGGGGAAGGGGGGAGATATCATGCAATTGATGCCAGAATTTTCAACTACTTTAATCTCAACACTTGTCCTGAACTAGATCTTTCTCCTTTCTCCCAACCGCTACCCCCTTTCGTTATCCAGATTACTCTCTCTCTCAGGGGTGCAACTACATAGGCCAGATTTCTAATTATTTTCCCTTAGTCTTTTTAGTAATTTACTATAAAAATATACCCCCCCCCCCCCCAGAAAAAAAAATCTCTTTTTTTTTAAAACTCCTCAAACATCTTTATCTTGGCCCCTCCAATACCTTCTAGTTTTGGCCCCACTCTCGATTTCTCTCACACATGACACAAACATACCCAGATTATGTGCCTTGGCCACCATAAAATAACAAGATATGCAAGTAAAGTACCTCCGGCGATCCAAATCACTTTGTGGTCTTTCTGGTAGTTTATGCACATCAAGATAGACAACCCCATTTCTTTTATGCACCCCCATTTCCCAAGGCTCATGTTTAATATAAGCAGTAGCCAATATCTGCATCATGTAGACAGAAATGCCCATTAGTGACTCCCAGATTAGTTCAACAACCCAAAAGGGTATAACTACTTAGCTGGTAAAATAAAATATTCTGATATGAAAATATTATGATCAGGAGCGAATGCAATTCAAAATTAATAATTCATTACCTTGTTAAGATTGTTACGGAATGTCTGCAAATGATCAAAAAGAAGGTAAAGGTAAGAACCTTCAAAACTTACACTGTAAAACCATTACAGACTTACAAAAACTAAAATCATCATTTTCTTCATACCACAAAATGAATGTTTTGAAGGGGAATTTTTTTGGCTCTAATGCAAGACAGAAGATTGCCAAATCCCTCTGAGCCTAAGTCTTCAGGGATTAACAGGAGAAGAAAGAGTCACATCAGTTCTAATGTACACATCCCCCAAATAGAACTTTAAAATCATAAAGTTATAGAAAATGTGCATACCTTTCTTGGCAATGAATGTATCATAACCCTGATTCAGATCAGCTCCAACATCTTCAGTAATAAGGCGCTTAAAAAGCCTCTAAATAAAGGAAACAGAAAGAAGTTAAATAAGCATGATATGAGAACAGATTATAACACATGGACACCAAATGAATGGAAAAATCAAATACGACTATAAGATATGAGCTCCATATAGCTTACCAAGCTACGATCATCAAAGTAGACATCTCCACCTTCTACACGACTATAGCAGGCAATTTCACATGGCTATCAGATTTCAGATTAATCAAGAACACAAATAGTTAGAACATATATGCTGACAAATTACTTTGCACCCATCCAGAAAGGCAATTTAACAACATACCATACCCAAATAATACAAAACATGACAGGGAAACAAAAACCTAACTGCCGCATCAATAAAAACAATATTTAAAACACAAAGCATTATGAGGTTTTTTCTTTCACATTCAAGCGAGATATAATATACCAATACCTTAGATTTGAGATCACATGGTTCCAAACATCCAAAGGTGAGATATAAAAATTCCAGCTTCAGAACAATTTCTTTAGTTCTCTTAGCAAATTGACCATTAAAATGCTAGGTACAGCAGCAATAAAATAGAGGAGAGAGAATGCAATGTCCCCACCTCCTGAAAAGCAATACACTTTCTTGACAAAGTTTCTTCACTCTTGGAAAGCTTCAGCTCAGAGACAAATCGTTCATCATGACGGCCATTTGAAAACCTATTTCCATAACCATAATTTTGCCTCTGAGGATAAGGTCCAGGACGAGGAAGAAGGCCTGCTCCTCTATCATTTTGATATCCAGACTGCCAACGACCACGGCCAAAACCCCCTCTACCCTGATTATTTGCATTGCGGATCGCAGGCAATACTGCCAGAGAAAATTACATCTTGCTATAAAACGAATTGGGAAAGAAAATCAAGAAATCCGTTTTCTTTATGTTCATTAACATTTTCAACTGCTTCATCAGTTTAAATGCATCAATGTATTCTTGATTGACTTGTAGATGCAGTGATGTATTACGTTGACATAAGAAATTAGAATATATGCTAATTCGCCATGAAGGTTTTCAATCTTCCTTTCACAAATTTTACTGACACATAAAGAGAATACTTCATTTGTGGCAAAAAAGATATGAGGTAATACTCAGTACTCAGTAGTTGAGTAAAGTATAATGGAAAATTGGTCAACATATACTAAATGGGTCAGTTTTAAAACCTATTAACTCAGCCTCATATGCAATTAAAGAAGGCAAAGTGAAGGAATATTTTACCAGGAATCGAGAAAGGACTTTTAGCAGGAGTTTTACAGTAATCTTCATTATCAGACCCAAATAGGTCTTTTTCTTCATAGTCGTAATTGGCCTTGGTGCTATGCTCTACCTCCTCACCATTCTCTTCGTCTTCTTCACCACCACTGCTGGCGCTTCCGCTACCACTGCTGGTCTCACCGCCATCACTGGCGTTGGATGAAGAGGAAGATAAGGAAGACGATGAAGAAGAGGAAGCCGAAGAAGATGAAGATGGGGATGAGGAGTGAGTCCCATCTTGTTCGTCATGGGCTTCTTTGTCTTGGTCCTGATCGTAACGTTCGCCGAATATGTCTAGGTCCTGCTCTGAGAAATCCATTCCGATGATTCTCGTCTGCTCTGGGGGAATCGAAACTCCCTAGCGTCAACTCACTCTGGACCGCGGTCAGGCGTGGATGGGCCGTTGAATATCAGAGCGGGCAGGACGAGTAGGGGTTAGCGTCTGACGAACCTAATATGAGAAGGTCATGTATTTCATGGAATTTAAGTCTCGCTTTTTCTCTCTTGTCATATAAAAGAGAAATAAATTTATATATTATTTTTGCAATTATTTATATTTTTTATTTTTATTAATAATATATTATAAAATAATAATAATAAATAATAGATAATAATAAAATATAATATATAAAAAAAATAACATATCATATCATTACTCATGTGAAATTTTTTTTCTTTTATCATATATATTATGAATTCGTAATGACTTCTCTCCAATTGGGCCGGCCTACTTAAATGAGTTAACATGACTAAAAATTAATAATTAATTTCAATCAAATGTTTTTTGTCAAAAATATTTAAAAAATAATTAACTCAAAAAAATTAAAAAATAATCGGATTCTTCAAAAAAAATTGTTGCATTTAAAAAAACCAATGAATAAAAATGAACAATACTCAAATTTTTTATATATTTTTTAATCTCACTTTTAACTATAATATATTATAAAATAATAAAAAAAAGTACTAAATAATAATAAAATATATATTAGAGCATATATAAAAGTTATATATAAAAATTATTTTTCTTGACAAAAACATTATTAAAAGATGAAAGTTTTATTTTATTTGTCCTAAGTCAATTAATTTTTAAAAAAAATTATATTAATGTTTTTTTAAAAAGTAATTGTATTAATAAACTTCCTAAATTAAAATGAGAGAAAATTAATCTTTAAATTTTCAATTGATATAAAACCCTTTAAAAAAATTAATTGATATTAGACATATTTTTAAAATAATAAAATAAGAATTTTCTCTTTAAAACGATTATCACCAACGTATTAGTTAATAGTGGGCATTTTCTCGTAATAAAACGATCGTCACCAACATATTAGTTAATAGTGGGCCTTTTAACTATAACACTTTTGATCCGAAAGTTTGAGTTCAACACTTTCGGTCTCTCATCCTCAATTTCAACCCATTTGGTTCCTTATGTTATTAATTATTAATAATAATTTAAAATATTAATACTTCATTTAAAATTATTTTAATTAGATGATAAATTAACATATTTATTTAAAAAATATTTTAAGTAGATTTAATTTTACAAAAATAATTTTAGATCATGTTAACCATTAATAGACATATATACATGTCCAGTGGGGCCTTAGTAAATTTATCACTTTTGACATGTTTATATATTTTTTCATAGTTATACAGTTTTTTTATAAATTCAATCTACAAAAAAATGTATATATTTACCTGTTTAAAGTGAAATTCGCTTTTGTTGAATCAACTTATCAACTTATCATCCAAGTAAAATTATCCAAATAAGATAATTTTAATAAATACTCATTTTTTTAAATTATAGAACTCGAGGAACCAAATGTGTTGATAATGGACCAAAATATGGGTACCAAAAGTGTCAAAATGCCCCTAATAGCGTGCCTTATAAGAAAATACTATGATTATTGCAGATTTATTTTCTCATCTCTGTTTCTAAAACTAAAAATAATGGTCAGGAGTCAGGACTCAGGACACTAATAAGGAGTTATTGTTTTGTCATTTTCCATTATGAACTCTCTTTTTCCTATTTTGGGTTAGTTATTCTCACACGTCTTTTTTTAAACAACTTTTACACTTTTTTATATATTTTTTTTATTAATTTATCAATCATCCATCAATAATTTTTATTATTATTTTATAACATATCAACGATTTAAAAATGAAGTATGAAATATATATAAAAAAGAATATGTAAAAATAACTTTTCTTAATATATTAACCATTGATACATTGTAAAATAATAATAAAAATTATTAATAAATTATTAATATATAATAATAAAATAATATATATATAAAAGTGTATAAAAAAATATGAAAATAACATTAGTCATACAAAATTTTATGCTAGTTTGACACAGTACTTTCATCTTGGAGAGATGAATTCTAAACTAAAATGAGCTTCTGCCTCCAGTCTTCGCATTGCTTTCCCAAGGAAATATATGATACCATAATTGGAGGCCAGGAGAAAGTACAGGACACTGCCAAGAAATTTTTTAATCTGGTGGACAACCAATTTCTGCACGTCTTCTCTGTCAAATGGATATGAAGTCCTTTTCGATGTGCTCTACTTCATCCCTCCTTTGAGTATGTGATATGAATTTATAAATCATACCAAGGTAGATAGATTGTATTGAAAAGGAAGGTCACTAGCTCCAACTGACAACCAAAAGAAAATGCCATTATAAGATGAAAACCAGCCTTGAGGTAGAACTTAGTGGCAGAATGTTAAACATACTCAGCCACTATTATTTGTAGAACATCATGCATATTTTTTAAACCCTCAATCAAGTTTTTCCCACTGGCCAAAAAAAATCCCATGAACCTTCCCAGAGAATTTGATGCGAAGAAGTAATTTGGATTAGCATAGCACTCAAATGCTATAAACCCAAAGGGAGGGAGGACAGTGATATCCAAAATGATAAATACTTATGAATGAAGTTCCGCAAGTCAGACTTCTGTAACGTTCATCAAATTTCATTGACAAGGAAAATATAATTTAACTATCATTATAGATTAGTACAAGACTGCAGGACCATATATGATAGTTTCTACAGCAGAATTAGAATGTCTAAAATTTTTTGAAAGAAGTCTAGTAATACCTACCTCAGGTACTCTGTAATTTCAGGAAGCAAATCTCAACATATCAATATCATCTCAAGCCAACTCCATTTTAGATCCACAAATAAATAGAACAATTGGATACATAAACTGCAAAATATCACATATATGATATAACTATCATACATGGATTTTGGACAGAACTTTTCAATCATTAAAAAAATTTAGAACTTTATTTCTGTAAGCAAATAAATTGCAGTTAATTGACCTAGGTGAGGGAGCTAAGCTCACTTTTGGGAAATTTTCTTTTAACAATAGATCTTTGACCTCTTAGAGCACTTGGGCACAAGAACAATTGTTTCCATTTTAATCTTGAAAACAAATTGGAATACAGAAAGTACAAGAGGAATACAGAAACTTCTTATATGCGATAAAAGATAGCAAAGCCAAAATCATGGTACGCTAGCATTAATTCTTACGTTTGATGCTTTCATAGAATAAAACAACCTATTATTCCACTTGAGATTATACCAAATAGTTACCCTTCCTCACATTTGGTTAAGTAAAATCCAGACTCTGAGCTAGTAAGAAACAGGACATAAAATTTATGGTACGTTTGATTTGCAGAAATATTTATTGTTTCTATTTCTTGAAAATGATTTTTATTTTTAAATTTTCAAATTTTAAAAAACATATTTGGTTTATTTTCATTTCTTGTTTTCAAAAATAAAAATTATAAAAACATGATTAGTTTATAATGCTAAATCTTATTTTCAGAAAATAAAAATTAATTTTTTTATTATTTTTCTTCTTGTCACTATTTTTTTACTATTTATAAAATTATTATCGTTTTTCATTGTTTTCAACTTAATTAACATATTATCATTGCGTTTTTAAAATCTTTGTTTTCAGTTTTCAAAAGTTTCAGATGAGTCCACCATAAATATCCAATAAAATAGAGAATATGGGATCGGCTCAGGTTATACAAACTAAAACATATACATACATATATATATATAGATCTTTTCAACTTACAGTCAAATAAAATCTTCTCACGGGACGCAGGGAGGAACTGTTAATGCATCATCAGGCATCAGTGAGCGAATGGCAAAGGCGTATTTGTCAGATATCCTCCAATTCCTTGGCCGATAATCAGAATAGATTACCTCTGCATCCTTTCAAACAGCAGGCAGGAGAATTCCATCTTTTACCAAAGAACAACACAACATAAATAGTGGATTCCACTATTTACCAGAATTTGAGAGTCTCTGAGGTCCATTTAAAATTGTGGAATTACACCATCAGTTTTGAGGAATCTCCGTCTTAAGATCATTGTAGGAATCAGTTCCAGCCTGAATGATAGTCAGGTTTCTACTCAACTCTTGTTTGCCAAGAACACTGACGTTGAGGTGGAACTAATATTGTGTTACCGGTAATAATAGATTGGGTGATGTGGCTTCATTAATCTGATGTGGAGTAACTCTATTGGTGGTAGCTTATAATACATTTCAGCTGATGTGTATTCATTAATCTGATGTGTAGCCAAGTGGGGTCAGCCTATGTGGCATTCTGGTTGTTATATGGAATAGTGGTAACCAATTGGAGGTTATCGAATTTGCAAATCATTCTGTAATCTCTGAATTCTGTTAGCTCTTGGTGGATCACTCTCGGATTCCTTTCAGTTTTAGGACTCCCTGAGCTCCATTTTCATCTTCCTCAAGCATTCATAGCTTCTGGAAGAGAGTAAGTTGACTTGTTGAATCTCTGATTGTAATTTTATTTCGAAGTATCAGTTGTAATCTTTATTTGGATCAATAAATCTGTATTCTCATTTCTACATTGTTGTGAATTTATTAATCCGGTATCATATTGAACGATCTCAAATAAGTCTAAGTAAATAACATTGAATAGGCTAAGATACCAAAGGTACTGCTGGAAATTGTGCAGGTGCTTCAGTACATAAATATTAACCAAAGACCTTTAATCAATACCCACCCATTTCCTAAATGCCAGAACATACTCAAGCCTTTTGCTTTGTGCTTCTGTTCTCGTATTTGATGCTTTTAAACTCCTATAAAGATTCTTATGAAGTCTTAGGAACTCACTTTTGTACATCCATTTATCAGTATACATGTTATGGTCTCTCATGTGTCCAATGACCTCCATCACTCTCTCAAAATAACCACCTCGAAGAAAGTTTAGCAGTAGCAACTCATATAGATCTCTATTTGCCTTTAAACTGCCACTCCTCATGAATCTCTTAATGTCTCCCCATAAAATTGTGATCTCACGATACATACCCAGAGATGAATATCCATACAGCATATAAGCAAAAGTTTGGACCAAGGGTTGAATTTTCATTTCTTCCATTCTTTTATATGCTTTCAACGCATCCTCTGTCATTCTTGCTTTGCTAAAATAGTAGATAGAAGTATTGAACTCATACACCAAAGGAAAAACTGTCTCCTCTTCATCTTTCAGAACTTGAGCCAAAGCGACCACCAAATCTGATAAACCAAGTGAACTTGGTATTTCTGAATTGAGGATAAGTTTGTTAATAGTGTTGTCAGACAATTTTGCATCCAAACCAACCGTCTTCATTTGTTTTAGCAGCACCTTTGCTTCTTTATGCATCTTTCCTTTGTAATATGCTGACAGAAGTAAAATATATGCATCCAAGCACATTGGAGACCCAGAGGCCTCCATGTCATCCAAAATATCATGAGCAGATTCAAGCCAGCCAAACTGAATGAAAGTACCAATCACATCAGAACACAAACTGGATCCAGCTAATGAACATGGATCCTCTTGAATGCTCAATAAAAATTTTGACAGTTCATTAATCCTCGCTTCTTTCTTGTATCGATTTATGAACTTGGCCAAAGCCCTGTTACTAAGGATAAGTTTTCTGTCCCTATAAAAAATAAGATCCTGTCTTCCTTCCACTTTAAGGAGAGAATCCTTCTGCAGCAGCTCAGGATCAATCTTTATCTTCAATCCAGCCTTGAGGTGATGAGATCCAATTGCAACAAGGTAAGGCTTTTGTGAGTGTTTCCTCTCTGTTTTATTAATATGAAAATCATGGTGTCTATTCATATCCAAAACAAGCTCAGCAGCAGCATCCATGTCATTAAACTTGAAGTGCAAGCTCAACAAACTATCATAGAACTGACGATAATGATGAAGATAGGGAGCTGAAACTCCATCAATATGGCTTTTTAATTCTTTCATCTCATCTCTCAAACCATTCATCTCTAAGATCTGTGAAATATTGATAATTGAGTCTGCATCGGCCACTGCGCCTGTCAGTGGCATTAATTCAATTAAGCATTGGCCTTTCAAAGATAATTTAAATCTCACACAAGCATCAAGCACAAGGTTAAAGATCATCGTATTCGGCTTGACCAGCACTGCCTGGTGAACATTTTTATCATTTATAAATTTGAAACAATCACAAACTTGAACCAGATAATTTGATGCCATGTGTGCTCCAATTTCTGTTTTTACCATATGCAAGAAAACCAACGACAATAAATTCATAGGGGGTACGCACTCTGTCTCCAGCATCAATCTAAGAATCATTGAGGCAGGGACTGGCATTTGAAACCTTGCTAGAGAGAGAGCAAGCTTTGTTAAGGTATCAACCTGAAGTAAATTTGACTTTTCTTTAAAAATTTGCAAGGCCAAGTTACATGCTTTTCGTATCCAGACATGATCGGATGAGTATGACAATTGAACAATCAGCTGATTCACTAGGCAAACTGCTGGAAAACCATAAAGGCTTTTAAAATCATTGAAGTGTTTCCATGCTTCATGAACTTGATGATTCTTCAAAGAACTTTCAAGCTTCCTCAATAGAATTTCATGAGAGGAGCCTTCCCATGATAATCTTTCACATTGGTTACAAGTGGAAAAATTTTGCAGAGATGGATTGAACTGTATGAAGTAAACATATGATACTTGAGACCCTTGAAAATTATGGACAAATTCTTCATAAATATTTGACGTCAAGGCAGTCCTCTGTAAGGCAGAAGCCTTTCTAAGCAAGTAGCTCTTAATGAAGTGATTATGTGATAGAATTTCTTTGGTAAAACCAAGCACCATTCCTGTATCCTGCTATTAAACTTGAGCATCCAAATGCAACCCAAAGGATTTTCAACTCTCAATAACCATATTTGATAAAATTATTAGACTCAGATTTCACAATCCCCTTCGATCAAAATTTGACTTAAAATTGGCTGGAACAGCTGAAAATTTCCATTTAAAAATTAACATAACATAAATTCTGGGAAATCAAATCAATTTCCACAACCAAAATGAACCAATGACCTTTTGTGCACCTCACTACATATTATACGTTTCTTGGCTAATTATTCTGCCATGGTTTTGCAAAGTAGAATATAGATGTTCCTGATGCATCAAATGGGGTTATAAAGAGAAAAATGACTATAAAAAGCCTATAAAATGACAACAACATCAACAAAATTGGAAAATGACTATAAAATGCAATGAAAAATCCACGGTAATGCGTAATCTAGATGATGCCAAAGCTTAAACATGGAAGTATTTGGTGCACTGAGAGCTAGAGAGCTCACCGCGAATGGATGTGATAGAACTCAAGACCTGGGTTCTCGACAACAGACGAATGAGCATCGGAAGGAAAAGGTGACAGTGCGAAAGCTTTTCATGGGTTTCAGAACGACCCAGTCCGACCCATTCAGCACGAAGATAAAAAGATAGGGCCAGCCCAAGTTTCAATGGCAAACCCATTATTGTTGCGTTAATCCCACTTCACCCGGGTGGAGTTTGACCCCAAAAAAATCCAGGTTAAGAGAATTTCATAAAATTTAGATTATTTAAAAAATCAATATGATTAAAGGTGCAAGAAATATTTATCATTATTATTTTCATATTAAAAATTTTAGTTGTTTGAAATTTTTTATTTGGAGGAAATTATGGTCGGGAAAATTCATATTTATTTCATCATTCAAGTACGTTTTTTATTTGAACTTCCAATTTTGTTTTTTGGGGTACAAGTAAAAATTCCTTCCTTGTTCTTATCCTTTAGCACCCTTTCAACTTGTTTACCAATTTTATCATTAAATATAGCAACCTTTTTCGGTGTTTTCTCTCTTCTCAACTCATTAGCAAGTTTTTTTTTATTGGGTCTTGCTCCTCTGTAGCCTACAGCGGTGGTTTTTAATTTTAAAAATTTTTAATAATGAAAAGTAAATTTCAAGTTTAAAAAATTTAAAGAAGTAAACAAAATTCGAGAAAAATAAAAAAGAATTGCATGTTCAAAGAAAAAGTAAAAAATTCCAATTTTTTTTAAAAATAATACAAGAAATAAAAAAGAAAAATAATACAAAATAAAGAAGAAGAAAAAATGTGGTGGGCTGTAGAGGAGGAGGGTTAGGTGGTGTAGCTTAAAAATCTCCATTTTTTATTATTATAATTTCTTAATTGGTAGGTGATTATATTTAAAAATGGTTCGAATAAGCATGGTCACGTGCATAGATCAATCATGGATTAAACTTTGGTCTTCAATTTATATAAGATTTTATCAAACTAACAGGAATGACAATTTATTTCAATTAAAAAAAAATGTGCATAACATTCCATTTTTTTTCTTTGTTGATTACTCCTTTGAACAGAAAAAACCAATTAACATATAAATAAATGTGTGTTAAGTGATAGGACATAGTGAGACACCTATGTTTTTAAAATTTCATTTGCTTCTTGCTCATATCTTAAACAAATTGAAAGATGGGTATATGGAGTTTGTAAATTTCGTATAATGGTACTGGGATCTGCGAGTCTTATTTCTTCCCTCTACAACTTCCATACAAATAAGGTTAAGCATTCAAGTTGCACAAAGAAATCAAGTTATAAGTCACTACTCCAGTTTTCGAGTCACCAATTGATCCAGTTATTTTTAATTAAAAATTAATGTTTTAAAGAAAGGTAAAATTATGCTAGTGTGAAGCTATTTCCCACCTTTTTTTTGTTTTGATTTTTTAGTATTAATTAATTATTTTTTTAAAAAAATTATATTTATTATACTATTCATTCATTATTTTTTTTTAATTTACTTTTTTCTAGGTAAAATTTTTTAAAAATCTTTTAAAGAATTCTCAAAAATATAACATGAAAAATAATCAATTAATACCAAAAAGTAAAAAAAAAACAAGAACAAAAAACTAAAAAAATAAGAGATGGGAACAAAAAACATTATGTTACTACTCTAAAATGAGACAATAGCATAGAAATTTCTTTTAAAAAATGTGTATACATATATATTAGTAGTGATGGATTTTCAGAAACCAAGTTTCGCCATTCGGACTTGTCTATTTTCCCATCTTTGTTTAGATCAGCTTCCAAGAAAGTCTGGCCACAAAAACAGAATGTCAGGTTTAAACCTTCAATTTTGTGATAATTACTGGAAGAATGTTGATAAACTTTCAGATTGAAGTCTGCTAATATCTATATTTTATATTACTAGGATTTTACCAAACACAACTCACCTTATCAAGAATTGTTTCTATTGTCTCATCCCCCAAATTCATTTCAGACTCGCAAAGAAGTGCAATTAACATTTGTTTGACCTGCCACAGATCAACAAAGGAAATGGACTGATTATTATCACTATCAATCCAGAGACTAAGCAAGAATGCTAATGCGTTTTGAAGTATATAAACAAATAATCACCATCTTACCTCTTGGCGCTCTATAAAGCCTGTACTGCCCAAATCATAAAGCCTAAATGAAACTGCAAGAAAATCCCAAACATTATCTATCAGTTCAGTCAGATCACAACATCTCATCAAGGATAATCAACAATTTAGATTTGAGGATTTAATCTTCAACTTACAATCTATCTTGTCTTCTTGTGGTGCATTTGGGTGGAAGACATTGAGTGATCTAACAAAGTCACCAAAATCAATGACTCCCTTCTTCTTAACGTCAAAAAGTTCAAAGATCTGCTTGCAGAATGAGTCTAATATTAGTATGGATCCAATTAACAAAAAAGGCAAGTCAATGGAGATACAAGTAGCATGACATAAAATTTCAATGAAGAAAACCATAAGAAAATTCAAAGCTAAACAAACATAGATTTCTGTCTGAAAAAAAAAAAAAAAAAAAGAGAGAGCGAGAGAGAGACTTCCTTTTCCACTTTCAAATAGAAATGTAAAATAACCTGCATATCTAAATCCAACAACTAATGAAGCCAACCAAATACAAGTTGCCTCACACCAATCATGTCACAGGCTTACAGAAGGACTAATATACTGGAGTTTCCTTCAGAAACATATGGTGAAAGTGCAAAATTCTGCAATCACCTACCATAATTACATATGAATGATCGAAAGACTGCATTTGCATCAGTCTGTGGGCACATACATAGACATGCTTGCAAGCAACACCCTAACTATTATGGCAGTGTTTTTAAGAATGCAAAAGGATGTTATAGTACCCGACTTGCAAAGAGATTATCCTTTTTCTGATTCTTGAACATTGCCAACTGAAACTCTTCCTGCAAAGAAAGGACATTCATAATTACAACATGAAATAAGATTTTAATCTGAAGAACACAAACTATCATAACAAAGTTTATATCAACCCATCATATAAGCAAGAGATCAAAATATATATAAGACAACTAAAAAATAAAAAGGGAATATATTGTAGATCTTTCATGTCTAGAAGCATCATCGAGAACATTACAACCAATCATCATCAGTGGCTTTATTTTCCCTTCATTTTTGTGGCAATTGTGTCCAAGATGTGTCCCAGCCATGTTCAGTGGGTGTCCAAGCCAAAAAATAAATGTGTTTATTCTTACATGTACGAACACGTGTCATAATTTAGTCATGGCAATGTCTGAGTCAGACACATGTCTGACACACTTGAAAATAAGTGTTTCCATGCTTCATAGCTTGTAACACAATACACACCACAAAATAGACCACTAAGTAACATTCCTACCAAAGAATAGAGGAGGGATAAATACAACATCATAGATTAATTGTTACCAGAAAAGTGTGCTACATGGTACCTTGCTTATTAATCCATCATCAATGACATAACAGCTGATGTTCTTAAAAAGCTCAAACAGTGCTTCAACTTCGCTAACGCTGACTGAGAAACCAAAAATTGACACACAAGTTTAAACTACAAAATTTTTCCGGAGAGAGAGAAATTACATAACAAATATGCGTTACATAGATGTGTATATAGTTTTTTTTTTTTAAATGACTCATAGGAAGTAGAACTAAAACACAACCATAACATCCATTACCAAATTGAAGCACTGGCCCATATTTGAATTAAGTCTCACTTTTGTTTCTTGAATGATTAAAACTTGCTGAATGAAATTGAGGGTGTCCAAGGAAGGACAGTTTTTTGTGCAAGTGCATAGAAAGAAAGCCTTTAGAACAAATACAGGGTATAATATGGACTCATTGTATTGTATAGAAATTATTTAACTATTGGCATTGGGAACACAAGCAGCCAAATAACGTGGTAAAAGAAATCTTAAAAAGTGTAGGCTAGGCTCAATTCATTTATATTTTGATCATCTAGCAGGTTTTTCACCCAATAGGAAGCATAAGAGATATAAAGTGTATCCATAGATATATAGCTCCAAGTATGACATACAACTCCTTAAGTGGTTAGTTGGTGACAATCAGAATGGAAAAGAATGGATTGTATGTTGGAGAATCTGAGTTAAAAAAAAGGATGTGAGACTGTTCTTTAATCTGTTCAGTTTATCAAGTAAAGAAACTAACAAAACTTTCTCTTTTTTTATTCACATCACAAAATGGGGAAGAGAAATCATTTATATTACTTGAGGTAGCCAGTAGCTCACATTAGGATATATAGAAAATAGTGGGCCCAGGGGGAAGTGTTTCTTTTCAAAGAGCCTCCTTCGTCCATTTTCAATGTAAATGCAACAAAGTGAACTTTGTTTCGTTTGTTACAATCCTTTTCCTTCTCACAGAACACCCCATAGTGAGCATGCCATAAGTGGTCGCAAAGCCTTACAGAATACCGTAGCTCTTTTTTTCTTTTGCATTATTATGCTCTTAAGGTTCATTCAGCAGGAAGAATAGTATATTCACAACATGCAACTGAGAAGCATGTCAACTTCAGCCATTCTAACTCAATAAAACAGTCTCAACAAATCATAATTTTATCACTGGACTTACAAGCTGTCTGTGATGCAAGAATTAGTGAGTCCTCCTTCCCAGGGAACTTTCTTCTTATTCTTCTTCTTCTTCTTCTTCCTCCCTTAGAGTGACAACAGCCCATTGATGAATGAAAACAGTACTAGACTAGCGCCAAATAAATCCCATGACTACACATGTCTTAGCTTAAAATTGACCTGATACAGAAAGGCAATTGAAAACATAAAAAAGCAGAACAGGGGCAGAAAAGGGAAAAGAATGCTTGCAGAATTCCACCAGAGCATGTTAGGGCATATTAGTGCTGAGCAGTCATTATGCTGATATGGCATTGCTGTTAGAAAGTCTGTTGACTTTAGTTACTGTTAGATTGCTATTAGTTTTAAATTCTGTTTTCATTCAGTTACTTCTCTGTTCTATATAAGAGATTGTATCAGTTGCTTCAGTATGGAATGAATTCTTTCCCTTCAGTTTACTTGTTCTTACATTACACAGAATACTATCATGGTATCAAAGCCTTAAGGGCCATCAATGGAGAATACTACAAATCATCTATCTGCTACGACTGAATCATCATCGTCAATGGCAGAGAAGGTGTCCCTGGTCACCTTCAATCACACTGTTTCCATCAAACTTGAAGACACCAATTACTTGCTGTGGCGTCAACAGATTACAACTGTAATTCGCAGGCATAAACTCAGAAGATTCATTGAGAGCTCGGTAATCATTCCACCAAAGTTTCCTTCACCTGAAGACAAGGATTTGTGCCGGTTGTCTCCATTATATCTGGAATGGGAACAACAAGATCAACTACTAA
This sequence comes from Ceratonia siliqua, assembly GCA_034509205.1. NCBI lineage: Eukaryota > Viridiplantae > Streptophyta > Magnoliopsida > Fabales > Fabaceae > Ceratonia > Ceratonia siliqua. The sequence goes on along the minus strand of JASKGM010000010.1, from coordinate 2,356,580 downwards.
TGTCATGGTTGCTGTCCTCTATATCCAAGCCAATGTTGGTAAGAATGGTTAGCTGCGAGTTCTCGCATCAAATCTGAGACAGAATTGAGTCTCACTTCCGTTCATAGACAAAAGCACGAGTCAAGATGTTAAAGATGCAACTACAAAGTATCAGGAAAGATTCTTTAACTGTTACTGATTATCTGCTTCAAATAAAGAAATGTATAGATGCATTAATTTCTGTTAGGCATACCATTTCAACGGCATACCATTTCAACTTCTGATCATATAGAACCCATTATTGATGGCTTACCAGGGAAATTTGACTCATTTGTGACAATGATATCTTCACGTGTTGATGATTACTTAGTTAAGGAAGTAGAAACACTATTACTAGCACAAGAACATAGGCTAAAGAGACATTCTAAGAGCTTGGACATAGCTTCAATCAATATTGCTGAACAGACTCACAGTTTATCAAATTATGAAACGAATACTGAAAGAGAAAATTATGATGTTCAAAGTTCAAGAGGAAGGTGTGGAGTAAACTATCATGGCAGAGGAAGAGGTAGTGGACCCAGACCTCAGTGCCAATTATGTGGTAAACTGGGCCATGTGGTAGCAAATTGCTATCACAGATTTGATCAATCATTTCAAGGTCCTCCAATGCCAACACAGCAATACCAGAGTAATCCATATGGGCAGTATCAAGTTAATTCTTATGAAGGGTATAACAATCAATTTGTTTCTAACACCAGTAGTTATAATCCCTCCATCAGTAGTCAAAATCAAAATCAAGGAATCAATTACAAATCACAGCCTGCAGCACAAAGTGAATTCTTCGTAGGCCATGATCACAACCCCTCAATTGCTCCAAATCCTTCTGCACATTTGGCATCTATTGAATTTGTTCTAACCTACAACAACACTTCAAGTGGTGATATTTTTGAACAACCATGGTTCATTGACTCAGGCAAATAATCATATTACCCCTGACTCCAACAATCTCATGACCAAGGAAGCATATCAAGGACAAGAGAAGATTCTAGTTGGCAATGGTAATGGTTCACTTATCAATCACATAAGCCACTCTATATTCACATCACCCTACACCTCACAGGCACTTCCATTGAATAATCTTCTTCATGTTCCTCATATTACTAGAAATTTGCTAAGTGTGTCACAATTTGCCCAAGACAACAAAGTTTTCTTTGAATTTCATCATAATTTCTATCTTGTCAAAAATCAGGCAACCAAGGCTATACTTCTCAAGGGAACCATTAGAGGAGGTCTCTATGTGCTTGACAACCTTCACTCCTTTCCAGCACAAAGCAACTTCACTTCTATTTCATCTACCTCTACCCAAAGACATTAAAGTCTACACCTCACTGTCCATCAGTAACCATGCCTCAGTCTTGTACTGCTTTGAACTCAACAACACAATTACATTCTCATTGTAATCCATCTCTTCTTTAAAAATCAGTGGCATTGTAGGTTAGGCCACCCTTCCATCAATGTAACCAATCAAGTTCTCAAACAGTGTAACATTTTCCCAATAAATAAAAGTGCTACTGTGTTTTGTGAAGCTTGTTGTTTAGGTAAAATTCATAACTTACCTTATCCTTTATCATCTACTTCATATGACAAACCTCTCCAGCTCATTCATACAAATCTCTGGGGTCCAACTCCTCTCATTTCTACAGGGGGTTATACTTACTATATCAGTTTTATAGATGCCTATTCCAAATACACATGGATATACCTGTTGAGGTCAAAATCTGAAGCACTACAAACCTTTCAGCATTTCAAAACCTTAGTTGAAAACCAATTTAACCACAAAATTAAGGCTATCCAATCTGATTGGGGTGGTGAGTTTAGAGCTTTCACCTCTTTTCTCACTGAAAATGGCATTATTCATCATATTTCATGTCCTTACTCCCATCAACAAAACGGAACAGCAGAACGAAAACATAGGACCATTGTTTAACATGGCCTAGCTCTCCTATCTAAAGCACATATTCCCCTAAAGTTTTCGGATTTGGCCTTCAAAACTTCTGTCTACCTAAACAACAAATTACATACTCCAAATCTGAAACAGTTGTCACCCCTTGAAGTTTTGTTTCATAGCAAGCCTAACTACACCTCTCTCAGAATTTTTGGTTGTGTATGCTATCCGAATACCAGACCATTTAATATCACAAGCTTAGTTTTCAATCTGTGATGTGTACATTCATGGGCTACAGTGACAAATATAAGGGATATAGATGTTTGGATTCCTCAAGAAAGTTTTATTGGTCCAGAAATATTTTATTTGATGAAACCTCATTTCCCTTTTAGTCCACAGCTATATCACAACCTAAAAATGCTTCTTTCTCTCCCAATGTGCATGCCTTCCTTCCCTTAGTCTCATCAACTGCAAATCACAATCTACTAGTGGCACTACTACCATTACATTGCAACCCAGAACAAAAACTCTAGACTCACTGTTTCTCCTACTGTACCAGACACTAAACATCCCCATGAGCAGCTACCATCTAGTAGTGATCCAGCACTACCTCCAGAGGAAACAACTTCTTATGTACCTGCCACTAATGCTGATGTTTCTCATCTGATGGGTCATGGTATAGGAGACCAAACCCGTAGCCAAGTAAATCCTCCACAGTCTACTATTCTAAGCACTCGTAATATGGTGACAAGGTCCAAGGTACCTTTAAGCCTAAAGTATTTTTAACTGAGAAGGAACCTACTACAGTTGCTGCAGCTCTTCTTCAGCCTCATTGGCATGCTACAATGAAAGAAGAGTATAATGCTCTCCTTCGAAACCAAACCTCGACTCTAGTATCGCTACCACTCAATAGAAGAGCTATAGGTTGCAAGTAAGTGTTTAAAGTTAAGGAAAATCCAGATGGCACAGACAAGGGCATAAAGCCAGATTGGTGGCAAAGGGATTTCTTCAGAAAAAAGGTTTTGATTTTAAGGAGACATTTAGTCCTGTGGTGAAGCCAACTACCATAAGGATTGTTTTAACCATAGCAGTGACCTTAGGCTAGAACATTCATCAATTAGATGTTACTAATGCATTTCTTAATGGTGTTCTTCAAGAGGAAGTGTACATGACGCAGCCACCAGGCTTTGAAGTGTTCAGTGGGGGTTCTAATATGGTTTGCAAGGTACATAAGGCCTTGTATGATCTAAGCAAGCCCCAAGGGCATGGTTTGACATATTAGCACTTGCTTTAAAATCATTTGGTTTTCAATCAGCAAAGAGTGATCACTCACTCTTCATTAAAGTAGATGCTCATAGCACAACATACATCCTTGTTTATGTAGATGACATTTTGATAGTTGGCCGTGATGAGAACAAAGTCCAAAGCTTGATTGAGAGTTTGAATCAACAGTTTGCTTTAAGAGATTTGGGACTAGTCAATTACTTCCTTGGCATCCAAGTCCAGAAGACTACCAATGGAATTCACTTATCTCAAAGCAAGTATATCACAGATTTGTTACATAAAGCCAAGATGGAAAATGCTAAATCCATTTCTACACCTATGACAACAGGACTGAAACTAAGTTCTTGTGACAGTGAACCTATGGCTAACCCACAACTTTATAGGTCAATCACTGGTGCTCTTCAATATATCACAGTGACAAGGCCAGAAATAGCCTACTCAGTAGGAAAGGTATGCCAATTTATAAGGCAGCCATCTGAAGCCCATTGGAAGGCTGTGAAAAGAATACTTAGATATCTTAATGGAACTTTGACTCATGGTTTACACCTAAAAAAGTCTGCAAACTTGAATCTTGTGGGGTTTAGTGATGCTGACTGGGCAGCAAATATAGAAGACATAAAGTCTATATCAAGTTATTGTGTTTATCTTGGAGGCAATCTAATTTCATGTTCATCTAAAAAGCAGACTACGGTATCTATATCTAGTACAGAGGCGGAGTATAGGAGTTTGGCAGCTCTGGTTACAGAACTTACATGGATCCAGTCATTGTTATTTGAGTTACAAGTTTACACAAACAAAGGGGCAGTTTGGATGGGCTTGTTCTTTTGAGCAGATGCTTTAAATAAAAGTGATTTTTTTTAAAAAATCAGGTATTTGGTGTTTGGATGTAGTTACACAGAAGTGATTTTACTTAAAAAAACTGATGTTTTGTGTTTGGATGCAAAAATATAAAAGTGCTTTTTAGCAGGTTAAATTACTAAAAATGACATATAAAAGTGCTTTTTAGAAAATTTATGAAATATTTTAGGGGTATATTTGTCTACAAAATTTTCTCTATCTTCCATTGCACTTGATTATTTTTTAAGCAACATTTTCCTGCTTAAAAAATAAGCAGTATTTCTGCTTATTTTTAAAATAAGCACGTACGAAAATAATCTCATACAAACGGTCAAAATAATAAATAAATAAAAAAGTAGCTTTTGGGGCAGCTTTTGTTGTCCCAAACGGCCCCAAAGTTCCCTTAATTTTCTGTGATAATCAAAGTGCTGTGTTGTTAACAGCAAACCCCATCTTACACTCAACTAAACATTTTGAATTAGACATCTACTTTGTTGGAGAAAAAGTGGGGAAGAAGCAAATAGAAGTTAAGCATGTGCCCTCTCACGATCAAAATGTAGATATACTTACCAAGGCCATATCAAAAGCAACTTTGGTCTAATGAGGGATCGATTATGTGTGACCAGTTATTTTTCTAAGAAGCCTGACACAAAACAACTGAAAGTACTTCCACAACTACTCCTACTTGTGCACAAGGAATGACAGAATGTACAAAGTTCTTGATCAGATCAGTTCTGAGTTTAAGGGTGCATGTTAGGGTATATTAGTGCTGAGCTGTCATTATGCTGATATGGCATTGCTGTTAGAAAGTCTGTTGACTTTAGTTACTGTTAGTTTTAAATTCTGTTTTCATTCAGTTACTTCTCTGTTCTATATAAGAGATTGTATCAGTTGCTTCAGTATGGAATGAATTCTTTCCCTTCAGTTTACTTGTTCTTACATTACGCAGAATACTATCAGAGCAAGAATTAATAATTTAGAATGGATGGCCAAGACTACAAAAGGACACAGCTCGTGCAACCATTTAATAAGATGCCTCTTGGAATTTGAGACTCTTCAAAACAACATGGTGCACGAGAAGAAGGAAATTAAAACCAATTCTTCGTTATAGCCAAATAATAAACATATGAACAATATCTAGATAACAACTTGATTTTGACGTCGGATTGATTTTCCCAGTTACCCAAAAAGTTACCACGGCGAACTATTCTTGTAAAGAATAAAGACCAATCAACATCAAGGAAATTCCCGGATGCTGAAAAAATCAACAGATAAAGAAATTTATAAACCTATATCCTTTAACTTCTCATTTCCATGGGAATCAAAGCAACCATAAGAGCTCAAGAACAACCAATAAACAAACTGGTTATATAGGAAAATAACCCAGGTAATCAATCCGCAAAACTTATAAATCTACATTCTTAAATTTTTGTTCTTCCCTCCTATAATTCCGCCAAAATGAACCTCGACATAATATCTAAATCAAATCAAGATCAATAAATGTTTCATGAAGAAATCGGAAATATCATACAATGAAAATGAGTACAACCCCATGAGTGCGTCTGAGCGGTGAGGGGAAGAGACTCACCGGCTTCAAAAGTTGGTCCAAAAAATTGGCCTTTAGCTGACAATTTCTGATACGATTATACGAACGAAAAGGCTATTGGCAGAGACGTGGAAAGAGCTGGGGTAAGAAGAAGATAGGCAAGGGCAGTGCAGAGTTCTTCGAAAGTGTAATTCTAAAGGCTGAATGAAATCGATTATCTACCTCTGGAGAGACTTCGGCTGAGAGCCCGAAGCAAGATTGGAAACGCCGACGTCGAAGTTTCAAGTCAGATACGACGAACGCCCGAGAAAACATTATGGCCTGGTCCGTGAGGGGCTCGTGCTTTCCAAAACCAGTAGAAGGAGGGTTCATTAGTGGTATCAAATCAAGCAACATTCCACCCTTATTACGGCTGTAGTTAATTTTTTTTAATTTGAAAACATTAACTTAATTATACTTTTAATTTTTAAAGTTATAATTTTAATTTTTTTAATTTCAACTTTCAATATAATCCTCAGCTTCATAAAAATTATATTTTTAATCTCTTAATTAATTTTTTCTTTATTTTTTAACAATTATTATTAATATAAACTTTAAAAAATTATATATTACTAATTAATTTATCAACTCAACCTACACCCAATTCATACCTTCAGCATTTCAAATCTCTCAATTTCACTCCTTTCCCTTAGTCCACCAGAAAACACACTGGCAGCTGGGTATTTCTTTTAAGAAATATATTATTATTTTTCTCTTCCACTGTAGCTACAAATAAACAAAATAAAGTCATCGTAGATTCCATAATATATTTACGCATGAATTCAATCATGTAAAATTTCTTAATTGTTTATTTAATTTAAACGGTTAAAATATATCTTCATTTTTATTTTTTTTTACTTTCAAACTGAATAAATTGCTAAGATTTCCATAATATGTCCCAATCGATTGGCACCTGTTTATGTGATGGTATTAGGACGGAAATTTCCACGAACTAATGGGGTCTGAACGCATGACACTGAGGAGAAAGAGCTGTCCAAATAAATTTTAGGTGTAGATGATAAGCCAACTAATAATAGCAAAGAATCTCTATAATTATTATAGGCTTAAATATACTTTTAATTTATTTATTTGAAGCCTTATTCTTTTATATTTTAAAAAATTTTAATTAAATAAAAACATTATAATTAATATATATTATTTTATTATTATTTATATAAAATAACTATTTGATATATAATCAATTAAAATTAGGTTGAACATATAAACATCAATAAGTTTATATATACTAATTAAGTGAGAAATCATAATTTTTTATATCTAGATAAATAAAAATATGATCGAAGAATTTAATTATAAATTTTTAAAATAAAAAAGTAATATTATTTAAATTAAAAATTTTAAATATTAATAAAAAGACAAAAATTGTATTTCAACGTCAAGTTTAAAAGCATAAAGTAGCAGCATGGCCCGAATAGATAGATACTTGATATTGAACGGGTTATCATCTCCGGCCAGATTCTATGTCAAAATTCTCAAAAAGTCATTTGGATGGTACAAAGTCGATTTTGGTTGGTGGGAGTTTTTTTTTTGTTATTTTGGAAAGTGACATAACATGTGAATAAATCGAGTTCAAATCCGAAATGTAATAATTACAATTGTGTATATTTTTTTATATATATATTTTTTAAATTTTTTTAAAAATTATCATCGTTCAATCATATATAAATTAATATGATTTAACTAAAATAATATAACAACATAATTGGGATTAATCCTATATATACAGACTTTTCCACACATGTGACAAATCTATAAAGGCATGTGCATGTGATTAGTTCTAATGAGATATTTAGTCAACTGAACTCCGACACTACAACTGTAGATTTGGAGATAATTAAGTTCCTTGGTCATTTTTGTCATGGTTGTCGTGATAAAGTCGCGTCTCCTCTCTCTTTCAATCACAATTGTTAATTGTTTAAAAACTATTTATTAATAATAAATAATATAGTTAAAAGCAAGCTTAACCAAACGGTGTTGGACTTTTGGATTATTATGCGGAGTTCCTTGTACTGTATTTTTCCCACTTGGATTATGAACAGCCAAATCAAATAAAAATTTTTTCTTTTTAAATTAGAAACAGTAGGCCGCCACCTGGCGGCTAAGGAGCGTGGGGTGAGGGAGAAGACCAATCGTCAGACAAAACAGCGCCATCGTCGGCCATATGGATATTGTAGTTTACGCTTAATCCAATTCAAGTTAACCGCAGGGATTATTGAGTGGGACCCACTTATGCACAATTTACTATTCTATATTCGGACACTAAAAGCGACTTATCAGACAGTAAACCTACGTCGTATGTACGCACAACCCCAGACCTACAGTAATAATCCTCCGCGTGTCGGGTACAGGTACGTCTCCCAATTATAGTCACTGTCCCTGTCTCTGTGTGTTTTTTTTTTTTTTTTTGTAAAATCCTGAGTCTTTGTAAGCGATACTTCCAACTTTCAATTGTTGGAAAGTTTCGGATAAGGGTGTAGAAATTTTTATGTAGAGTTATCTTGAGAAGTTTTTTCTAAAAAATGACCCTAATTAAGAGAACGGTACTCACCATTTCTAAAATGAAAGAAAGTATTAAAAATTTCATATTAAAAAATGTAAGAAGAATAAATATAAAATATAAATTTTAATAATCTTTTCACTTAAAAATCAATTTCTAAGAATTAAATTTTAAGGTAGAGACAGGCGCTGGTGAAATTCTAAATTTATTCTCAACTTCCAACCCAAGTGACCCTTCAAGCAAACGTGTCCCCCAATTCTCCGAGAAAATTGAGAAGAAAAGAGGCCCTAACGAATCGGTTAAAGATCTTTCCGATTTTTTTATTGATGGGATTTGTTCGCATGTGCTTCTTTTTCGTTCTCCGCGTTTTTGAGAATGCAACTTTTTGGGCAATTTATTTTAGGAGAGAAATCCCAGATTAGCTCCCAATACAACTACCACATATAAATAATATAATAATATATTGTACAATCTCTTGAGCTATATTAGAACTTGCTTTTACACTCCAAAGACTTCTGCTGATTTGCGAGAGGGTGAGTTGGATGGTTCCTCTGCTTTGAGACAACTTTTCCTGCCTTCTTTGAGTCTCTTTTGATTTGTTTATGCTTTTTTTTTGAACTTTTCTTAGGCTTGCGTATATCTGTTTATTAAATTGGCCTTCTTGCTTTTTTCTATTGATATAGTCCTCGGTTTACCTATTTGGGCCCTCTGCGTTTCTCAATCTCTGCTTCTCCTTCGGTCTGTGATATTAAGAGGTGCTTGCGATTGCGAATACCGGTTTTTCCTTTTGGAAAGTCGACATGGAGGAACGGTATGAGCCAGTGAAGGAACTTGGTTCAGGGAATTTCGGGGTGGCCAGGTTGGTGAGAGATAAGAAGACGAAAGAGCTTGTTGCTGTCAAATACATAGAAAGGGGGAGAAAGGTAAAACCTTTTGCAAGACTGATTGAGTAGGCATGGAATTCTGGAGGGATACTAATGCTTTTGGTTCAAATATTTCTGTTCATTGCTTATTCTTTTCTTCCGTAATTGGAAATCGAAAAATTTGTTCGATTTTCTGCTTTTAGATAAACACGTTGCTGGCCTACAATGGAGATCAATTTCAGCTTTTGTTGTTCTCTTCTTTTATCTGGACTATCATATTGTGTTAGCTGCATATCTACCTGGACTATCATGTTAGCTTAAATTTTACTCATTTTGAAATTCCAAGGTGCCACCTAATAGTTTGGTAATTATCTACTTATCAGTCAGTGGTGTAGAAAGGTCTGTTCTTTCTGCTCAGGATACATCTTCCTTCATGTGATTTCCCAATGTAGTCATGGTTCTGTTGTTATTAGTAGGTTCAAATAGTGTTCCATTCAGGTGCGTGGGCTCAATGTCATCAAGTTTTGTGCAAATTCCCATTTTGCTACAACCCTTCGAGCCTTTAAAAGGCCACTATGCATTTTCTGCCAGTAGAGGAATCATTTTTTTTAATTATTAAACATTGAAAATTATTCTTCTTCTTCACTGATGTTGAAACCTTGGTGGTGGTTGCAAATACTGGCAACATTTCTGCCAGAAGCTGATGTCTGATAAATTTTCTTTGGATATTCATAAAATGACGAAAGAAAATTATTTTATTAATTTTTTTTTGGTTGCTTTCTTTATCAAACTTTGCTTCTTACGTCACCACACTCAGCACTCTGGATTACAGCAATATCTTACATCTTCTTTTATTTTATTTTTTCTGAATGAGTTCTGTTTGTACTTTTAGATTGACGAGAAAGTTCAAAGGGAGATCATTAACCACCAATCCTTAAGGCATCCAAACATTATTAAGTTCAAAGAGGTAGGATTTTGTTTTTGTTACACAGAACTGTTCCTTCATTAATTAGGTTTAAAGATCTGGAATTTAGGGTTTAGTGGATACAGCTCTCATGTTACACACTACTTGATACTTCATTATTTCTGTTCCTTGTATTTCCTGCATTTTAATGTTGGGAGTCTTGGGTCGTATATTTTTGCCCAAGCAACTGAGAGCTTTCCAAAGTAATACACAACAAATGCTGAATGTAAGATTTTTCTGCAGGTCTTGCTGACCTCTACCCATTTAGCTATTGTCATGGAGTACGCTGCAGGTGGGGAACTCTTTGATAGGATATGCAATGCTGGTCGATTTAGTGAAGATGAGGTCGTAGAGTTTTTCCGTTTTAGCTGTTTTTTCCTTTGCTTTTTGAATAATCCATCTGATGTATTTAAAACTATCCAATGTATCCATGTTCAAATTTTACCAAACGAATGACTGTTCGTGATATATTACAGGCCAGATTTTTCTTCCAGCAGCTAATATCTGGAGTCAGCTACTGTCACTCAATGGTATGCATTCAGTATCCATTATATGGTCTTCATTACAAGAACTTGCATGTTTCCTATAATCTTATGCTTCCGGGTGCAGCAAATTTGTCACAGAGATCTGAAATTGGAAAACACTCTCTTGGATGGAAGTCCAACACCTCGACTTAAAATTTGTGACTTCGGTTACTCCAAGGTCAATAACATCTTACTGAAAGGATACCTGAACTTATATCTGGTGCTTTCTTATCATTATTTATTGACTTTTCTTGTAATATAATATTCAACTGCAGTCCGCTTTGTTGCACTCTCAACCGAAATCAACAGTTGGAACTCCTGCTTACATTGCTCCAGAGGTTCTGTCTCGTAAGGAGTATGATGGAAAGGTATATATTCTTAGGTGCCTTCAAAATCATGTCAACCCAACAGATTTTATGAAACAATCCATCAAATAGTCCTAAATGTTCAATATTCTTTGCAATTTGGCTGTTTTAATTTGTAGATTGCAGACGTTTGGTCCTGTGGTGTAACAATCTATGTCATGTTAGTTGGAGGATACCCATTTGAAGATCCTGAAGATCCTAGAAATTTCCGAAAGACCATTGGAGTGAGATCCTTATTTAACATCAAGATTCCATTGATTGAAACTTTTGATCTGTGGCAGGAAACTGAAACTCTGATTGCTTTTGTCGACAGAGAATATTGAGTGTTCAATACTCCATACCCGACTATGTACGTGTCTCTGCAGAATGCAGGCAACTTCTTTCTCGCATCTTTGTTGCCAATCCTGCCACGGTAAACAGAATACTTATTTCTTTGTTTTATAGCAACTGAAGTGGATTTAGTGCTTGCATAGAGAGAATCTTCCCATATTGGAAGTTTCAAACTAACTCTTTCTCAATTATCCTTGTTAAAGAGGATCACCATCCCAGAGATAAAACAGCACCCTTGGTTTTTGAAGAACTTGCCTAAAGAGATAATTGCAGCTGAGAAAAAAGACTATGAGGAAGCACAGAAAGATCAACCTAGCCAGAGTGTGGAGGAAATCATGCGAATCATACAAGCGGCAAGGACACCTGGGCAAGGATCCAAGGCTGGTGAGCAAGCTGGTGGAGGGTCATTGGATGGTGATCAGGAATGTGAGTATGATGAGGAGTCAGAAGTTGATGTTAGTGGTGACTATGAAACTGCCGGGTGACTGAGGCCTTAGTTGGTGGATGGGTGGATTGTTTATACAAATTAGTCTGCATATTCACAATTATCACACTATGCAGTATATATTAAACCTAGTTTGAAGATGGGGTTCGTTTTTATTAGCTGAATAATATTTAGACTCCTTTTTTGTAAATGGCTTGATTGGTGTTTCTTTAAGTAAACCACAAGTGCGCAAAGGTTGTAACTTGGTTTTTTGAATGGTCTGGAACCAATGTATGGTTTTGAATGTTTGTAAGCTTTTACTTCATGCGGTGATTACAGTTACAGAAACGAATAGAGAGAAGATAGTTAATCCTATACTGTGTATGTTTTTGTCCACGAGATCCCCCTCCCCTTTTTCAATCAGTTTCCCATAATCAGATGACACAATCACAATGATTTGCAAACAGAGAATTGGCAAAATCGATGGTAATAGAAGGATATTATGATTTTGTAGGACCGAATAGAAACTTAAGCCCAGCTCGAGCCTTAACTAAAAAAAGGCCACCCGTTAGGTAACTAACGGTTCGGGATATTGAACCCGACGTGAATCGAACACGCAACCTTCTGATCTGGAGTCAGACGCGCTACCATTGCGCCACGGATCCGTTGATGACCTAAGCAGCAGTTAATATTTATAATGATTATTGACATATACAGTACACTATCTCTTGGTTCTGACTTCACAGTTCACAGGAGATTTTAAGCTGCTCTATACCTCCTCCAAGTAGTTTTTTTATTATTTTTAAAATTTTTATTTTAAGAAATAATTTAAAATAATATAAACAAATCATTTTTAATTTTTTTGTTTTTTTACTTTGTATTTTAAATTATTTTTTATTACTTATCTTCTGAAATTTTTTTGAATTTCTTCAAATTTGTTTTAAAATCTTTAAAATTATTTCTTAAATAAAAATTTTTAAAAATAAAAAAACTAGTCTGAAATATAATAGCTTAGATGTCACCGACTTCTGAGGCTCGCCTCTCACTCAGCCTTTACTGAATCTAAAATAAAGAGGTTGAAGGAAAATTAAATTAAACCATAATAGAAAGTATACTCTTAAACAATGAAATAATAGTATTTTATTTTATATTTATTAAATTATATTTGAATGTATTAATACATTTAAATATATTTTTATTTTTATAAAAATATAAAAAAATATTTAGATATACAAGTACTTATGGTAATATTACTCACGTAAATATATTTTTATTTTTATAAAAATTAAAAAATATCAAGGAACATTGCAGAAATTACCATAATGAATAGTTAAAAAAAGAATTGTAATAATTGTATAAGTGCTGTACTTACGTGAGTAATATTATTTTGTCATGATTTTTAAATACCGAAAACAAGACCATATATATGTTGTATGTAGTAAGAAGTTCAAATTTATCAAACCCCAGTCTACCTTGTCACAATAATTGTACCTTTAACCCCAAGCGGTTCATGCTTCAGTGTACTCAATTAGAATTTATTAGTCCTATACTCGTATGGTGTACGAAATTTTTAAAAATTAAATTATGGTATATAAAATTAAGATAATTTGTAAATATATATAAATTAAGAATAAAAAATAAAAAATGGATAAATCATTTGTATATAAATTCAAATATCACAATTAATTATGTTTTTTATTTTATAAAAAAGTTTATATAATTTTTTATTATTAAATCTATTATAATATAAAATTTTTACAATTATATTTTTATATATATAATTATAATTATTTAAAAATATAATCAAAATAATTTAGAGATAATTATTTTAATACTTTCGGTACTTCTTTGTTGTCAATTTGTCAATAGTTGTTCTAGCCTCAGAAGGCGTATCAGAAATATGATGAAGCACCCGACCCAAATCCAGCCTGACCGAACGAAGGAAAAAACAAGAAGAGATAGAAAAAGAACCATTTGTATCCCATTTTTCTCGTTATTGCTCTGAAATCTAAATCTACTATTCTAGAGCCTCAAATTTCACCAACTCACGTTGCTTTAGCTGTAATTTGAATCACTATGATCAGTTGTCCCATTCCTCGTTGCACTTGCATCACGAAAGGGGCACTGTTCTATCCTATCCAGCCTCTTTTGGTACTCAACGGCCATTGCATTTCCCAGAATCCGCAAAACGCTAATCCATTTTCTGGGTTTTGCTCTTCTTCCCTAATTCTTGATGGGTCTTAAACATAATGAACCGGAGTCCACTCTTCCTAGCCGTTTGATCCTCCCTTTGGTGTGCTTGTTTTCGTGCGGTTTGGTCTTCGCCTTCGTCTCAGCAGTGCTCACAGCCACCGGGACCTCTTCAGCTTCAGACTTTGGGTCCTCGGCTGTGGTTGAAGATGGTGTTAATAGAGGATGCTGTAGAGGAATTGGAAATTTGGAGCTTTGGGGAGCAGCTGTGAAGTGGGGTTCTGAGTTTAAATTTAATAATTCCGAAGGCTGCTGCAACGCGGGTAAATCCATGTGTACTGGGAAGGATGGGCCGTATATGTGTGATACGTGGGTGTTTTGTGGGAATCGTGAGACTTGCGGATCGAAGTTCGGTGAGGTAAGTCACTTTTGAAGCCTTCCACTTATGTACGTGACTTTAAATTTGTTTGAGGATCTGCGGGTTTGACGATTGGGTTGATGTTTTTGGATAATTGGATGGACTTGGTTCTGTTGTGACTGTTTTTAACGTCTTGTTGAATAAGAGTTGCAGCATCAAGTGCTTAAATAACTGTACTCAGATTCTTCTTATGCTGGAATTTAATTTTTTAAGAGGAATGACTTTAGAGGAATAGGCAATATATACGGCTTTCATTGAAAAGATCATTCAAATTCATGCAGTTTACACTACTGTCCATAGAAAATTGTGCATTCATGTGTTTGAGTGATGTGCTATATCTTTGAGGGCACCGACATCACCTCCTGTTTTTCTAGATCCTATCTCTTTCCTTACATCCTACTTAGTAGTCAGTAGTCACGTCCTATAACTTCATTCTTGCAGTGCTGGTTGAAGAAGCAAAAGGACAGCTTAGCCCCTGAACGGGTAGAAACAGGGGAAACAGGTAGTTGGACTTCCGGTCTCATCTTTGGAAAAGGAGAGGTGAGAGAAGGTTAACTTTTTTCTATATCTTTGTGATTATATTTATGTATAAACTTTTTCTATATCTACGTGGAACTAAAACAAGCAAAATTCTCCATCACATACTGGCTTAAAAATGCATGATGAATCTGAAAGAACATTACTAAATATTGGAGATTCTAATTATCTCCTAATGGATGAATTTTTATTTGTTACTAATAGTAAACTTTGTTCTTTTTACTTAATAATTTGGTTGATTTTTGTATGTTGATGAGTAAATTTGGATCAGATTGAAGCAGTCACGAGAGGGTGACTTAGAATGGTGCAGGAAGTGGGCTTGGGTGGAGAGAAGAAACTAGTAGTGGGATGGGTTTTTCACACTGGCTGCATCTATTATGACTCCTTTTGATACTTAAGCAAAACCATATAACTTTGTATGCTAACAGCTCAGTTGTTGCTGCTTTTGTCTCTTTCTTCCACTGACATCACCCAGATGCATTTAGAGAATCTGTGATAATACATGCGATATACTTTGAATACCATTACACTGTTTGCTGGTAATATGTAAAAAAGTGTAGTTATTCTGCATCCTCTTTCAAGGGGGAATTTATGAGATGTATATGGTCCTAATGGTCGATGTTGTTCAGCTAATAATATATGATTGGTAAGTCTCTCTACTTGATATACCGAGGCATATATTATGTGATGGGATGGATCTGATATATCTGAGCAGGACACCAACTTTGGTATTTGTTGTGTCTTGTGATCAATGAGTAATTGACTTAGGATCTACCAGGTTGTAAAATATTCTTGTTTTTCCATTGACAATCGTATCTCACCAGTCTCATTTTATGAAGCACTGCATGGTAAGATTATTGACAACTTATCCAAAATGATTTCATTATCAATATTATTTCTATTTTTTATTTTTTTCAGGGTATTGTTGAGCTGGAAACTGAGTATGGAACTCTTCATTTAAAAGTAAGTACTCATGCTTTTGGGAGTTCTAAAATTCTGATGCTTTGATGTCATACCAATGAAGTATTGCGTAAATGAAGTTGTCTGGTCAGGTATGGAAAAGGTTTTCCAAGAAAAAGCGAGTTGTTAGGACAACTAGAATACTTATCGATGGGCTAGTCAGATGCAGCCTGCATCTATTTGTTTGAGCTTTAATGAATATATGTTGGTGATATCCCGGGGAACCACCACAGCTCATCTCTTACTGTGTTTGTGATTGGTTCCAACTTCCAACAATTCAAAAGTTTTGTTGTTACTGACACGTCCAAGTTTGGATTTCTTTGCTTAGTACCTTGTCCACTCCTCAAAACAACAAAGAAGAATCAGCTTACCATGTGGAGTTTTCCTTGTTGTCGACAATTACATGATTTGAGAGGAAGTAGCTATTTTTTCTTTTTTTTTGTTGGGACAAATAGTTGTTGACTCTTTTATTGATCTCTTGAAATATATGCTATAAATTGATATTGAATAGTTGCTGTTATTATGCTATTAGTTATTCGATCTCTAATCTCAATCCTTCTAGCAAATGCAACTTCAATTGGGTCATACTTCTCTGGAGTAACTTTTAAGTGTCTGTGATTCATTTTGACTGGTTTTATTCATATCTTATGTTGGAAATTATTTACTTGGTGCAGCTTTTCCCTGACTGTGCTCCACACTCTGTCGCCTACATTCTAGAGTTGTTGGCTTTGCGCCATTGTGCCGGCTGCCAATTTTATCGTGCAGAAAGCCGAGGTCAATCATGGGATTCAGAAGGAAACCACAAAAAAAATGTAAGACGAATTGACTCATCTAATCTATTGATCTGTATCACTTTTGCTATTATCCCGTCTGAATTGCTACACTAAAATCGAATCCTCTTTTTTCACCAGGCTCCTTTTGGTCCCCCTTTTGCATTGATTCAAGGTACGCTGGAAGCCCAGGGAATCCCATTCAAGAAAATTCCCGTAGAAGATTGTCCAACTATAAGAAGAGGTTCAGTTGCTTGGATTGGTTCTGGACCAGAATTCTTTATTAGCCTTGCTAACCATGGGGAGTGGAAAAAAGCATACACAGTTTTTGGTTCTGTTCTTCCAGAAGACATGAATATTGCGGAGAGAATTGCTACACTCCCCACAGTATCTGATGTTTGGAACAATATCAATGTGTCTGTTTTGGAAAAACCCGTTTCCTTGCTACTCCGAAGAATCAAGAAAAGCCATGGAGATAACACCAATTTAATTTCAGATTAATACCATCTGTTGATGCAAATATGGATATGACAATTTTGGTTTGAAAGTGTATATGTCTATTATTCTGCTCCCGTGTCCTGCCGACGTAAGAGAAAAGGAATGTGGAGTTTTGCTTTCTTCATCTTTAGGGGGGAAGGGGATGATTATAGTTTATACTCCATATTAGCCAGCATGAAATGCTAAAACGACAGGGACTTCGTCATAACTCATCTATGGCTATACAAAAATACGAGAAACGATCTTGGAATGAATTTACAACTCTGATAATGTTCTTATGAACTAAATACATCCACTTTTAGAAATTCTCATTCCAAAGAAATCCTATGTTTTTTTTAATACTAATACTGGCACTTTTGGCATATATCTACTTTTAGACCAAAGTCTTTGATAGAAATTTTTTTCTTGTCTAAGAATAATTGATCAAATAAAATATATTTAAAGTGTGACATTGTTTCACAAACTTTAAAAAAATAAACAGGCTTAATTTATTTAATGAGTTTGTATCAAATCACGACATGTAGTAAACGTACTTAAAAACAAAAAATCTCTAGATAGAGAGCCCCAGCTTGATACTTGATAGGAAGGTTATCATCTAGAAATGGCCAGCTCCACAGCATGTACTATGCTTCCTATGGCTCATGAATGGTTACGTTTGATTATGCCAAGATATCAAGTTGATATTCACACATCTTTTTGGTAATGAGTGATGCCTTTCCATCACGATATTGATGGGGACATTGTTTAGAGCAAGGATCCTGATGGGATTTTTTCCCTCAACATGCGAACTAAGATAATGGAGATACTCAGAGACATAGTCCAATTTCAAGACTCTGAATAAGTGTCTGTGGACAACTCAAGGGGAAAAACCCAAAATAAGTACGATCGTTTATTGGATCCACAAGTTGAAGTCGCAGATTTAGGAAATTCCTAGTCAAAATATCTAGAGCAACAAATAAGACTAATCAGTAATTAGAGCTTTTAAAAGAATCAGCAGACCCAAGTTATATGACAAACACACGACTAGAGCAGAAGCCATAGATATCTCAACCATTAGCGAGCGTGCAACAAAAATGGTTAAAATTACAACAAAAAATAAACTGCAGCTACTGTCAGATTTGTGGCGATTTAGCAGCCAACCCGAGCCACAACATGGATTCAGCTGGCTCATTAGGGGCCGCCTTGGGGTTGCTAGTTCGATATGGTGCTCTGGCAGTAATTCTGAAGAAAGTATAAGGGAAAAAAAACACTATTATTCAATTAAGCCAAAACAACATATAAAAAGGTTATAGTAGTAAGTATAACAACAACCGCCAGAGAGGAAAATCAATTTGTAACATTTTCTGAATAACTAAGACACGCAAATGCAAACAGATCCACCAAGCAATATTTCTTAATTAAAATTTTCCTTCATTCGTTTGAGAGTGCCTACCTATCCTTCCTCTTCTCCAAGAACCGATGAAGTGAAGCTTTCCTAGCAATTGGTAGATCTGTATAGAAAGGAAAGTTATGATTAGAAAAACATTATCAATGACACAAATCTTTCATCGTGTCTAATTATTAATAATCCAAAAAAACTACCAGAGACAGCAGGTCTCGATAGTGCTTGAGGGTGCTCTGAAATCGAATTGTTGCCAGTATTAGGGACGATGTTCACATTAGGAGAAATTGGACTACTGGACTCAGCAAAAATTCTGATTGAATTAGGAGGTAATGAAGGCTGGATCTGAGAGAAAGTATAAGAAGACTTGTTATGGATTGTGGAGATTCCTTTGCTGGCAAAGGACATGATCTCCATGGCTTTGTCAGCTGGAAAGTCATCGAACACAATAACTTGCCCAGCATAAAAGATTGTCAACTGTGTATCTTTCAGCTCCCTAGTCACAGGCTTAATTACACTGTAGAAAATGAAAGTGATCGTACATCAATGTAATGGCAATATTCGATAAAACAGACCATAAAGGGAGCTTGGCAATTAAGATGTCTGAAACTCTATCAGGCTTAAATTAACCCGAACTAGTGTATAGTCATTATATTTCTTCCACAGAGATAATGGCATGTATTAGTGAAAGGCCGGTAGTTGACTTAAGAAGCAAAAGAACACACCTGGAATTTGCCATCTTTGGAATCTCTTCTGTCGAGAGATGGGGACGATATGCAACTTGTTGAGAGAGAAAATTCATAGCTGTCACGTACTCTGGTGTCATGTCGTTCTCCTTGGTTGGAAATAAGTTCATGGTTGTTGCAGACTGCCTAGATGTCTCTGGTAACCCTGAAAATTGCAAAAATAAATTAGATTCAGAATTCATAAATCATAAGGAGATGTTTGGGGTTTAGAGGGAGAGTTACCACCCCATTGTTTGGATGTTTAATGAGAAAATGGATGGTATTCCCCTTACTATTGTTTGGAAGTTACAATGGTAAGTAATGGGGTGAGGGTGGTCATTCTTCAATATTATCCTTATATATTATATCTTTTAATGCATAATAATGGTAAAACAATAATTGAATAAACAATGAGGAGACAAATCATTCCAAACCCCTGAAATTGGGGTGTGGAAAGTCGGAATGAAAGGTTTGAGAACCCAGAGTCCATCACATTAAGAACATCCAAACAATAGTTTAGGTTAGTTTCCCATCTCAACCATCGAAACAAACAAGTCCAAGTACCAAGGCAATTCGGGACCAAGTCTCTGTGTCCCCAAATATTCTCTACTGAAAAATAGCTGAAAGCTTGTCCTCCCCCCCCTTTTCAAATTTTGAAACCCAAAGACCACAAAAACTAAGGGTTTTAGATGAAATAGAAGAGTTTTATCAGGAGAAAATCTTGGATAGTTAGAATGATCGCTGAACCATATTTAAACCGCAAATCTTAGAATTTAACAATCCCCCTCTCGTAACATTACTCTTTCTCAATTGTTACCAAAAACAAAAAAAATATAGGGGGCGACTGATGCATATTTTCTATCTTTGGTTTAGAACTAGTTCATTCAATGCAACATAAAGAATAAATAATTATGTCATTAGTAGTGAAAAACAATAGCGCCCTTTAATTAATTGGACAAACAGGTTTAAGAGAAACTTGAGACAGCCTAGGAAGCATGAAAACGGGTAACATGGAAAGTTTCAGAAAAAGCCACAAACTACTTCAGTTTACAAGAGTTACTGTAATTTAATTTCAGTTTCAGAACGACGAAAGAAGGGGCCAGAAAAAAGTAATCATGAACATCTGTAACCCAAAATTTTCCTTCCTATATAAATTATTATTCCGGGGAATCAAACAGCGAACTAGCTGCATTCGATTCTTTCGAAAACAATCCCGGTAAACAAAACCAAAAAAAACTGGTCTGCAAGGGCTAATTGGGAATATCAATTCAATTCGTACCTTTTCCTTCGATTTTGCAGGTCATCCCTATTTCCTGAGGGCAAGATGGCCGAATACTCACTACAAGTCGGAGAGAACGTCGATCACTCCGGCGACTTTGCCGGATTCTGGCCGGAAAACTCAAGTAATCGAATGAGATTCCCGTCGAAAATACACAACAGATATTTACTGGTAAAAGAAAAAGAGGCCACGAATCCAGTTGGGAGAATTGTTGAAATGGACCATCTCGTTCGGTGAGGCTGTATCAATGAAGGATTTGCTTGGTCTCTCTCTGACCGTGAGGCTTATGTTACAATCTATGTATTTTGGTATGAATAAAATATCCCTTGGTTTTCATAAATCTGATGCTGAGGACTGAGAGGTCAAATTAAAGCACGAGGAATTCATCAAAAATAATAATAATAGTACGAGGAATATATGGGTCTTTCCAAATGTTTGCCTCTTTTTCATTATTGTCTTGTTTGCCTTTGGTATTCCCACCCTTTGCGTCGCTTTAACGGAAACGTCAAAGGTTGCCGTTCTCTTTCTCCGTTGCCTTTGCGTGATTCTTCTCCCATGTTAAGGGGGAAATCTAGCACCTCCCAATTATTCAGTAATTATTATAACTTAAAATAAGTTTAAAGTTTGATTTTGGACAATTTTAGGTTTGGTGTAAAATAGTACTTCATTGCTTTTAAAATAATGTATTTAAAATTATTTTGTTATTTTATATTATTAATAAAATATTAATTATTTTTTGATTTTGATTTTATTTATTATTAGTTTTAATAAAATAATAATAATAATTTATATTATCTTTAATAAAAATAATTTAATTTATTATAATTATTTTTTAGTAAAATTAAAGTTATTTCATAATTTTTTAATAATTATATTATTATTTAAATGTCAAATAAAATAAAACAGGAAAAATATGAGTTAGAGAGTTGTAAAACATATTTCTCTATTTGTTATAACCTAAAATGACACAAAAAATTGAGTTTTATGTTTTGCAATTATTAAAATGACTAATTTGATTAGAAATAAGTAATAGGAAATGGCTGCATCCTTTTTTCTATTTTGTTTTTATTTTGTTATCTTAACTTTTTTTATTTTTTAACAATAATTAATTATTTTTTATGTCATATTTTTTTTTAAAAATTAATTTTACATTAATTTTACATTTCTTATATTATTCATTCCTTTTTTTATACTATTTATTCATAAGTTAAAATATTTTAAAAAACATATGACATAGTAAATAATTAATTAATGTTAAAAAATAAATAAAATAAAAATAAATTGACACTTTTAAAATTAAATTATAGTCTCAAAATTAAGGTTATAGTATAGTATTCTCCTAAGTAATATTACATGTAAAATTAACGTTTGAATTTTCTTATATATAACATTTCATTATATTATCTTAGAGTTGGAGGATGGAGAGTTTAAAGAGTCCAAACGGGAGTTGACAGCATAAATAATCCATCCTAACTATAGGATCTTCTTATGTATGCTAACCTTCAAATTTATAGAGTCATGAGTCAACAATACCCAAAAATGAAACGCGTCATTTATCAAATATCTCCTTAAAATGGATCAATATAAATATGCTAGACCATAAGTGTAATCGGTTGCAGGTAGGGGTAGAAATAAACCAGGTCAGGTTAGGCTTTGTCTAAAATAGGCCAGGCTTACACAACAAAATCATAGCCTAAGCCTGACTTATTGGCCTACATTAGGCCAAAAAATAGACCTGGTCTGACATTGCCTATTTATAAAATTTTATAAGTTTGGCCTGATCTGTTGGCCTATTTAGGCCTGTTAAGAAATAGGCCAAAAATAAATCTTGGCCTATCAGTCAAAAAATAAGTTTTGGCCTACAAGGCTAAATATAAGTCAATACCTATTTTTAGAGATTTTAGTTATAAAAAAATATTTAATTATAAAAAATTAATATATATAAAAATATAATATATATTATATTATTATAAAAATAAATATAAGCCGGCCTGTAAATCTAAAGGACATGCCTTTGATATAAATGCTTGACCTATTTAATTAAATAATCCTATAAAAGGTCTTGACATGTCCTAAATTACGAAATAGGCAAGGCCAGGAAGAAGTTTACAGTAAGTCAGACTATAAGCCCCTGATAGCAAGGAACTAAATTTCGAGCGAAATGCTCGAAATGCTCGAAAATTTCGGTTTCGTGCGAAACTGAAACGAAACGATATTCCAGTTTCGAAATATCAACGAATCGTAAGATTTCGGTTCGTTTTGGCGAAAATCGAACGAAAAGTATCGAAATGAAAAAAAAAAAAGAGAGAAGAGTTGTTCAGAACCAATATTGAGAAGAGTTTAAACCTATTTTGAATTCTGAAACTAAAAGAAAATAAAGAAATTGATAAGATTGAGAAAAGTTTGAACCTCTTTTAAAATTTTCATTATTATTTGTCATATTGTGTCGTACAACCTATCAGCCTATACATTACTTTATGATAGTATTATTTATATTCTTCATATTTGATTATCAAAATAAAATATTTTATTTTATTTTTATAATTA
>JASKGM010000010.1:2279597-2333557 GCA_034509205.1 Ceratonia siliqua | reverse complement strand
TAATTATATTAATATTATTTGAATGAAAATATAATTATTCAATATTATGTTATCTAATTATATATATCTATATTATTGTTATCATTTTAAAATTATTTATAATTAAAAATATATATTATTTAAACTTATTCAAAATATTTATTAAAAAATTATCTATTTTTACAAAAGTTTCAAAATATTTCAAAATATTTTAATTTCTTAAATAACCGAAACAATATAAATTTAGCTGCCTAACATATTTCTACCTCTAATTGCAAGGAGAGGTTAACCGTACGATCAAAGTGGACCCCACCTCCCCTTTGTTTTATTAATTTTCAGAAAAACAAAGCAAGAGCACGTTCCTATGACCAATGAAAGACAGACACGTGGGAGAGGCAAGTGAATGCAATTTCTCGTGCGGATTAGGGCAATTTCTCGTGCGGATTAGGAATTTAGGAATTTAGAAATCACGCGAATTGCTCCGTGATTAGAAAGAATGATAATAATTTACGAGTTGTTAAAAGAGAGGAGAAAATGAATTTAACGTGCAATGCCCAGGTGTCCATATATTTAGCACATGCTGCACGAACTGTAATTGAGAGGTCCTTCATAGAATCATAGGTTAGGGGAATTTGGACGGTCACGATGTAATGTGTTCAGCTATTCTATGATTATATGAATCTGGATCTGTGTTAAGGTAAGAATTAAAGACATTGAATGTTTTTTTAAAAAATAATTTTTATAAAAAAATAAATTAATTTAAAAATAATAATATTTTAAAGTAGAATGAATAATTTTAAAAATAAAAATTTTTCTCTCTTTTTATTTTTTTCTTTATCAATAAAAATTACAAATTTTAACTTCTCCTTATAATAAATTTTTTTTATTTTTATTAATGTATCTATTTTTTATAAGTTCAAATAAATAGGTATAATTTTATTATAATATATTATTTTTTAAAAAAAAATTATTTTTAAAATAAACCCAAATAAATAGTGCCATAATTACCTTCCCTGCTACAGTCCCCTCTCCAATTTTTATCTTATGTAATCTTTTTTTTTTGTTTTTTTTTACATTATTTATTGCATTTTTTAGATGTTTTTAAATTTTTTTATTTTTTCTTTAAAACTTTTACTTTTTTTTAATGTAGGATTCTTTTTAAATTTTTTATTATTATATTTATTTTTAAAAAATATTTAAACTCTCCATCCCCCCCATATATGTTCATTTTCATCTCATATATTTTTTGTTTTTCTTCCTGACCCAGCCCAACTCATCAACTGAGGGGTCGGCCTATTTAAGCACGGTTGAATTATGGGCTGCTAAACCCATATTTCAGCTCAAACGGGTTAAGTTAACTTTGATAGGTGTAACTACAACTAAGTTATTTTGTCTATGTGAGTTTTTAATTTTTATATTTTTTCTTGTTTTTTAAGGTTATTTCAATTTTTTTTAAATGTATCTCTTGTGAAATATATATTTTATAATATTTTAAATACTTTTGCAATAGATGTTTGAATAAAATACACTTAATCTCTTTGATTTATTAAAATATTACACTTTACCTTATTTTATATTTAAAATTACATTTCATCTCCATTTAACTAAGTTGACTAATGATAGAAATAGAATATACTAACATAATTTTGTTGCTTAACTTGCATCTAATCATGATTAATATAACATTTTGATTAGTAAATTAAATGATAATTTTTTAATGTAAAAATGAGTTAATTTCATAAAAAATAAAATATAAGTATTTCTTTATCTTTTTTTTTTTTTAAATAGAACAACTAATCACTCTTTAGAATTATAAAATGCACCCCATTAGATAACTAAAATATAAAAGCCACCTTTGCAAATCATAAATTTTCAAAGTAAGAAAACAAAATTCAATTTAGTAGTGTGCTAATACATTTCAGATAAAGTCATGCTTTTAATATTTATTTTTTTATTTTTTGTTTGATGTGTTGAATAAAATTTGGAAAGGTTTTAGAGTGAATTCACATATTTGTAAATTCAAATATTAAAAAAATTCAAATATGACTAACATGTACGTCAAGGTCTGTTCTTTCAAATTTTTTAAACAAAATTCTAAATTTTAATAAAGATCGAGATATTATTATAAAATATAATATATTTAGAAATATTTGAATAAAAATATTTTTATTATCAATAGATAATTTTTTGTAAAAAATAAAAGACAATATTATTATAAATAAATATTTCAATGTTTTTAAAATATTATTATTTTTGAGGTATAAAGAAAGATATTTTAAAAATTACAAATAATTAAATAGGCACGTTATTAAGTAAATTCTTTTATTTCTAACAAAAAAAAGTTATTTTTTATTGACCATTGAATATCATAGAACCTAACCCCTAGCATAATGAGCTCAGAGGACAAAGCAAATTAAGGATATATTTGCTTAAGGACAAAGATAAAATGGAGTTGAATGGCATGATCTTTTTTGTGAGAAGATGATAAAATTGTAATAAAATAATATCATTAAATTAAAATTGTAATTTAATTTGAAATTAATTTGTAACTTTTGAAATTCTCTCACTATTAACCAATTTTGGAAATAAGAAAAAAAAAATATTTTTTCTAAAAGACACTTATCTTATGTTTTTCTTAAACTTAACTTAGTTTTATATTAAATGTGCCATTTAATTACTACAAATAAAAAAGATCATGTTAACCACAGTGAAATATAAGTTAAACAAAATATTTCATTTATATATTCTAATTTTATGGCTAGTCAATTTAATCAAAATGAAAGGAAATGTTATTTTAAATGTAAAATGAGATATAGTATAATATTATAAAATCTCAAGAGAGTTGACTGCATTTTACCCAAAATAATTTATAGTGACATTAATTTTTTTTTGAGGAATACTATAAAATATAATATTTATAAAAACAACAGAAAATAAATTTATTTTTTAATATTGATAAATTTGTTATGTTATTTTTAAAATTTGAAACATAATAAAATGATAAAATAATAGCAATTATTATTGAAAAAAATGTTTTGTAAGATCAATACAATCATTAGAAGAAAATATACAATATTATAGTAATATTATTGGACTGCTGCTCTAATCCGGTCTAGTGGTTCCCTTTTTGGTTATCAAATAACCCAAAAAAAACGTTACGTAATGGGATTCAAGAGCGGTTCTAGGGTACGAGTTTTTTCCACCAGTAGACATTAGAAACGTTTCGTACCATATTGTCCTTTCTCCGAATACGGACTGCCCCTGCAAGTTGTAAGTCGTGACCGCGGGAACCCTTGTTACTAGGAATCTTGGGTCTCCGGTCTCTGCAATGCAACCTCAAATCAAAACCCTTAAACCGCACTATATCTAAGATTTGCTTTTGAAATTGAATTGAACTATCGTTATAATCGATGGTTCAATTCCACGAGCATATAATCACAGAACTTCTAGACGACCCCAATGGCGGTCTTGTCGTCCTCTCTTCTGGACTCTCTCTATCCAAGCTCATCTCCTCTATTCTCCTTCTACACTCCTCTTCTCAAGGCACCCTTCTTCTCATCTCTCCCTCTTCCCCTTCTCTCAAATCAAAAATCCTTTTCCACCTCAAAACCTATAATCCGCGACCCGAACAAATTCCGTCTGAAATCACCGCCGACCTCCCCGCTCACCACCGCCATTCCCTTTACTCGTCTGGATCCATTTTTTTCATCACACCCAGAATTCTGATTGTGGACCTTTTAACAAACAAATTATCCACATCCAATATTGCTGGACTTATCATACTAAATGCCCATTCACTCTCTGAGACGTCCACTGAAGCATTTATAGTTAGAATTCTCCGGTCGCTTAATCGAGATGCATACGTTCGGGCCTTTTCTGATAAGCCACACGCAATGGTCTCTGGGTTTGCTAAGATGGAGCGGACTATGAAGTGTTTGTACATTCGGAAGTTGCACTTGTGGCCGAGGTTTCAGGTATATGTTTCACAGGAATTGGAGAAGGACCCTCCGGTTGTTGTGGATATAAGGGTGCCAATGACTAAATATATGGTGGGGATCCAAAAAGCAATTATCGAGGTTATGGATGCATGTCTAAAGGAGATGAGGAAGACTAATAAGGTTGACGTTGAGGATTTGACGGTGGAAAATGGGTTGTTCAAGTCGTTTGATGAGATTGTGAGGAGGCAGTTGGATCCAATTTGGCATACTTTGGGGAGGAAGACAAAACAGCTGGTGTCGGACCTTAAGACCTTGAGGAAATTGTTGGATTATCTCGTGAGGTACATGCACTATTTGGAATATGTCTGCATGAATTGTTTATATGTCTGTGGAGGTTTTACAGTCTGCATGCATTGTTTATATGTCTGTGGAGGTTTAAGGTATATGTCTTTCGTGAATTTGGTATTCATAAAGTGAGGACAACTTGCTGAGGTAATTGGGTACACGAAGCATTTTGCGATATCTTTAATGCTTTTAGTGATTAATTAGCGTGTGTAACCCCAGTAATATGTTGGGAATATTGTAATTGCAGTAAAACTCTCATTTGGTTTGTTTGTACTCTTAATTCATCTGAAGAACATATTGATTATGAATAAGGCATTGTGTGGCTTTCTCTGGATAGGTACGATGCAGTAACTTACTTGAAGTATTTGGATACATTGAGAGTGTCAGAAAGTTTTCGATCTGTTTGGTTATTTGCTGAGGGCAGCTATAAGATATTTGATTTTGCGAAGAAGCGTGTTTATCGTCTGGAGAGGTCAGATGGTGTGAAATTAAATGGGTTAAAAAACAAAAAGAGAAAACACAAGGGGGATGAAAAGGACTGTTATGAAGGTAAGAGCTTATTATTATGTTTTGATGCTTCATTCTGGCATAAAAGTTGGTTCTGTTCTTGCCATGCTAAATCAGTTAGCTTTTGAAGAAAATTAACATGAAGAAAAAGGAAGAAAGGGAACGAGAAGTACACTATAAGCATTTGTTTTGGTATTCTCCTGAATTTACTTTTTTAATTGCATGTGTAGCAGTTGATGGTACTTCACCAACAAGTTCAAATAGTGGGTTAGTTTTGGAGGAAGTTTTGGAAGAAGCACCAAAGTGGAAAGTCTTACGTGTGAGTCAGTGAGTCCCAATTCTATGAGTCTCAAGGTTATGTTTATTTATTTATTTGTTTTTTGCTTAAAGGAGAAATTTTATTAGTGTGAAAAGAGGAAGAATACAATGAGGGAAGATGATGAGATATCCTCCTAAAAATCGAATTTAAAATAAAACAATGAGCCTAAAGTGCCAAAAAATGAAGCAAAGCTTTCCAATGGGAACTCCCTTAAAAAACTTGCTGAAATCAATCGAGGCCATAAACACAACTCTATCCCATAACATATGTAAGGGAAAAGGGAGGCACTTGAAAATGTGTGCATTTTGGTTGAACCAGATAATTGCAGGAATGGCATATTGCCCAATAGCATCCTTGTTCTTTCCAAAACCTTTCAAACCTATCTTAAGAAATCACTTCGTGGTGGAAGGACTCACCCAGTATTCACCAAGAACTCCAAAAAGTTTATTCCATAAGAAAGTAGCTTCCCAACAATGCAAAAATATACAGGCACATGTTCATTTGATTCAATTTGGTACATGAGATGATAGCTTTGAATTTGGCAACTGGCATCACCTCAATTTATATTTCTTTGTTAGTCTGTTTTTTTGTTTCAATCTGTATGGCTTGATGAGATTTTGGAAG
Organism: Ceratonia siliqua; assembly: GCA_034509205.1. Classification (NCBI taxonomy): domain Eukaryota; kingdom Viridiplantae; phylum Streptophyta; class Magnoliopsida; order Fabales; family Fabaceae; genus Ceratonia; species Ceratonia siliqua. Next base: position 2,327,845 of record JASKGM010000010.1, on the reverse strand, counting down.
AAAATTGTTGAATATGTCAAACTTTTGACTGTTTGAGCTGAATTTTGATATGACCAAATCATTTTAGGAGGTTCTTGAGGAGATAGAAGAGGAAAGACAAAAGCAAGGTGTGTCAAGGGAAGAGGTGTTGGTTGAAGATGAAGACAATGACAATGGCATTGTATTAGTGGCATGTAAAGATGAACGTTCATGCTTGCAGCTTGAGGAATGCATCATCAATAGTCCGAAGAAGGTTTTTCTCACATCTTTGATTCTCATTTTATAAAATTTATTCTAAGTGGCAGTATTTTTACTTTGTTATTTACTTGTTTGAACATTAATTCTAGGAATGTAATTTGTATGTTAGCTCATTGAATTTGTCTTGCATTGCTAAACTTGGCCAGACACATGCTATGCAGAATGCTAGTTTGGAAGAATCTCTCTTGGTAGTTCTAAATAGAGTTTGAGGCAAAATTAAGTGATTTGGAATAGTTATTTTCAACGGCCACTTATTTTCAAAAGCTTGAGCTGTTAGGTAAAGGCTTATGAATAGTTTTTTTTCAATTATTATTTCTAATATGCCGCTCATGCAAAAGCCCTTTAGGCTTGAAGCATGTAGAAAGCATAGGCCTACCATACATTGGACAAAGCCATTTGGGTGTGTTGCCCTTTTTGTTCTTAGTTGACCTTTCTATGTGGTTTTCGTGTTAGAAGTGTGGGTGGTTTTATGTGTCTTGTACTCTGTTACCCACTTGTATCTTCTGGTATTCTGGCTGGTTGCTAGCTATTTAGCACTTATTGGCCAAAAAAATTTATGAAGAATGAGGGCAGCAAGGATCAAACTCCTGATTGCTATGTCATGAAGGTTTTGATACCATGTCAAGGGGAACTTCTTTCCAAAAGGTTAAGCTGAAGGCCCACGCATGGTTTTATTAATATTTCTAACAACTATAGTTGGATAACTAGAAGAGGAATTTAAAGGAAGGAAAGATAAATTAAAAGGAGGAGGAGGGAGGCAGGAAATCTCCAAACCACTCTACTTATACCTAAATAAGTTGGCATCCTTTTGAAAAATAAATTAAAGTCAGTAAGTATTTACTGAAAATGGTCTAAAGGGATGTGCAGCATTGCTGCTGACTTTGTTTGGTTGGTAGAGAAGGGCTGTAAGGTCATTAAAGTCATCATTCTTAGTTTGCTCATCTGCAATGTGATTTTTTTTTGGTTCTGATGATTTTGCAGTTTGTTTAATAGAATGATATTGGAAGTTACTTATTGTGCTATTTAATTGTTGTATATAGCTAGCTGCATAATTCTTTGCTATCATGATGAAAGGTGGAAGGTGCAGATTCATGTCCGTGATGCTTTATTTCTTGTTTTATTTTTTTCCTTTTTCTTATATTTGTTGATTGACAGTGAATAAGACTGTAAGAAAACTGAATTACATATCCCGTCTGTTGTGTGTGTGTGTGTGTGTGAAGGTCATGGGTGAAGAATGGAGGAAGTACTTGCTAAGCAAATTACAGCTGCGTGATGTAGTGCGTCAGAAAAAGAAGCCAAAAGATCCCAAAGGATTTGGGATTCTTGATGGAGTTACTCCTATAGCACCTGCACAGAATGCTGAAGCCAGCATTAGCAAGCAGGAGCATGATGCACTTCTGGCGGCAGCATCTGGAATAAGAGATGTAGCTGAAAAGGATTTGGCTGTTGAAGATCCTCCTGGGCCTGATTTTGGTGGATGTAGTCGTGGGAAAGGAAAGAGAAAAATCAGGAATAGAAATGGCCCTGCTATTATTGATGGCTCTGGAGTTCATAATAATAATGATAAAAAGGCGTCAACAAGTGATAAAATAGGGATTTCTGATTCAAAAAATAATGGCCAAACAGAGGAAACTAATGCAGCCAGTGCTGGTGGATTTTATGAAACCATGCATGGTGGGACAACTGTAGACAACATGGTTCTTCGAAAGCATACTAATTCTGATGCTACAGGAGCCTCAAATGCAAAGCCGCTACCACCAGTACATTTTTATGCACTAGAAAGTGACCAGCCTATACTTGACATATTAAAGCCCTCTATAATTATCGTTTACCATCCAGAAATGACCTTTGTAAGGGAAATTGAAGTCTACAAAGCTGAAAACCCTTCAAAAAGTTTGAAAGTCTATTTTATTTTCTATGAAGATTCAACTGAGGTGCAGAAGTTTGAGGCAAGTATACGCCGGGAGAATGCAGCATTTGAATCTTTAATAAGGCAAAAATCTATGATGATGATTCCAGTTGACCAGGTTTGTTTTTCTGTTTTCTTCTTTCTTTATAACATAAATTTTATGTTACTTTTCATGTCCATTGTATTGTTGTATTATACGTGGTTTTTATTGAATAAAACTGGATGAAACTTAATGAGTTATGGCTCAAAATTGTTGACACAAGAACTTCAAATTTATTGAGGATCATTTAGCATTTGTTCTGTTTATATTGATTTGCCATGATGTACTTGGATGCTGTAAAGTAGTGTTGTTGCTAGTTTCAAATGTTTGAATAGAGTACATAGAGAAGATTTCATGTATCATACTACCCTCCTCTGCAAAAAAGATGCATTCAAAATTGAGAATGACTTGTTTTTGGATTATATACAGTGTAAAGATAATTCACTGAACCATTAAGGACTTATTTTGGTTATTACACTATAAACCATGGACTTCCTATTTGGAAACTGTGGTTTTCTAATGATTACTTAAAACTTGGCTTCTGTTCATCCTTGTTCTGGGGTTAAGTGTTCTTTTGTTGAGTTTCTGCAATGTTTCTGATATTTGATTGTGGCCATAGGTGTTTTATTGTTGGTGGTTTTGCAATAGTCTGTTTTTTATAAAATATACCTCTTGTGCTCGTCTGGTATGGAAAATGGGCAATGGAATTTGGATGCAATTTTACTCCACTAGATGTTGAATAGTTTGCGAGCATGATAACTCACAGCAATGTTTAGTTCCAAAAATTACACAACCTTGCTACACATTTCATTGGTTGACTTCGTTCGGGATATTAATCTTCCTGGTCTTATAGCACATGCTTGGGAAAGCTTACTGCTGTATGTGGTCAAGTTGCTTGAGTGTGGAAAACTTCATCATCCACAGGTGGCATTGAAGATGGAAAACCAGTGGACTGTTAGTTGGAGTGTGACTATTTGGGTCTTCAGTGAATGAAAACTTGGTCTGTCAAATTCTTGAACAGAATCCCTTGAAGATTTACATAATGCAGTGGTTGACCTTTTACTCTTGATAACATATCTTACATTTTTTCCGAGATTTTCGTTCCTTGACTTGTGCTATGGTTTGCTGGTTCTGTATGTGATTACTTGTTGATTTTTCTCCTCCATTGAGCAGTAAGTTGGTATTTGGCATATAAGTATAAAAAAGGAGAGTGGCAAATGTCTAATGCTTGATCTAGTGTTCATTTTCTTTTGCTTTCTTTTTTGATTTGGTGCATTTTGCCTGCCGTTTATCAGGATGGTCGTTGTTTAGGATTGAATTCTACTGTAGAGCCAGACTTAACTACTCTGCAAAACTCAATAACCAGAAAAGCAGGTGGGAGAAAGGAGGTTGATAAAGAAATGCAGGTTTGTGATATTTTCTTACTTACAATCTGTGCCCCCTTCACTTGCTAGATAACTCATATTTGAGAATATCTACTTTTCAGATCATAGTGGACATGAGAGAGTTCATGAGCAGCCTTCCAAATGTTCTCCATCAGAAGGGAATGCGCATTATTCCAGTGACCCTAGAAGTTGGTGACTATATCCTCTCACCATTAATTTGTGTGGAAAGAAAAAGTATCCAAGATCTCTTTATGAGCTTCACATCAGGTCGTCTTTACCATCAGGTGGAGACAATGGTGCGATATTATAGGATACCTGTACTCTTGATCGAGTTTTCGCAGGACAAGAGCTTTTCATTCCAGGTTTGCTGATCACAATAGCACTATACCTGTGCTGCATTTTAGTTCTTAATGTTACGACTCAGTTGTTGGCAAATCCAAATAAGGGAATCCCGTACCTGAGAATGCTTCGCCTTAAGTTCTAGGTCCAAAATAGCAGGTCTGGATGGAAATGTTAGGTCATACCAATTTCTGGGCAGGCCTAAGCATAATATTAAAATTTCCGTCTGGCTTACCTGGGCTGATAGAAATTATTTTTTGTTGGCCTTGATAGAAACTAATGTTTAGGTACAGCTCTACAACATATTGCATGCTGTTATGTTTAATATAACAACATGCAATATGTTGTCATTGCTTAGATAAGCATAAGGAGTGATTAGATAAGGATGTTGTTATGTTTCACTGTGAATGACATTAGTTCTTTAATGGATTTCTTTTCCAGTCTGCTAGTGATATCGGTGATGACGTGACACCAAATAGTATTATATCAAAGTTGTCATTGCTTGCTCTACACTTCCCCCGGCTACGAATAATCTGGTCCCGAAGTTTACATTCAACTGCTGAAATATTTGCTTCACTGAAGGCCAATCAAGATGAACCAGATGAAACAAAAGCAATTAGAGTGGGTGTACCCTCAGAAGAAGGAATTGTGGAAAATGATGTGAGGTAAGTTGCATTTACTTTCATAGTGTAAAAGACTGCATTTTCCTGTATGGATGAGGTGTGAAAATAGGAAATATAGGAAGTGGAGCAAATAAGTACTTGTCTTGTACAAAACATTGATGCTGCTTGCCTGGGATAAGTTTTTTTCCCCTTTATGTTGAAGGCATACAGGACCCAGATGCGGTACTTTGAAGAAGGTTTATTCTGAGTGCTTGCTTGGCTACTGTTTTGGCTGGTTTCTTTTTGATAATTTTTGAATTTAATTTTTCAATACTTGGATGAATGAAATTTTCATTTTGCTTGCCTAGAAGTCTTTCATACGTGTATCTTAGTTATTATGGTAATTAGCTATATATGCGTTACTCTCCATGTGCATTTTAACAATGGTTTTAGTATCAAATTGTGTCAATGAGGTTGTATGTACTGATTCAATTTTGGTCTAGAATATGGATTTAATGGTTATTTGTGTCACAGAGCTGAAAATTACAACACATCTGCTGTGGAGTTTCTGAGACGACTTCCAGGTGTAACAGATTCAAACTACAGGGCCATAATGGATGGGTGCAAGAGCTTGGCTGAGCTTGCTCTTCTTCCTGTGGGGAAGCTGGCGGAATTAATGGGTGGTCAAAAAGCTGCTCATATTCTCAGAGACTTTCTAGATGCTAAATATCCAACCTTGTTGTGAGGCTAAATAGGATTAGTCAGTTTTATAGATGCCTAGAGTCTATGAATTTATTCAGGTCTTGTATCACTGCGATTCTTCATGACGGGGTTATAAGGGCTTTCCCATTGGAAACGGCTATTCTGATTCATCATTTGTCATTCTCATGTTGTTCATTATTCCATTGTAATTTCTGATTTTATTGTATCACTTTAACCTTTCTATTTTAAAAATGTATTCTCATTGTTTCTTCACTTTGATTAAATATAATCTCGGGTTGTATCGTTCAAGGTTCTCATCACCCATCAGTAATAGAAAAGTGAGTCAATTTTATTTATTTTTGGTTTGAAAATTGGAAAAGCTGGCTCGTAATATCAAAATTTAGATGTATTCTTGTATGACAAAAGCATTTCTTCATTTTAACACAAAAAAATATTTTATTCTACTTTACAATTTAAACTTGTATTTTCTGTAAATAAGATTAAAATGTCTGTGTATTAATAATATCATTTACAAGTTCTTGTCGGACCAGCCGTGCTAAGAATTAATTGGATTATAATAAGTGAAATACAATTAGATAAGTTGATAGGGGATACCTCAACTAAAATATTCAAATGTCATTATGATCGAGTTGGGTAAAATTTGTAAAAAGAGAATTAACTACATTCCAACGTAGTCCATAATGCAATGGATAAAGAAAGAAATATGTGTTGACATATGCTTGGGCAGAAAATTGATTTCATATTATAACTTGTCAAAATCATCTGCCATGGTGGTAATTATAGAAAATATATGAGGAATGCAACCCCCCTATCCTTTTTCAGTCTGCATCAGATTTTCCAGGTTGTCCTACTCATTTCTTCAACCAGTCCCTTTCATTCATATTTATAAGAGATATTGTTAAACCCACTTTCCCTTCTCATTTTCAGATCACAAGACAATATATTGTGCCCATTATTATTTTCCTTTTCCGAGTTGACCTCAATCGTCTTTCCCACTTCTTCTATATAAAATGATTATTTCTTGAAGAGTTTGCCTCTTGATATGATAGCTTTTTCACCAAGGCAGAAGAAAGAGTGAATGCAACATTCTATTGAGAAAATCCATTCTTTCTTGCACATTGTACATACACACTGTATACCCGTCCCTTCTTTTCCTATTTTGTTTTCGTCAACTAAATTATATGTGCTTTTTTTCTTTTAAGGGGTGGGGGAGCTCAATTTCTTCATCAACTAAAGTACTTGCCTTTCTACCTTAGCTTGTAAACTGGATGTGGTTGAATTCACTTGATGAACACCCATCTCAATCTCCTCAGCTTGATAAGTGGAGTGAACGCCATACAGGACATAGAAGATAGTAATGAGGCATGACCATATAGCAAACCTTTGGAAGGAGAGGATTTTGAGTGTGGTCATGAGGAATATATTAAGAAAGATGGAAATGGCAGCTGGCCATGGCATGAAAGGCACAGACCAATCAGCATGTTGAGGAAGGCTAGGCCTAGTCACCATGTAATATTGGAAGAAGGCTGTGATGGTGATCAAGAACCCACCAAACAGTGGCAGACCCCACCGTTGCTGCTTGAATTTCCAAGATATGGAGAAGCCAAGTGCACTCAAAGAGAGGAGAAAGAGGAACAAGAGAGTGTGAAAAGGTGGGGTATGACTAGAGGCCACATATCGCCGGTATATAAGAGCATTGGCCACCAGGTAGAACACCAACAGAGTTCCGATGCTCACCATCTGAATAATAATGTCAAGCTCTGTGAAGAGTGCAATAGATGCTGTGCAAAGTCCTACATCAACAAAACAAAAAACTTTCATTGTTAATTTCTTTCCCTTTTTTCTTTCTTCGCGTACAGTTTTCTATTTCTCTTTTCTATTTTAAATTTTGATATGTGTCTCAAGTCTCTCGAGTTTTGAAATGAGAAATTATTCTAATATGAGTTCTGAACTTCATTTGAGAAGAAAGCATATGTTTATTGAATTGAACTGCTAGAGCCTAGAACTAATGAATGACCGACGAGTTTATCTGGAAACCAGATATTAGATGAACGAAACTTAAGTTAATTAAAATATTATTCGGCTATGAAATTATTTAGGAGGCTTCCTATTTTTTCCTTGATTACGAGATTTAGTCAATTTATTGCTTTTCATTCAATATCTTATCTACAAAAGTGATATGGTTTCTTCATAAATCACATCATATATATATCATATGTCACACAACTTTCACCATTATAATAACTTTTTTAACAAGTCGAAAAATCGTAGATTAGAGTTTTTGATTATTTTAAAATACTTTTGAAGTATTCATGCGACTAATACATAACAGTTAAAAAAATCATTTAACTAAATATGCTAACAATGAATGGATGAAGTGGTAAATTGACGAAGTCTCAAGTGCAGGAAGTTTGATTGAACCAATTAAAAAACAGCCTCAAATAACATTCTAAAGTGTAAAGATATTTCCATGGGAAGGAAGACAGAATCTTGAGTATGGAGCTTACCCAGAAAGAGTGTGGCATTCAATGGGGTTCCTGTTGTAGGATGAACTTTGGCTAACCAGGACGGAACCAGCCGGGCCCTTCCAAGAACACAAAGGTATCTGGCTTGGCCTAACATGGCAACCAAGAGAGAAGCTACTATACCCAAACTCGCACCTGCCCCAACAAGGTTGCTCGCCCACTTCCAACCAATCTTAAGGAAAGCGACAGAAAATGATGCTTTCTCCGATATCTATTTAAATCATAGGATTAGGAAGAATTGCTTTATCACTAGAAATTATAAAACAACATATCATGCAAAAATTTAAGGTCCACTTCAAGCTTAAAAGGTAACTAATTGATGCACACACTTCATCTGATACTTATTCACTATACTGACCTCGTTGTAAGGAACCATCACACACAAAGACAGAGCCATTAGGCAGTAAAGCACAGTGGTTATAAGAACTGAACCAACAATGCCAACAGGCAGGCTCTTTGAAGGATTTTTTATCTCCTCGGCCATGGTTGAAGCTGAGTCATAGCCTATATAGCTGAAATAGACTATAGCTGCTCCGTCAAGAATACCTCTAACGCCAAAAGGGGCTAGTCCTTTGGGACTGACCAAGTTTTTGTCACTTCCATTGTAGAAACCAGCGATTATGATAAATCCAAAGAAAATCACATGGAAGACTGTCATAACGAGGTTCAATATGGAGCTTTCCTTAGTACTGCAACCAACCGAAAAAAAAAAATCATTTTCAAAATCCACAAAAATACCAGTTTAGGAAACAGTCAATAACATTAATAATGTCTCAGCTTTCCGTGATCAGAAATAAAAAACCAGAAAACATAAATAGAAAGAAAAATAGTTGTTTCATGACAGGATAATATATTAAAAGTAAAATTTTATCCAATGAGACATGGATCTCTAGGCAAATAATAAGCAGATAGCAAAACCACGTAGCCCCAGCTCCTGTCCCACTTCAAGAGAAAAAAAAAGGAGTAAGAAATATAGATCAAACCTATGACACAAGCATAGAGTGAGAAGAAGAATAAGAGCCACTGCTGGAAAATCCAGCATGTTATATTCCTTTGGCAATCCATGTACTTCCACTCTCCACAGATTTGGGTCATTTTTCCCAAAGGCAAAGCTCAAATACTCTGTAAAATTCCTTGCTACTGCAGCGTTTGACAATACATACTCCATTAGTATATTTGCCCCAGCAAAATATCCCACAAATTCTCCTACATCATCCAAAACAACGCTTTATAAGAATGAAGTGAAATCGAAAAAGGTGGAGGAGAACAAGTAAAATCCAATGGAATCCCATTCAGTTGAAGAAGGTTTTATACCAAAAGTTAGTCTTAAATAACTGAAAGCTCCTCCTGCAACTGGGACTTGAACAGAAAACTCAGTATAACAAAAAGAGGACAGAAGGGCTGATATTCCGGCTATGATATATGATATGAAGACTGAAGGACCAGAGTGTTGGAGGGCTACAGAACCGGTTGTGACAAACACTCCAACACCAAGCATTCCTCCTACTCCAAGAGCTACCAGATCATACCACTTGAGCTTCCTCTTCATGTCTGGCCCAGACCTGTGCCTCACTTGGTTGAGTTCCTGGTCTGGGGTCCAAGTGGCTAGCATTCTTTTTTTGAGCCTATAAGGAGTTTGGGAGAGGGAGTGGAAATAACTTGACAAGATTGTCATGCTGTTGGTTGCAGTGTGGATGTCAGCCATTCTTAGCTTGTCAAAGCACTGAGTTTCTTGGCTTCAATAGAGGAATGGGATGAAGGTTTTAAATATGAAATTGAGAGGGGGAATATGGCTTGATTCCTTTCCTAAGGCTTGAGGAGAAGCCTAGCTAATGACCCAATAATCTCCCTAGCCTTTTTGAAAGTACCTACTTGTCCTTTAGTGTTTGTATATTAACAATCAAGCCCCCTTTCTTCTCCTCTCACTCACAGAGTCACACCCACAGAGCTTTGGGGAGCCAAAGACCTGAAAAGCATTTTGATTTTGAATGAAAGCATGCAACCAAAAAAAAAGAAGAAGCAAACAAGCAAGAAAGAAAGAACAAATATAATGAGTTATGGTATAAAAAAGGCCAAAGTATTTTGTAAGAGGAATCACATTTTGAAGAGGGACTTTGACCTTAATCCTTTGGAAATTTCCCTCATATGAAACTCTGAAAAGATGTGACAAGCATCCACAAAAGCACCAAACTTCCTTCTCTATGACTCAAGAATAGTTGGACTAATTGATTCTTGAACAGAACATCACTTTGTGATTGTACAGTTGCCACTGATACAGTTGTGAGTTTATGGCTAGTACATTATATAAATTAGAAAAAGGAAACAAGTGTCAGTTCTTTAATTAGATGGAATCATTCTGTTTGAATAATTTAGCAGGCCTGAGAGTATTTCTTATATGACCAATCCAAGAACGATACTTCAGTGATGGAACCTTATCTTCTAAGGTTCATCTTCTTGCTCTTTTTTCTCTTTGGGAAGGTAAGGGGACAGGGTTCAAACAGTTGATAGTGAAGAAAACACATTGAAACAAATAATAAGATGATCAAATTAATTTCCTCCTGTAATTTTTGTTCAAACTTAAGTTCAGCTTTCTAGCCTAGCGTGTATCATATGCTAATAAGAAGTTTAAGAATAATGTGAACTCAAATAACAATTTGAAAAACATGTAGCATCCTCTATCTGCAAGGGAACTCCTGCTGTTTTGGAATGCTTGAAAGGAAATATATCCTAATTAATTTGACCTTATGTACTTGTCAATCACTTTCTAATTCCTGGATTTAAAGTCGCTTGGCCTTATGTTAAGTATGTTTTGATCTTCAACGGTTCAACTTTTAATGAAGGCAAAGAAAAGAAAAAGACCATCCTTGATTATTTTCACAGGAAAGTCTATATCCTAACTTCTTTCGTATACTGCTCCTCTTCTTCCTCTCCCCTCTTTCCCGGCACCTTTAACGTTGTAAGCATAATGGACTTTTTGGCACCTATCATACTTCCCATAATCATCATAAATGTTTATTAGCTTGTGCGCTTGTGCCTTTAATTATGACACCTGAAATTGACGTTGTACATACTGATTTTGAAGTTTTCTGAACATAATATTTTTTTAAAACTCCATTTGAATCAAATTCCTGGTTAGCATCTAGAATCTCATGTATCCACCTCTTCACCAATGTCTGAGACTTTTGTAGATTTGGTGTGATTTGCATGAATGTACCCTCTACACAGTCTAGTAAATTTATGGCTTAATAGGGTATATACCTACATAATTACCTATTCCATACGGAATTTCTGAGATAACTCACATTTCAAGTAGCCCATCTTTGAAACTTTATTATAAAGCTTGGTGCTTCTCTTGAGGTTGAAAGTTCAGTCGGTGCATCTATCCAATAGGACTCCGATAGCGTGGAAAAACTTTATGTAATTTTCAGTAAATTAAGAAATAAAATAAGTGGGAATCCGTTATAGCAGTTAGCAGTTAGACAAAAGTAGAACTTGTATTTACCCGCAAGTCAAGCAAGATTATCTCGTGCTTTTGTTTTTACAAGAAAAATGAATATAAAAAAGAAAGTAAAATATTGACAAGACTGCGAGCCTTCTTGATAATGTATAACATAAGGTCAATCTTCAATTCGTCATCTGAGCTGTAAATTTTTCTATCAAATAAAGTGTATACAGTGAACTCGAGAATATGGGATTGAGATTTGAGTGGTCCATGGTCTTCAAATCTCCACTTGTCGCAAGCGGAAACCTCAGAATACCTATTGCTTTGGGTTCTTTTATATGTGCTTGAATTTTAAATTTTAATACGTGGTTTGAACTTAGCCACTTTGAGAAGCGTCTAGCTCTAGCCTATAATTGCCCTTCATTTAATTAGTGCTTATCTAATCAATAATCATGCTCCAAGATAAATAGTGAGGATTACAAGGTGGACTTTGTATGCTGTAAAACAATATAATGGAAAATAAAGGGCGAATGCCAATCACATTGCTATGAGCATTTAATTTTTTGAAACTACACATGAATCCATCTGATCTAATACTGCAGGCAGCTAGCTAGCTAGCATTTGCTTCTGCTGGTCACTCTAGGTTAATTGGTTGCTTGCAAGTGGCCATATGGAAGATGACCTCATAAGAATAAAAGTCCACATCCCAACCTCCCCAAAAGTCATGCCTCACAATTAAAAAGAGAAACTTTCACAAATACTTACGCATATTATAGCTTTAAAAAGTATTATCCAAAGCCAAACTTATCTCTAAGAAAAAAACCCCTTTAATGAAGTTCATTAGAAGCAAATATGGTAGCTTTATTGGTTATTAGATAAAGATATATATATATATATATATATATATATATATGCAAAAGGTCATAATACAGTCAATGCTCATACAGAAGTTTATTGGTTATATTAGTAGAAGGAATTAATTCCATGTCACGCTTGTGATGCCATGAGCTCTACAGAAAAACAAATAGATAATGTCAGTCAATATATTATCATTTCCCATAGATATAAAAGTCGACAATAATGAAAGATCAAAAGCATAATGAGCATAGGCTGACTTCATATATGAAATTCTAGTTCTGCAAATTGCTGCGATATGTGATAATCACTTGACTCTTGCTCATGGGCCTAAATTTGCATCATATAAGTTTGCACACTAGCTAACGAGCCATTTTTTTTTCCAAAAATACTCTACGTAACAGTTATACAAGCTAAGTAGATTTAAACAGAATCATTTAGGCCCATGCGTTTTGTAATATTAATGTGCAAACTTATATGATGCAAATTACCGTTTTACATTTAGTGCCATGAAGATGGGATAGTTAGTAATACATAAGAAAAAGTGTGGTAAGCATATTCACATGATTAAGTATATATTAAAAAGCACTAGGAGAGTGGAATTTTTGTTATGCTTTGTAATGTGATTGGTGATTGTTAAGTTGCACTGAAGAGGGCGGCAAGAAGCAGGGCCAGGCCTTTTGCTTTTTATTTTCCAAAGTGGGTCATCCAAATGTACATTGACCTCATTCCTCACCTCTCCTCTAGTGGGTGTGTTGGCCACACCGTCACATTATATATCAGATTTCTTTGCCAAAGAACCTTCATAATTAAGGTCATATCAAGTGCGGAAGGTGTTTGCTTTTATATATCAGAATTCACAAGGGACAAGATATATACTAATTAAAAGAAGAGAAAGAGAACAGTGAGAGAATCACCCAAAGGAAAAAAAAAACAAAAAGGCTTATAAATACCAGGAATCAGAACGCGAACAATCCCTCAGTTCTAAATTAGTGCCTTTTGGTTGCTCCTCGGGTTTCTCAAATTAATTTCATAGGTAGGCTAGCTTGCCTTCTTATCTTATAGTCGTTAAACATCTTTGTTTTCAAAATTCCTATATAAATACATGCATGAAAATGGACAATAGACTGCCAAGGATTAAATTGGTTGTGAATCTGACTGTAGCCTTCCGTAATGACTACTGTACGTCCATACATAATCAACTATATACTAAGTAACGTAGCATATCCACAAAATTATTTATTTATTAATTTATATCATAATACTCCTTTTCATTCTAAAACTAGTCTGTAGAACTTAATTTGTTATATATTTACAGCTACACTGCTCTTACATAACGTGCATGCTTCTCAGTCGTTTAAGAGTGAAGGAGAAGTATATATATATCTATAAAACCTGCCGGTTAGTCATGTAGCATTAGCCCTTTTGCTTATGAGGAAGGAATAAACTTTTTCCAATGCTGACAACTCTCAATCTGAAACAACCCTCTAATTATAACTCACTAGCTCACTAGGATTAATGATTGAGGTTTTGCACTAATCCAGCTAGATATATTTGTGACAGATATTGAAGTTTTTTATGGTATCAGAAAATTACCATGCAAAGCCCTGATGGGTGTGTATCACTATCATAAACATTTTTCCACAATCTTTATAATCATTATAGGTTCAGATCACCAACCAAGCATGAATTAAAGCTATGTTTTGCTTCGTTAGATCCTCAAGTTAGGCATAAACTTTCTTTCGGCGTTATCAAAAACACTGATTTTGTCAGGTTAACTGCTTTGCTAATGCATCCAAGCGAAACCCATATAATGGTTTCCAGCGCTGTGTTTATGGAATATGTATGAGGATGCCCTTCACATGACACTCATGGTCTAATATTATATATAATAAAATCAAAGCATTTCTTGGCAAATGATTATAGCTTATTACCATTTAATTTATTATAATGAAAAGCCAAAGTTCAAGGCCGGGAATTGATAAAAAGTAGAATGGAGAGGCCTCACAAGCCAATTTCTGTTCTTCTTTATTAAAAATTGTTATAATGGTTCCATTATATCAAACATCATGGCTTGATTAATCTTTTGGGATTATTATATAATACGATATAGGGAAGGTGTTGAGAAGATCGAATTAGATGTTGGTTCTCAAACAGCCCCTCCTCCCCAAAAAGAAAATAGTACCAATGATCATTGGACTTGAGAAACATTACAATAAGTAATTCATATAAAGGAATATTTACACCACGGGGAAGCAGCTTTCAAAGTTCCCTGTTTTTTTTTCCATATAACACGTAAGTGGTTTTGCAGCGTGGAAACTCTAGCTAGGTCATTACAGGAGGAAACCTTTTTTAACATTCGTTCATAGCCATACAACATGTTGCACCTTTACATATTCTAATTCTTTTACTCTACTCTTCTATTATAAGATGTACGTACATGTAGCTAGTTATAAGCCTTAGGTTAGTTCTAACATCAGCGTCTAAATCTTAACATAACAGCCTATATATTCTTTCTGAAACAAAAAACAGGAACCAATAAGATTACATATCCCAAATAGAAAATACTTGTAATGGGGAAAAGAACAAAAGGGAAAAGGACAACTTGCCTTTTCTTTCTTTTTTTCGTTCGTTTATTTTTGCTTAGACAACTATACCCAGTTAACTTGATAAACGCTTGTATCAGTAATTAATTGTCTTATCCACATGACACAGCACATTTTCGTTTAAATAAATAAAAATGGATTTATGCTCTACATTATCTGCCATCATAGGAAAAAGAAATCCATATTGCTTCTACTACACACACAAAAATTCACATCCATATACATAAAATAATAGCACCAGCATGATCCACGCATGTCACTAAATCTAATTAACATTTCAATTAAAGTGTATTACTTGGTTTGATATTGAAGAGAAAAAGCCAGAAGTTCTTATGTATAAAACTCCCATTTTGCAAGCTCTTTATTAAGATATGAACTTGAGGTGGGAAAGTACAAGCCTTAAACGTCACAAATTGTCCATCCACATCTGTATTTCGCGTAAAAGAAGTGTCAACTCAAGAATATAATCTACACGTTTGCATTGCCACTTTAATTAACCGACTCTTAGAGATTTTTTCTTCCGTTTCTATCACTGTCCTCATTTGAAAACCCATCTTAGTGATCACATCCTTTGCTTTTCACTCAAATTTCCGTCTTGTGGGCACTTTGGCAGAGATTGAACACACCCTTTTTTTTATGAGTGAAAAGGCTTAATTTGCTAGTCAATTGTAAACGAAACTCGTTCAAGTTGCATTAAAGTGTAATCGAAACTGTACGATCTCCTTTAGTGCTCGTCAATAATGGTGTCACTCTCCAAGCAGATTTGCTTGTAGTTGTAGCGATAAGCCGAACGAAGCTACCACCAAGTTGTTCTTTGGCACAATTGAAGAGTAATCAATTAGGTTGTCCATCTATTGGGTTATGGACAAATAAAGTTGAGGACAGTTACTTATTTCCATCATAGAAACAGAACCTGCAGTGTTGGAATCTCTAAGAGAGATGCAGCTATCAACAACGACGTGCATCTACCACGCAACAAGAATTGACAAATACATATATATATATATATTCCCCTTTGCTTCGATCAGTTGAAGTGTCAACCAAGAAATATCAATAATATTGCCATATTCGAACAACTAATTTGGTAACAGGAAAATGCATGTCAGTGCCAGGATCATCCTGTTAAATTTTAACCAGAGGATCACGCGGGTAGGGGTGGCGGTGGGGAAGGGGGCAGGTGTCTGGCACTCTTAGATTTAATAGGACCCGGTTTAGTACTTAACAAAAAAATACGTCAATATGTTTATTTTCGTTGTTTGATGGGTAGAAGAAGGGTTATTTTAACTAAAGCATAGAGCAACGTACGGACACATGACAAAAGATATGATATGCAATTATGCATGCTGTTAACACAACAACATTCAAAATATAAAAACATAGCATAGACATGTTTATTAAAAAGCAATTAAAGAAAATATATCTAAATTGGCCTCTTAGGGGGAGGAGAAAAGCAATGGTCAGTGGGAAGAGTCAATGAGAAGGAATTCAGTGGAATCGAATTTAGTGATCAATAATGATCCAAATTGGAAGGAATTTACGATATTAGACCCCACAAATGATAACTTTAGAGAAAGTCATTTACAGAACAGAAAAAAAAAGAAGAAGAACTTTCTGGCAGAAAAGTAGATAATGTTTATCAAAATATTCCCATTTGGGTAAGGCTCAGAGAGAGAGCATCTCTCCAGATGGGTTATTTTTGTGTCTCTCTTCCCTCTCTTTCTCTTCACACTCAAAGGTGGGGCCAACTCAGATTCATTCACAGGAATTCTTTGGTGAGCCACGCGGAAGCTCATGAACCAGATGTTTCTCTAATCTATATTCCAATGGTTTTGTTTGGCTACCTTGATGTTGGCCATAGAGAGATTAAACATTCTTCTGAGGATAATATTGATAATCATTAACTCAAAAATAGCGTTAAAGGGGTTTCAAATTCTCTATTACCACGCCCAAAGCGCATATTACCTGTAAAATTGGTGGTCTAGGACTTCACACCATTATACGATCCTAAATTATAATGGGGGAGTATTCATCAATGTCCTAGACACCCTCTATTTTTCTGACAACCACTGTTTCACTAACCATTGATTTTGTAACCGCTGTTGTCGTCAACAATGCTTTTTCATTTTGCCCCAATGTTTTTGAAATTGGAGTTAAGAAAATGTTGAATAGCTTATTGTTTGAATTTAGTAAAAATTATTTTTATACTTCTTCTTTTAAAAGAAATTTTTTTATAAAAGTAAAAATTATCTTGTATTTGAATACAATAATTGAAAATAACTTTTGAATCAAAAAATGAAATAACATTTTTTTTCATCTATCAATTTTTCTTTATGAACAAAGCCAAAATTTTTTGCTTCTTCCAAAAAGAGAAAAATTCATGATTTTTTACTTCTCATTTTAAAAAAAAACCGAAATAAACACTTAATTATTTTTAAGAATAACTTATTTTTTTAAAAAAAATTACTTATTATCAAAATAAATTCATACAAACAAGGCATAATACTCTTAGAGTATGTACTTTTCCCGTTAGATCTGTACCACGTAACACTTTTTTAATAAAAAATACCATGTGACACAAATCTAACGAAGGAAGTATCATACTAAACTCGATAAAAACATAGAGATGAAGCCTAATAAGTTGTTTTATTGCTGCCATACATCCAATCAATTGAAATAAAACAAGTATAATTTTTATTAAGAAATATTATTTATACACTATTTTTTTACACCGTCTTTATACTTTTTTTTATTATTTTATTATTATTTATTATCTATCAACATTATTTTTTTACATTAAATCAAGGATTACAATTAAAAATATAAAGATAATATAAAAATTATAGTGTATGAATAATATTGTCATTCTCAAAATGCCTCCGCCCAATGTGGAAAAGAAAACTGAAGAACCTCTCAAAAGTATTTAAGACGCATATCTAGGCATAGGCATAAGCTCTTCCTCTAAGTAAAAAGAACTATTTTCAGCAGAGAATTCTACACTTCTGGACCACAAAGGAATAGTCATAAGTAGCCAGAATCTCTTATTTGATTTAATCATTATTCATTATCACACTCCTTTAATAATCTAGAGAAGTACTTAGGGAACTGTTAATATACCATGGCATTTTTAAACAGGTAGCTAGTATCATTCAGCACACATTCATCATCAGAATTTACAACGGGCTTCTGTTCACGTCTTTGTACAGAAGATACCGTGTCCGAGTTTTACCAAGGGCAGCATACCTGAAGAGAGTGCCAAATGTATATGAGATGAAAGTTACATATATAATATAATATACAATTATAGTTGTATGTTCCGGTTACAAAATAAAAAATAAAATGTAGTTACGTAATATACCATTGTGGCACAAATGGTGCCATCCAAATGACATCACCCGCTTCAACTGGGTACCTTTTTACAAAAAGACCAACACAAATTCTGTTAAGAGGATATAATGGGAACTGGGAACTAGTTTCCCAAAGTTTGTTGCTATGTAGTCTGGTACTAATGACCCCTTTGTTTACCCAAAAAAAAAAAGGTCAACACATGCAATAAAAGATGAACAATAGATATGGAGGCAAGTGATGATTTAAAAAGAACAGAACAAGTAAAATGCAAGCTTTCAACGATTGGAATAATTTTATAATATTGCAACAAGTCAATTCTGGAAAGGCAACCAACAAGATATTCTATCCTAAGCTCACAAAAGAACACAGCCTCAAGAGTCAAGACTAACCCAGAAATTAGGTGTATGCATTGCCTACATTTATATACAAGTCGTGGGACTTTAAAGGGGAATGTGCAACTCTCTCCACCAACATGTGCAATATTGCATACCTGATCAGATAGGCTCCACACCTCTAATACCATTAGAACACAACACAAGATCAAGAGCCCAAATTCAACCCCAATGGCGCCAGGGGTTAAATGGATATAGCCTAGACTTTGCATACCAGTCACAGGACTTCCATATGGTAGTACCAGTACGGTAGTACCCATAAAGTTCAATGGAAGTAAAGCTTGTCACTTTCTAGAACTCCATATGACATATAGGCCAATTCTTGGAATGCCAGGTCTAAACTCTTACCAACTATCACCCAAACGATAAATGCCTTGCCCTTCCAATAGCAGCAAACCATGCTGGTTATAATGCACCTCCTGCAAGAGCGACAAAAATATATAAAAAGTCCTTTAAGCTTACAAATTGAGACCAGACAGACTCTCAAATATAACAAACTCTAACAAATGTATCGTAGATCATAACATGGGTCATGGAGAAGAAAATGACCCTGTTAATCTCAAAAATCAGTTTTGTAGAAATGCAACTGTGTCAAGGATGTGCATTAAAGAAGGTGAACATTACATTAGTTAGTTTCTAGAGTGATAAAATCTAACTTTATTATCAAGCTCACTATAGTACTTGTATTAGTACCTTAGATATCTTGATTTATTGTTAAGGTTGTCTCTTAGACATGTTTCAACTGAAACATCACTGAATACAAACTGAATTTTGATTTGACAATTAGACAATTAATGCAGCTTGAGATAATGGGTTAAATAAGAAGTTTGAAATGCATCAAGGAAGCCATATGCATATACAGTTCCTGTTCAATTGTGATGACTTTTATCCATCCAGATATGAATTAATACCTAGCAAATATCAACCCTGAAAAGTAAACTGCAACTTGGAAATGTGTCTAATGCTTCTCGCCTAGACAATTAGTACACCTAAAAATTCAAGACTTAACTGCAAGTATATAATAGATGTATTTCTTTGTAAAAATATAAAACAAGGTCATCATATCTTTGGATGCACCATTAAGGATGTTTGCGTGATTACTCCATGGACACATACCATTTTATCAAAAGTTTAACATGTACATATGGAAATGTAATTTATCAGCATATCCCCGCTGTAATATAGCCAGCATTATTAATGCTGTTGTATGGCAAACAAACATAACATATCCACATCAGTGCCTCATGTATAGACAACAGAAAATTACCTTCACATTGAGAAATTCTCCAGGTTGAAAATCCATAATCTGCAGGCATAGGCATTTTAGTTACATTTAGCAATGTATGACCCCAAAAAAATGGATCATAGCAAAATTTTATTTAGAAAATGAATAACATATTTTAACAAAAGACCAACTAGAATATGAGCCTAAGTTTACTATAGACTATAGGAGAGATTGATTAGAGCTTACATGGATATTGAAGTCATATGCCAAAGATGTTGGAAGAAGCTTCCGCAGTTCAAAATCCTGATAATGGGTATAGAAAGAATTAAAACTATTTTATGTATGTGTTATGTATTCTATTTGCAGTCTTGTTTACCAGGAAGGGATTGAGAGAGAAGATTAAATAAAACAAAAACCGTGGAGACTTGATTGTTGAAGATATGTCTCAAGCAATGACATTACTGGTTGAAACAAAGCAGAAAAATGTTCTTTTCTGAACTATTGTCATGAATTGGAACATACACTGGTTCAATTTTAAATATAAAAGGAAAGAGGAGAAATAAAGCATCTTGTCTTTAACGTTATGTTTGAGAATTTTGGAGGGGAGAGAAAGGGATGGACTTCCCCCTCCATCTAAACATAAAATACTGGAGTCAACAACTTACCTCACCTGGAGTTTCAAGTAGTGGCTGCATATCTGTTGCATTAACAACCAGCTCCGGGGCATGATTTTGCTGAGGAACATACCTAATAGGATAAAGACAATTTTGGTACTTGCAGTCATTAGAGTGCTATTGTGGCCGCTAGATATCTGAATATAAGAAGCAAAAAAATGACATGTGATCCTTGAAAACTGGACCTACTTATTTTGTGACAATTTGAGGCAATTTCTTGTCAAAGAACCTTGACAGATAAAATGGGCTCTTCAATCCAGCATCAATAAAATTAATTGGGTGAATTTTATTTCTCGTGATGTCATGAGGATGAAACATATTTGTCCAACTATCAATCAAATAAAAGGGAAAGTAAAAAGTACAAACCTTCGCTCAAACACCACAATAGTAGCAGATTCATCGCATTCAATGGAATGTTCATAATTTGGAGGTAAATAAGCATATGAATCCACCTGAAATTCAAAACAGGGATTGTAATAGCACTGTACAAGTAAATAAACTTCTTAAGCTACATTAGTAATTGTAATTTTTTTAAAAAAAATCCAAGGTTTATTTCATCTTAAATTTAAGCTCAATTTAAATACCGCTTCAAATTTTGCTAGTTTGCAAATGTAATAATTGTAATATTGAAGTCAAAACTACCTGTGTCAAATAATGGGCTAGATCCCAAAGGCGCTACCCAAAAAAAAAACACTAATAAAGACATTTGCATATATTATGAAACAAATGAAAAAAACAAGTCACTTATTCCACAAGTATAAATGTATAATAAATAGCCAGCACAAATGATATATTAATAGACCCCCAATTAAGTGGGCATAGACCAGAAAGAGAGGGGGCAAAAGGGGCTTTAACCGACCAACACACGTGGCTAGCATTCCGTGAGTTTTGGGGTTGGTTATGCATGGGAGAGAAAGAAGGGGTTACCTGGTAGTATGGTTTGTCCCATAGTGAAGAATATAAAACGCTGCAGTGCTG
This sequence comes from Ceratonia siliqua, assembly GCA_034509205.1. Taxonomy (NCBI): domain Eukaryota; kingdom Viridiplantae; phylum Streptophyta; class Magnoliopsida; order Fabales; family Fabaceae; genus Ceratonia; species Ceratonia siliqua. The sequence continues at coordinate 2,306,568 of JASKGM010000010.1, read as the reverse complement.
GAAATGGGTTTATGGAGAATTTGGCTTGTTGAGAGGACGAGTCTTAGCGCTCATATTGCTAGGGAAGGTTTCTGGGTTGAATATCTGGGTTACTAGTCCATTGCTCTGTTATTTGCTTTCTACTGTAGTGTTTATGTTATCTGAAGGCAAGGGTCCTCCATTGCCAGTGTCATTTCATTTCCTTTAAGTTCTGTGCTGTTCCACTGTAATTTCTCAGCTGTTTCCTATTGCTATTAGTATACTTCAGTGTGTTTTGTTATTTGGGCTTTTAATTTCTGGGTTGAATATTCTGGTTCCCATCATATATGAATGGACAATTTTGAGCAATTAAAAAAAATCAACCAAGCCTGGCATATATAAACATTATTAATCATATTATTTTTAGAAGTAATCAAAATTAGTGATCAAACCAACATAAAAACTTGATCTACTTATCAATTAAAAACCTCTCACCCTCAGTATATGGCGGATGCAAGGAGCATTAACGAGTGTGACCGCACCTTGAAGCACAAAGATGAATCTAGTAGGATAAAACGCATAAGAATCTCATAAATATATCAAACATGTATTTAGAGCAAGAAATAGTTGTCAAATAGTCCAGTATGTCATGGAAGGTGTACAATTTAGAAGTTAGAACTAAACTAAAAAACACAACCTCTCCACATTATGGGCAAGTATTCCTGATCTTGAATTCTCTGAAAAAGGGTAAAGCATAAATCAGCAGCATACCAGAGTAACCAGTTTTAGTGGCAAACTATAAATTGCATAGTGACTCAAAACAAGAAATGTTACAAATGAAATGCCAATATGTCTTAATAAAGGTAACTGTAACCCAATCACATATTGATAGTTTGTTTGTGTGGGTTCTGTGGAGTCAGCAAGGTGCGGAATTAGTCAAGGATCCAGCTGATGGGGTAAATTTGTGGGGAAAGAATAAAGAACCTCAGGTGTGGATGTGAGAAAGACAAGTTAGATTGCTGAAAGTGTGACTTGCAAGCTATGCCTGCAATATTAACGTACTTAATAGAGTGAGGGAAGTTGCAAACCCATATTAAGTCAATCCCTCTAAAGGTGACGGTTTTTGTTTGGACTGCAGTACTTAGAAGAATTAATTCAAATGATTTACTTCAAACTCGTAGGCCAAATAAGGATATTTACTGGATGCTTGTGTTATGTGTTATTGGAGTTCTGAAATTTGGCATCTTTAATGAGCACTAGGTTTTTCCAGCCAATCAATATCTGTTTTTGGCTATTAAGTTCGGAGAAAGGAGGAGCATAAGGTCCTATGACAGTGTGCCGTTTCTGCGGGCTTGCGGTGCTTATGGTTAGAATGGAATGCAAGAGTTTTTAATCAGACTTTCTTCCATTGCACAATTTCTTGGGAAAGAGTTATTTTTTTGGCTTCCCTTTGGGTTTCAGCAAATGAATTTTTAGAGGGGTGTCCCTTATGGATATGCAAAGGGATTGGAAGGCTCCTTTGAGCTAATGTCTTTAGATTTTATGTCTTGATGTAAGAGGATTCCGTATCCTTTGTCCTTGTAATTCTTTTCCTCCCATCAATAAATTCTTTTTCCAAGAAAAAAAAATAGTAAGCATGCCAATTTCCATAGTGACCATTGGGTGTGTTAGTTTTAATACTAGACCAAAGCTAGCGCATGTAGAGAAAATGGAGAAAATGAGAAAGTGATACTTGTTAACACAGATCGGGAGCAAAATAACTGACAAAAAAAAAACAATATTCAGTAAAAGGAGTAATGAAGGGGTATTAATACTATTTTGGAGTAATGGGAATTATTGGCTAAATAATGTTTTTCAGGTACCCTGCAATGCATTAAATGCGAAAAGGAAAAATTGTGATAAAATGGGAATCAGTGGGCCGAAAGGACAGTGCAGGTGTATGGAAGGCATAAAGTTTCTTTGACTTGATGTAAAATACAAGAAGTTAGGTTATTTTAGAATAATGACTGTGATGGATAGTAGGTAAAAGGTACAAGGAGGCATGCACGTCCCCCAAGCTGAAGCAACAAAATCTCACGTGATGTGGATGAGAATATGCCCCATATCTAGGCTATAAATATAAAGGGTGCTGTGAAATATGTTGTAATCAAACCTTGTAACTTAGCTAGGTACATTAAAAAGTGTGAGCCCATTGCTGGTGCAATTAAGTATGCCCCTGATGTATTGATCCTGTCAAAGCAATTCAAGTTACGAACCAACAACAAGAGGCTTAACCATCGTAACCAAAGGGGGGGGGGGGGGGAGTCGGGAGTACCAATCAGTTAACGGGCCATATACATGACTTTCTGGTGTTACTAAAGCATGATCTCTTTTATAAACACTACGCGTGAAACCGGGCAAATCTGGCAAATGAAACACATTAAAGTCAGTTCAGTATGATTTTTCTTTATATTTTTTTTCCCTAAGAAATAGTTGAGGATTTTGGACAGTTACAAAAACCTAAAGACCTGAACAATTTGTTGACATTGATTACAAATAAATAAAAAGTCAAAACTTAAATAAGTACAACAATGGACTCGAGCCTGGTAACTAAGACTCGCGAATCTTTTGGCAACCAAAATAATCTAGTCTCACAGTAATGAATAAGTCCACAGCATTATCCTCAGTAAGGAGGTGGAAATGAGTCGAGCAAAGCAGACGGCAGCTCAAGCATGGTTTGAGAAAGAAATTCTTGTGCTTGACCTAGGTGGCTTGAGGAAGTATATTTATGATTTTTTATATTGCACATCTATATTTTCTTTTTTCATTTGCATAGTTTGTGTGGGAACAAATATGAATATATTTAAAATATAATTGAATGGAACAAATGTATGCTTTTTGAGCTTGTACACTAGCTAACAAGTCATGTTTTATGTAACTTAGGATTGGTTTGATTGAGTTGGAACTTAAATTTGAATTAAGCCTAAACTTAGTCGAAATCAAGCAGCTTGAATAATTTTCAACCTAGTTATAGAAATGCACCACCAACTTATATATTTTATATGGACTTGCTCCCAAATTTCTCTTCCACCGTTTAACAAGTAACCTAAAACATAAAGATTTTAGTAAACTAACCAATAGCTTTTAGTTGCTCCGTTAACTAAAGTAAATCAGCATAACAGTAATCTCATCATTTTTTGAGATTAATACAATTTGTACGACAAATTTTATTTTACTGACCTTGAAGATGGACAGGAGAGAGAGTGGGATTGTGGACTTCCAAATATAGAGGCTTCAAGTTTGATTCCGTGCCAAACACAGAAGTAGCAGAGCAAAACCCTTCTTCAGTCACAGCATATTTAAACAAACCTGAAAAGCAGCAAATTAAAACTATGCAATTTCCTACGATCTTCGATGAAAGAAAACTTTTCATCAACTAAACTAAAGAAAACTTTTCCTCCATTTGGCTGCCAAGGACAACCAATAATAGAGGGGAAACGAAAATTGTCAATGACAGTGGAAATTTGCAGGAGATATTCTGGGTTTTCTAACTAATTTCTTTGGCAGCCAAACGGTGTATATAATGAAATAGAGAAAGTAGTGAGGAGCAGGAGTAATAGTACCCAGGATGAGGAGATAGACCAAGATACTACGCATCTTCAGAGGATGATTGCCAGGGAACGTCTGAGACTGTCAGAATGGTTCTACCGTAAGTAGGCAATGAACTACTCGCACCGGATGCCGCGAGCGGATTGGTTGCGTTTTTTTTCTTCATTTTCATTGAAAAGAAAATGTGCGTTAGAAATATAGGAAAATGTTTTTTTAAATATTTTTAAAATTTTTAAATATTTGAAAATAATAAAAATTATTTTTAGTGTTTTAATTTTTAACTATATCAGAATTAAGTAAAAAATAATAAAAATGTAATAGTAATTTTATAATTAGTAAAAATTAATGACAACAAAAATAAAAGTTAATTTTTAATTTAAACTAAATATTATTTTATTTTTTGAAGACAAAAAATAAAAACTAAACATATTTTTAAATTTTAAAAATAAAATTATTTTTAAAAAATAAAAAAAATATTTAATTTTATCTAGTTTTTCTTTCTATTTCTTTTTCCCAATTCATAATTTAAATTTATATATTTATCCAAAGATGAAAATATTTGTAATATTATTTTTTTATCATATAATTTATTTTTAAATTAATTTTAAAATTTACAAATAATTATTTATGTATTAAATATTTATAATAATATTATTAAAATTTTTAATAATACGATAATATTAAAAATATTCTTCAAATTGTTTACAAATCAAACATAAGCAGAGTGATTTAGGATTATGTAGATAAGTAATGATATTTATATATTCTTTTTAATATTCTTTTTATATATTATTTTATATTTATTATTTATCATCATTTATAATATGTTATTAATTAAAAATAATATAAAAAATGGTTCGGGAACTTGTTTAAATCGCCCAGTTGAATGCCCGTGCCCATTATTAGCATTGTTAAAACGACACATGGGCCGTATGATGATACATTTAGCTTATTATTTGGATGGGTTCCGTTTAAATGCGAGCTTAAACAAATTGGCTCGTTTCATTTTTTATTTTTTTTTTTACCTTTTTGGTTATTTTAAATATTTGATGTTCCGTACAATTTTATATATTTAAAGATATGATATATAAAAATTCAATAACAAATATTTTTTATATAATATATTAATTTTTAGTTTGACTTGTTAGGAATATAAAGTCGAATGTGTAACTCAATTCTTCTTAAAAAATGTCAAGCTCATTATGATTTTCGAATCCTACAAAACATAATGTATTTGGTGATGAAAAGCTCTTTTATCCTATCATTATTCTTTAAATTTCCGTGAAAACAAAATTATTATATGATTGATAATTGAGTAGAATTCTATTGCTTTAAAATGTAATTCAAATTAACAATGAAATTCAAGTGACTGCTATTAAAATTTAAGATTGATTTAAAGCACAATTATTAATTGAATAAATTAATTTAATTTAATTCATTAATTATACTTTAATTTAATTATTGATAGAGTAATTTGTTCTTAACATATTATTATAAAATTAATATCTTTGCTTAACAAAAACTACCTTAAAGATAAAGTATTAAATTATAATATAACATTGACCTTAGTATAATTATTAAGTTATCTTACTTTTTAATTAAATTTTATTATATTTTTAAATTTAATTATATATTTTGTGAAGTTAATTATACAAACACAATAAAAAAAATAAAAATTTAAATGAAAAGTCATTCAAGGGTCAGCCCATTGAATCTGCGAACCATTTAGAGCGAGTTTAAATATCACTTTTGTTGTCTGTTTACTAAATGGGCCAGTTTAATCGGCCTATTTAATGATGGGCCCATTGACCAACCTGGTTCAGCCAGCATGTTTGAGAGTGCTATCAATTATTTACAAAATTCCTAATTTAGTTCAGTCATATCTTTTTTGGAATGTTGCATCAAATATCAATTGTTTGTGCAAAAAAATAATGATCACAATTTAAAATTATATATAAAATAAAAAATATGTAAAAATGTGTGTAAAAATCATAGTTATCTATACAAAAAATAAATAATCATAATGTGATAGACTACAGTCATGTCTGAATTCATATTTTAAAATTTCAAAACACTTATTTTACTTTTTAATTTGCTTGAATTCTTCGTTAAATATATATATTATGATGACTTTGAAAAGAAGAACAAGAAAAAAAATACAAAATAAAACTGAAACAATAAATTAGATTACATAACACTTTCGTCAAGCCATGTGAATGAGGTACATTGCTATTCATATTAGGTTATTTTTTATTTTTAAATTTATATTGACTTGGTCAAATAGTTTATCTAACATTTTTTAAATAGTGGTACATTTTATCAGCTCAAATGATTTAATGTAACAATTACACATGATTTTTTTTTTTGTGATACTAACATAGTGTGAAACAACGATTGATGTGAAATTTATTATATTTGACAAATAAGATTGAGATAAATTTACAATATAAAATTCTCATAAAATGTTGGGTATTATTTATTGGTTAAACAAATTTACCACCTTCATTAATAACAAAACTTAGGGACTGTTTGTTTTAGTTTTTAAAAATAATTTTTTTATTTTTTTGTTCTGCGAGAATAAAAAAACTCGTTTGCGTTACTGTTTTCATCATCTATTTTTAAAAATTATTTTCAAAAATAGTAACTAGAAAAAAAAAATTTGTGTTTTGGCTTGTTTTCTTCATCTGTTTTCTAAAAAAACACAAAAAATAACTGATGAAATTTGTTTACCCAAACAAGTTTTTTGTTTTTTTGTTCTATAAAACTATTTTTTAGAGTTATTTTCAAAAATTATTTTTAAAAACAATAAAACAAAAATATTCCAAACAGCCCCTTAACTACCTAACTAAAACTTGAAAAATTATATATAATACTATAATAGCATAGATTTTAATTAATTTCTCAACTTGTACGGTTTCTTTCGTATATGGTATATTATTGAACTAATTTTTTAATGTGCCTCAAATGATTTTGCTTAAGAATCTGTTCCCTAGGGGGATTTGGATCTAAAAAAGACCAATTATTTTTTTTGCTTCGTGGTTGTCTAAATGTTTGACCGATTATGATGATGACACGCGACAAAAAACAAATTTTTTTTTTAATTTTCTCATTTTTTCCCTTAAGTTTATCTCTCACAACAACTTCATCTCCATGAAATCAACGGATTTAGATTCAGTTCTTTTTTCAAAGAAATATATCAATCATTTTTTCTTGATCATAGTCATTCGATAAAAAAAATATTTTCTTTTCCCATATTTCTCATAACCTGACGTTACAATCTTGGACTTTCCATTTGATTTCTTCATCATCTTCTTCTTGGAACCATCTTTATCTACTACACTGTCATTCTATAATATTTTAATTGGGTCAAAAATCTTAATTTCTTCAAAAAGATTAATGTGACCAGATTTTGGTTATGATTTATTGGGTTCCTGAGCTTGATTTAACGAAGCCAGACCTCAGTCTGCAACTGCTCGAAACAAAACTCAACATCCCTCTTTATTGTTTGTTCACGCTTCAACAGTTATTCTCTTGCTACTTCCTTTTCACCATGCCGTACTTTTTCCTTGTTCTCGTAATTGTACACATTCCAGCGCTAATAGAGAAGGATGTTCATACCACATGACCTCCCATTATCAATTATACAACAAACTAACCGCATATCATAACATATATCTTAACCGAAAGTATGGAAACTTGGAAATTTTAAATTATAGGCGACGATGTAGTAAATCAATATTTCACATTTAAGAAAATAAACTCTTTATGTTCTTCAAGAAATTTCATCAATAAGAAGTAAGAAAACGAAACTTACTTTGAAAAGAGGTATTGAAAATAGTTCGCACAGAAAATAGGAGTTGGCTAAAGAATATCGTAACTCGTAATTTATTATCGCTAGCGTCGATTCAGAAAGAAACGGGAGTGGGGAAATGCATAACGAAAATGAGAAAATGATTTTTTTAAATCATTAATGAGGTGGCTTGATTGTGGCTGTCTAAGAGATTGGACAGCCATAAATAACAAAAAATGACCGATCATTTTCCAAGGAAAATGACCTGATCTAAATCTGAAATCAACAGTGATCATGATCGAAGAACTCAGCCACGTCATTGGTCATGGATGAACTCCGTAGAATATGCCGAATTTTAGCCTCAACGATCAACTAGAAGCTTCTATGAGGAAAAGCTTACATACTAGTACTAGTTAATAAGGTCCATTATAATGTATTGGAGTTTTAGATGGTGATTACATAGCAGTGAGATTGTGAAAAGAATGGTGGGCAAAGGTAAAGAAAAAAGGCAATAAGTGAAAATATGGCCAAGGTTATATCAGCAGTGAGCCTATACGAGGGAGAAAATAAGCTCAATGTTTTACCGGCGATGCTTGAAAAAGAAAGAAGAGATCAGCAAAATGGAAAACGAAAATAAAATTTAATGGAAGCTTTGAAGTTAACTATGGGTGGTGAAAGAAATATAATAAATAGTTGGTAGGGATTGACCAGGTTCTTCTTCTCCTGAAAGACAAACGACTAAAGGGGTGATGGCTTGGGATGTGTTTATACTTTACCAGATTTTTATCCATCTATGCTTTTGATGATTGTATCTGTATGGGTCTCGAGATTTGTTCTGCATCACTTTGTCCCTGTGAAGGAGGAAACAAAGATAAAGTTTTCGAGGGATGCGGATCCCCTCATTTTCTTGGATCATTTCTTGTAATCGTGACCGTCTAAGCATTATGACACGTGGCCTATATATATACATATATATATTTTTTATTTTTTTTCATTTTTTCCTTTCTCATATCTCCTTTTATCTTTTTTCTACCTTCCCCTCTCACACTCTATGGCTTCATTCCTTCCCTCTCCTTATTCCTTATAGTCAACCAGAACGTATATCCCATGGAAATCTCTTAAATTAGGATATTTAAAAATTTTGCTTCAGTTCCATTATTTGATCTCCCATAAAAAAATTCGTAATGGATTAAGATCTTAGAAAAGAAGGGATATTTGCTTTCGTCCTTCCTTCATTTTTCTCTCTCGTCGTCGACCATTGGCAACAGAGAACGGCATGGTGAATGGTGAAAATGATGAAACAGAAAATGTGATTTTTCTTCTTGTTCTTCATTTTTGTAAAAGTAGCTTTTATATTTTTGGAAAATTTAAGCATAATTATAAAATGGAGAAGGAAATAATAGCTTGCTGAACAAAAGGTTTTTTTAAGTGGATTGGTTAATAGGTTTATTGAGAGAGCTGATGGAGTCGATATTTGTTTGGGTATCAAAAAACAAAGAGACCTTTGCAAGTATGAAATAGTATATGAATTTAGAATTTGATGACTCTAAAAAAGTACGAGAGCTGATGGATCTAATCTTTCTCTCTCGTGTTACTTATGCTTAGAAAGTTTCATTCACAAGCTATAGCCATATTTAATGTTTCCCCTTGAGCAGTTTGTTGAAAGGATATGTAATGCCCGTGAGAAATCTATAGATTAAGAGAAATACAAAGATTTTTTGAAGGTTGTTGTGTTTTGTAAATTTTAAACATTTATTGAAGCATGTGTATAAATTCATCTTCTGCAGATTTTAAACATTTATTGAAGGTTGTTGTCTTTTAACGGATCGGCCCTTCTCCAAAATTGACCTCATGGTTCCTTCGTTTCCTCTGGTTTCTTCTTTCTATACAAGAAGAAAAGAAAGTGTTTCCCTTCTGTGAGTTTGTGTAAGGAGGAGCAAAGCTGAAGGATTGGTGAGAAATATGTTACTATATGTGAATGTGAATTCTTAGACAAAAGTTAAAGGAGGAAGACAAAAACTAATGGAATCCAAAATGGGATTTGGGGGAAGGAAAGAAGCCAAAAGTATAAGAGAATTGTTGAGGAGAGAGAGGGAATGAGTGAGGAGAAGGGAATTTTTTTTTTAAAAAAATATGTCATGTGTTATAATCATGATCGTTTAATTGCTTGGATGATTACGATTATAAAAAAAAATCATAAGAGAAGGAGGGAATTTGCATCCGTTCAAAAATTATAAATTTTTTTTAAAAATATTTTATGACACTTGTCATAATTGTAATCATTCACGATTATGACATGTGTCATAGAATGGGTATTTTTTGAATAACCACGTTCATGAAAAAATGACCGAAATCCCGTGGTTGGTTTAATTTTCTGCAGGAGGGAATGCTTTCGGTAAATATAAATAAATTAAATTAAACATGGCAATAAAAGAAGGCGCGAACAATCGCCGAGGGCCGTTGTGGCGGACCTGCTTCAGCCTTCAGGGTTTATCAGACCCGTTAGGGTTTTTCTCGATCTCTGAAGTTTGGACTGAGCAACTCCATGCTGCCATTCCGCCAATGCAATCCCAGAACCTCCTCTGCATATTTCTCTGAAACTCACAAAGAGTAAAGGGAGTGGTCACTGCAATCCCAGAAGCTCTTCTCACCTTCTGCAATCGTTGATAGAATATCTAAACTATAAGTAAATTCTATGGCTTCTCTCGTTGATTCGTTGTCAAAAAGCTTAATTCAAGTACCCCCGTCGGCCATTCCGCCAACGCTGGATTGCGTTCTATTGTCCACTGGTTTGTCTCCACAGCTGCTCTTTGCTTCACTTTCCGATGATTTCCCTCGTCTGCTCAAGGTATCACTGGTCTAACAATTGCCCATTCTGTTAAAATATGTAGTTCAGCACCTGTCCTCAGTAACTGCATGCTTGGTTATTTCTTATTATTTAAAAAACACTTGCAACAAAAATGCGTTCGAGAAAATCTGATTCTCTTGAAATTGAGGCTTAATATGACTCATCTCTGAGGGCCCAAGTGATAAAATTATTTCTATATGTTTGTCGACATGATAATAATATTTCTGGGTTTACATTTGGTTACCTCTGGTGAATTTGATAGGATATTATCAAGGAAGACGAGAAGTTGGATTCTGATAGATGTCTCCATCTTATGTCATTGGTGGGTGCATTGTGTCACCTTCTGAAGAAAATAGGCGAGTTACTGTACCCTGTCTGGAACTTTTTTATTCTTATCAAAAAGAAAAAAAAGAAGAAAAAGAAAAGGAGCATTTCCAGCCGTCACCTTACCCCATATTCTTGTAGGAATGCTTCCATCTAATTTATTTCCTGTGTAGTAATGTCAAAAGTGCCTTCTTATGTATTGTTGGGTTATGCTGCTTCCAAGACACGTGAGCACTTCCAAATAATAGGTAATAGGTGCTTAACTTACTGTTGGTGAAATATTGAATATAATATCTTTGCAGGGGCTAATCATGATGCTTTACGGTCATTTATATGGAGATGTTTTCTTCCTCTAGTTAAGATGCTACAAGCATTTCAGCGTGACCTGCTTAATCAGGTATAATACAATGTTAAATAGCATGCTATTATTAACTATGGGTCATTGAAGGACTTTTAAACATCTAATTGTTTGCTTCTTGTCTGTATTGTTGTTGGATATGCATGATTTTGATGTTAGATCATGGAACTTTTCATTGATGTTGTGATAGAGATTCATGCCTGGGTAGTTCTCGAAGCAACTTTGGTTCCAATTTTTTTAAGATCACTTGGTCTTTCCATGGGTATGCTTCATAATGAAGACTCAAATTTCTATGAATGGAGCAGTGAATCATGTCCTGAGGTTTCATATGATCTGGTAACTAATTTAACAACCGACAAGGAACTCTTGCAGTCTTCTTCGAGCTGTTTTACATTGCCAACATCATGCCAAGTTTTGTCTGTAATTTTGGAAGCTGCCCTTCAGTATATACAAACAGCTGGGGAGTCTGAAGTGGTTGACAAAAATGGGTGTTTTGCTACTAAGTTTGTTAAAAAATTTATTTGGGAACTATGTAATATGATTGAACAGATGCTATTACATGGTTCAGAACACAGGTCTTGTGCAGGTGGTTTTCTTCTTCCTATCATTCTAAAAGCATTTGCTTCCAATAGCTCATTCAGAGTCACAATTTGTGGGCAGGAACATGCTCTTACTCGGTATAATTAGTTAACTTCATTATTGTTGACTCAATTTCTATATATTTATTATCTTTTCATGAATTCATATTGTTGGTTTTCAGGGATCATTTCTTCATCAAATTGTGGAAGTGCTGCAGAACATTGTTTTCCATGGGACCTTTAGAGAGAAGAGAGGCATATAGTGTGCTGTCTTTGTATTTCTCTTTTCTCCCTCACATAGAAGAACGTGAAGATGCTGACTCAATCAGTAGAATGGAAGAATTTGACATAAGAGCAGAAAATGAATTCTGGGATGAAATCAAGAGGGGGCTGGTACTTGAGCATTGTTTATGGTTTACCATTATTCTACTAGATTGTTTGATTTGTTACTGCGTTGCTTACTTCAGAATCAAACTGAACCTGTTCAGGTTGACAAGGAGAGTTTAGTGAGGAAGCAGAGTTTACATATATTAAAGGTGGCACTAAACATACATGGAGTAACCAATTCTACCTCTAGTGCTTCCAAAAAGAACTCAAGTGGAAAGTGTTCAATGCCTCATGGTGTGACAAAGAGGGAAATGTGGGCTTACAAGGAAGCTAGGTCATTGGGTGTTGGGAAATTTTCAACTTTAGATGACCTGATTTTCAACAGCAAGCAGTATTGGGAAGCATTTCTACTCCTTTATGAAATGCTTGAAGAGTATGGTACTCATTTAGTTGAGGCTGCTTGGAATCATCAGGTGTGTAAACATGCATTCACATGTTCATCTCATCTATCTTTGATCGTCATTATCTTACTTCAATCTTCAGATTTTAGATTGATGAAGGGGTATGCTTGGTATTTTAGAAGTGAATTGGACCATAAGAAAAGGTTGAGAAGAACTAAGAGGTAACGACTGTTAGTTGATCCTTCCTTGGTAGAACAAACAGGAAGAATAAGGGATGTGGTGGTTGTCATGTTCATCTCATACTTAACAATTTCTATTTTGTTAAATCCAAAAACGAGGTGAAAATGTAAAGGTTAGGTACTCTTGGAGGAGGCAATTTTTATAATTGACTAATTTTCCCATTTTTTTTTATCAAGATGATTACATATAGGTGTGTGTGTGTGTGTGTGTATACATTATATTAATTGTGTATAGTTTATTCTATGTCTACTGGAAGAAGTTATATGGAGGTGGAAGATTTTTCTGTTAGCCAAATTAGTTCTAGTTGTGGATTTTGAAGTGCTTGTAGTTATTAATGTGAAGGACACTTTTAGGACAGAACAAATAAAAAATGATACTTAACCAAGGACATTTTAAACATCCATGCCTTGATACTATATTAAGGTATAGAAAGAGCTCTTTAGAAAGGAGAGCGGAAAAATTGTTTTGTTTGTGGTAAACTCCTGCTGTATGTATGATGAATAAGGTTTAAATGGAAGTAACACCCTTTTTCTAGATTGTGTGTTTTCATGCTTAACTGGGTAATGCGTATGATCATGCTTGACTTGGTATTCTCCTGGAATGAGGAGCTGAATGGTGATAGGAGTTTAGCTCAGAGGAGAATTATGCTGAAGTTTTGGTTGGAGAGGTTGAGAAACCCTTTTATGGTAACTAGAAGATTTTGTGTATTTTTAAATGCAAACTTATGAAGACATTGTGGCTTGGGCTTATTTTTCAAAGTTTCTGGATCATATTAGTCCCAGGACCTGCTATGGTTGGGTAATCAGGAATAATAGTGTTGACTGTTGACTAATCAACAATAATTACTGGGAGTGATTGATTAGGAGGTAACTAAGTAGAGCTAGAATCAAGGAATTGAGTGATTTTATGGGAATATACTGGGAATATTTGTATCATTCCTCCTAATCTTCTATAATAAATACAGTTGAAGGCTAAGGTGAAAAACACACTGAAGCCTACAACCTTTCTCTCATTCTTCCTCTTCTGATCTCATATTTCCCCCCTTCTACTAGTTTGTATTTTCGACACTATGTACATATGTTTAAACCCTAGGTCAGAGAATTCTTCATGAAAATTTTACATATAAAAAAGGGTATTTCCTTTAAGACTTCATATTGTGGTATTTAAATTTTATGCTTTCCTCAATTCAACACATCTGATGTTCTAAAGTAATTGTTAAATACAGGTATCTTTGTTGCTTCAATTCTCTTTGTCATATCTTAATGTGGAAAGCAATATCAGTGAATTTCATCAAAATCAAATTGAAAAATGTGGTGAAATCTTTAATTGGTTATCAATTTTGTGGGAACGAGGCCTTCATCATGACAATCCTCAAGGTTAGTGGAGTTCTCATTATGGACAAGTGAGAAACTAATTAGATTTAGTTAGCAAAACTTGAAAATTAGTGTACCATTACATGAATTCTATAGTTTTGTTTCACTCATTACTTTTCCTTTTGTGTTTCCCAAATAATGCAGTAAGGTGCCTGATCATGCAGTCTTTTCTGGACATCAAATGGGAGAATTATGGGAACTATGTAAAATCAGTGCCTGAAACTTTTGTCCTTGGTCCATTTATGCAAGGGCTGAATGACCCAATACACCACAAAGATTTTGGTCTGTCCATTGTTTTTAGGCCCTTTGAAGTAGTGAATTTGTTATGCAATCATATTTGACTTTATATGTTCTTCAGCTATTGGTCAATTTATGCAATGTTTTAATGGTGCTTAACTTATTACCTACCCCAAATCAGATGCCTACTTTTATTAGTATGATAAAATTCTTCTATTTCATTGGCATCTGTTACCAGAAAATTATATTCCACTAATTATGTTTGTGTTTAATTTTATATTTTAGGTGTAAGAGGAGTTTACATGTCAAGGACGATTGAAGGTGCATCCCAATTTTTACATCAGTATGCAAGTTGCCTGGCTCTGAGGTATGCTTTGAAATCTATTTGTTAGTAATTTTAGTTTATAGTTTCAGATTATTGATATCCATCTGTAGTATTTTTCTTGTATACTCCAGATTACTTGGACATCCAAGTTCTTATATTTGTCTGTCAAAAGAATTAGCGTTAAGTCAAGTGGTTCTTTGACATGCTGCTTCTTGTAACTTCATGCTTGCCAATTCTGTATGTTATCATCTTTGTTTAAAAGTCTATCTTTAAGTTCACTGATTGTCTGGTCTGATAGAAGGCATATGATTAAGTTTCTTTTCATTCTGTCTAAAAAGGAAAGTTGTTAGATAACTTATATTCATGTTTTGCCATTCTTAGTTTAATATGGAAGGATATCTTGAAAAAAATAAATAGAATAGGTCTAGAAGAAATAAGGAAGAAATATAGAGAATGAAATTCAGCATGTATAATTCATATGGTCCAAAAACTCCAAGCAAGTAGGAGCACTGGAGGAAGTATGAAATGTGACCCAGCTTCATTGATCGGATATTAATTTAGCTTAATCATTTGAGACATTTATTAGCGTAGTTTGTTGAATGTTAATTGTGTGGAATGACTGAAACATCAATTTTTAGTTTTACATAGCCTACAGGTTCATCGTGAGTGCGGTTATGCCTCTGGTAGTAGTGGAACTGAAGTGTTATGTACAAGGAAGGGTTATGGTCCTTTTCGTATCTTGTGTGCCACTGCCTTTATTTAATAACTTCTCTAGATTTTTTTTTTGGACGACTTTTATGGTTGAAGTTCACTTCTGGTGTGTACTTTGGCATAATTTTCTACAGATGCATTAGGTCCTCTATTATGCTGGGACTTGAGGCCTGCCGCATATATTTTACCCTAGATATATATTTTTTTGCCATTGAAGGTTTTTGATTATTAAGGAATTAATGGCTGGCATGCTTCTTTCCCAACTTGGATTCCCTCTATTTGGTTTTAAGGCTTCGGAAGGAGTGTATGGTTTTGCGGAGTTGTGCTCTTTTTGCTGGATTCTGGTGCATTTGTTTTGAGTAGAATGCAAGAATTTTTGGTCAGATATCCATACCTGCACATGCAATTTGGGATGGGTTTGTTTTTATAGCCTCTTCGTGTTTTTCAATTTATGGGTTTTATGGCATTTTCTTCATCAAGCATGCAAAGGGCCCTTCTCAGCTGATGTTACTTTCATCTTTGTTTTTGTTCTGTTTTCTGGTTTTTCTTTGCTTTAGGAGGATTCTTGATCCTCCTCTTCTTTGTTACCTTTCTCTCAATGAAGAAATATTTTATTAAAAAAAAAAAGGAAGAATGGCATGGTTGTCTGTCTATAATTTGTGGTAATGTTTTAAATACTGTATTTGCAATCCTTCTGCAAGTGTTTCCTTTATTTTTCTAATGTAATTCATTACTTTGGCTTTACTTTATTTATGGTCTGTAAGTTAGTTACAGGAAATGCATCGCATTGTTATACAATTTAGCATCTACTGCTAAACATCAATCTTTTGGACGAGCTGGAATGATGGGCCTTGCTGAATGCATTGCTTCAGCTGCTGCTGGCATTAGAACATTTATTTATGCCAGGACAGAATCGATTGGAGGCACTTTTCTTGTGGAATTTGCTTCTGAAATGGCAAATAAAAATGATAAAACGAAATTACTAGATGTTTTTCGATATGTTATTGAGAGCAGCAAACAGCATTTCAATCCCAATTATCGTGTCCAAGGTTTTTAATTTAATCTAATTGTTTTTTTAATTATTTATCATTTGATTATTCATAAATTTAGGAGCCATAGCACAATTCAACTTACACCTTATATTATGGTTACCAGTTTGTCAAAAAATCCTGGAGGCTGCTGTTTCTGTGGTGTGTACATTTGATATTCCTCTTGAGATTCTCTTGCTTTTCATTTCAGCATTTCCACGGGAATTTACTGATTGTGGTGGTAAGTGAAATTTTTAAGATTTACTGTTTCTATCCTTAGCTACTAGCTTGTGTCTCTTAAAGCTTTTCAATAGCTAACAAGCATCATAACGCTGAATTTCCCCCCTTTTTTTTGCTTTTGGGGGGGGGGGGGGGTGATTGAAGGAATGAAAACCCATAACCCCAAGAATCATATTTTTCAAATTAATCATTCAAAGAAACTATAAAATAGATTATCAAAGCTTAACTACTCCTTTTAATTTATTTATTTTATATTTAGGGTTTACTGCTTCTAATATTCTCACTTACCAATTGGATGTGTGTCAAGGATCATTTCAACCCAAAAGCTTAGGTTGTTAGGAGAAGGCCTGGGATTAGGAATGGCTTTGACTATATCTCTCACTAACAAAATTTCTTTAATAAATCCGCATCTTCCTTTTTTTAAGAAAAATAATTTCCCCTACTTTTCATTGCCTGAAATCTTTTATAACACTATAGAAATTGACACCAATGTCTATGTTTTCAAGTCCCTTCCTTTTCAAGGTTGTCTTCTCTAATGGGGACAGCATATCAAAACACAAGCTCAGGTGCTAACCCAATGAAGATGCAGACATACATGTATCATAAGGGCTCTGAATTTCTTGGGTTGACTAAATGAATATTTGCTATTCATTCTGCTGTCTAGCATTTAATAAAGGAATTTAATTATGTTGGGTTGACTGATTTATGGTGGTATACCAAAACTATGCTGAGCTTGATGGGGAATGAAAGGAACTACAGACACACACCAAAGATGGAAATCTGAACACATACTACAGTAGAGCTCAACTCTCGTTGAATATCTAAAAATATCATTTCTGTTAATGTTCTACCAAAAAACAATCCTTCCTGATATTGATGTCACAATATGTGTGTTGGAAACATGATTTGTTAAAGTAATTGAAGGGAGAGCTACTGAAAATGTCACTGTTGATTGTTTTTTCTTCACTTTTGACTCCTTTCTAACATGCATCTTTCATGATCATCTCATGTTTATGATGTTTATCTAACAAATTTTCTCTATGAACTGGTCTTAAAAATTTGATGCTATTTGGATTCAGTTTGTAAATTTTGATACTCTCTCTCTCTCCTCACAGGTCCATTAAGGGTGACTGTGCAAAAATGGCTTTTGGGTTGTGGTTACAAGGATTGTTGTGCCAATTGTTGCTGTAATGAGATGAAGCTCTGGAAAAGTCTTTATGACTTTCCTCAGAGTTTTGTCAGTCATCATCTTTCCGTCGATGCTTCTCTTAATTATGATGATGAAGACTTGGGTGCATGGGAGTTTGAAGCAAATAGATGGGCAAGAGTGCTTTTCCTTGCAATCAAGGAGGAAGATATTTTGGATCCCATTTTAATGGTTTGATTTCCCTTCTTTCTCTCTTTTTCCTATGACTGCGTATTCAACTCTACATATGTGGCAATTAATTCGTGCATTCCTATAACTGCATATTTACCAACTCTAAATATTTGGCAATTAATTCATGCTGGGGAAAAATGAGAATCATCATGATTGGGCTCTGTAGCGATCGATACTGCTGCACTGGTATCCCTGTTATTAATTCTTTGGTATGAAGTCTGACACTGGGTCTGTACCTTTATTTCATTTTGCAGTTCATTCAAAATATTGGTGTTAATATTTTGAAACAGAACAATGGTACAAATTACATACCAGTCAAGTTCCTGATTCTAGCCTTAAGCTTAGTTCTGGAGCTTCAAAGAACAAAGGAAAGAGCGATTGAATATGGTAGTAAAGCCAGAACAGATGTTGGGATTGGCTTCCTTGGATTAGTTGATGATTTTAGTCTCTTACAAGGCATTTATGAGCAGTTTGTTGTCAAATTTCTTTTTATTTTGGTATCACCCGTCATCTGAAGCTCATACCTCTTTCAGCTACATGGTGTGGCTCCGTTTATCTTTTTTGATTCGTCAATGTTAATAAACTTTATTGCCATGCAGGGGGATCTGGTTCAGTTTGCAAACCAGTCTTGTTCCATTTTCTGGTCTGGCATTGTTGTGGAGGACACTAAACTGCCTGGTTCAGTGAAAGGAAAGCTTGGGGGCCCTAGTCAACGAAGGTTGTCCATTTCTACCACAACGGCGGTATTGCAAGCGGTAGGTTCTTTCTACACTTTAGTTATCATTCTCTGACTGACTTTTCTGCTATTAAAATATCTTCTAGAAAATAGTTTGTTGGAGGTGGCACCTTAGTCCCTAAAGAATTAGATCCAAAGTGCATATATGCTCTTGACTTGTGCAGAAAAGTGGTTTAGTTCATGCTCTCCTTTTATTCATCTTAGGAGGTCCATCTTTGATAGCTACGGCTTCTTATTTGTATCATTTTTGGAGGTAGTTTAATGGAATTCCATGAATAACTTGGGCACTTACGTAATTTTTTATACTTATTATTATTTTTTTGATAGAGCATGTCAAGGAACCATGCATTCTAAAAGCCGTAGTTGTTATGTGCAGGCCCAGAAATTGGTTTGTCATGCGAAATCCCTTTGGGTGGGATTGAAGCATGAATAAGCACAAGCCCACCACTACCTTCTGGTGAAATTAATTTAATTAAGGAAATGGGGCAACGAGGATCGAACTCGTGACTACTTAGTCAAAATGGTTCTAGTACAATGTTAAGAGTTAATTTACCCAAAAGCATAAGGTGTCTAGTGCAGGCCCAGGAATTGGTTTTTATCACTGTTGGAAACGCTTGAGGTCTAAGTATTAGTCTTGGAGTCATGTTTGGAACTTGAAGGGTTATATATTTAATATGGTGATTTTGTTCCCTTTTTTGAATAACCAATATTGAGGTCTAGAAGTCAGCAGTACTGCTTTATGAAATCCATGTACTTTCATATCAGTTTCAAGCCCATAATTTGATATTGTTTTCTGTTGATGCTTTTTTTCTTTAATAGTAAACCTCGAATTCCAAAAAGATTTATTTATTCTTTGCTTTAGACATGAATGCTTCTATAGTTTAATACTATCTATCACTAATCAGTTATTTCTTGTTCCCTTTAAGTTCTACAATGTGTTTCGATAGAGGCACTTCATTTTTTGATAATCCTTGTGTATGGGCAGATTAAGTCAGTGAAGGCAATAGCATTAATTTTGGCATGGTGTACACAATTTAGAAGCGATGTTTCACTTGACTATGCTTTCACTTTTATGTGGCAATTCTTCTGGAGGACTGCTAGATTTCCACCTTCTTCTTCAGAGGTATCTGGCATATTACATGCATGATCGGCTATAAATATTTTGCATTTCTATCATAATTGAAGTGTATGATGATGTACTTTTGGTTATTGTCGTGTATGTGTAAAGCATAGATTGGAGCAGAAATTTGTCTTGCAGCATATGAGGCCCTAGTTTTTGTTCTGAGAGTACTAGCATCCACATATTTTTCTCAATCTTTGTATCTCATCAAGGAAAATGAGAAATTATTTTTGGAGACAGAAGGCAGGCCTCAGTTAGATTCTATGCTAGTACCTATCATTCAAAATATCAACAATCTCCTTGGAGTAGGATTTTTGGCAAGAACTCGAAGGGCTGTTTTGTTGAATTGGAAGGTGCTGGTCTTTCTTTTCATCCCTAATTACAGCTTACCATAGCATTGTGAAATTGGGATTTTTTGTGAATAAATATAAACTTGTTATGTTAGTTCCTTTTTTTAAACTCTTTTAATTGTTGTGGTCTGTCATTACTCATTACTATTGTGAACAGTCATAACTCATGATGGTTCTTTCCGTTTTTAAATCTTTTAAAGTGGTCTAGTTAATGTATAAAATGCTTTTGCACAACGATTACATTTACACTGACTTTTAACAAATTTATTACTGATTCAGTGGATGTGCATAGAATCTTTATTGTCAATTCCTTCTTATGCACTCAAGAATGGGTTCTATTTGGAGGAAAACTACTCTTTCTTGTCAGATGGCACTCTCAGATGCATTTTCAGTGATCTTGTTGAGAGGTAATGAACAGGTTAAGCTATATGCACATCTGCGTGTGATTTTTGTGGGAGTTGTGTGGTTGTAATTGGAGTGTTTATGGACGATGATTAAGCTTGATTATGATCAGCAGTTTGTGTGGATACTTGTGGGTTTTTTTTTTTCAATTTTTTTTCCGTTGCTTGATAGTATATTTTTAACTGTGCTTGGCTTATATTTGGGGTCAGGAGGGTTGCTTAATATTCATTGAATCCTTGCTGAATTTAGTTTAAAGTCGAAGAGTTCCTCTGGACCTTACTTCTTTTTTACTCCTTGTGTCTTATTGTGTTTATTATCTTACTCAAAAGTTGTGTTTTGCAGCCTCGAAAATGCTGGGGAAGGTTCTGTTTTAACCATGCTGAGATCAGTTAGAATGGTATTAGAGCTAGTTGCCAAAGGGAAGTCAAGTGCAGCTGTTTCCCATAATGTGATAGATGCACAGGTTCACTTCATAGCTGTCTGTTAAGTTTGCACCCTTCCACATGTTCAATTTAATACTATGTCATGTGCATGCTGTGTGTGCCCATGAAGCAAACTTGCATATCTGATTTTTAGGTGGGCAGTCGGCATTATGCCCTGGATAGTAGGCATTGTAGGTTGTGCTGACTGCTGATTGCCCCAAAACCCTAAGAAGCTGGTTTTGTTAATTTTCATATGTAATCAATTGTGTTGCACCTGATTTCAGAAATCTGCAACATGCTATTCAGCCAGAAGGTAAAAGTTCCCTACATTGCTCAAGTCTAAGTGAATTGGAGCATATATATTATTATTCCTTATCATGGAACGACATATTCTTTGAGAGACAGGGAATGGTATAGCTGATTGCCAATTGGTTGTAGCATGCATAATATTGCATAGTTCTAGTTCACAATGGCTTAGAATTAGAAGGGTGATTTTTTTTCCCCAGTATTTGATGGATTTTTTCCCCATCTACAGTTGTATTTGTTTTGGGAATGCATATTTTTTTGTGTATTGCGAACTTTAGAATCCACATAGAATAATTACTTGGGTGTCTTGAGTGTTATTACATCTTTTATGAGCTTTGCTGCATATGGTATTTTCTTGCCCAAATAAAACTGCTAAGTATTTTACTGATCATATCACTTGCAATCTTTAATCAGATGATGTGGCATTTGGTCCATTCCTCTTGGATACTGCATGTAAGCTGCAACAAGCGCAGGGTTGCTTCAATTGCTGCTCTTTTGTCCTCTGTTTTGCATCCTTCTGTGTTTAATGACGAGAGCATGCATGAAACAGACAATGCACCTGGACCCCTGAAATGGGTTTGTGTTTTCTTCCCCACCTACTTCTCTGTTTCTGCATGTGTTTTCTCTACCGATTTCTTGCAGATAGTGATTGTTATCTTGTAACATCTGGGATTCAGTTTGTTGTAAATCTTCTTGAGGAAGGCACAAACAGTCCTCGCACAATTCGTCTTGCAGCATTGCACTTAACAGGGTTATGGCTCTCAAATCCTAGGGTTATAAAGTTCTACCTGAAGGAACTGAAACTGCTATCTCTCTATGGTTCAGGTAGCAAACATGTTTATCTGCTATTTTTGAGTCTTACTCTTACTTGGCTGTCTATTTCTTTACTATGTAAATGTCATATTGGATCCGAGATTGTTCCTTTCAGTTGCATTTGATGAGGATTTTGAAGCTGAGCTAGCTGACAACAATGATGCAAGGTTGGAAGTCTCTTTATTGGCAAGAAGCCCTGATCCTGAACTGACTGAAGTGAGCTACTTAACATTTCAAATGATTTAGCAATATTCATTTTTCCATTTTTCTACCCAAAATTTTAAAATTTTGTTTTTTATTGGGAACATGATATGGTAATTGTCATTAATTGCAAATGTTTTATAATTATATTTTGTTATTTTTAGAAGCCATTGACTTTGTATTTATTGGCTACTTCTCTTATCAGGCATTTATTAATACAGAGTTGTATGCTCGTGTATCTGTTGCTGTTCTGTTTCACAAGTTGGCAGACTTGGCTAGTATGGTGGGATCATCAAACCAAAATGCAGATTGCATTGCAGCTGTAGAATCTGGCAAATTATTTCTGCTAGAGCTTCTTGACTCTGCGGTAGTAGATTACTGTCATTAGATGATAAGAAACAAATTCTTATGACGTACATTTTATTGCTTAAGTATTGAAAAGACAAATATTCTGTGTCTAATATGTTTGATATTTGGGCTGCTGTGAGATCTTTTCTTGCTGATGGCATATGAGCCGGATTTACTCTATAGGCATTGCCAGTGCCACATGAAAACTTTCTGGCTTAAAATTTTAAAAGTTTTGGCCTTGTTTGAAGTAATTAATAGATTGAGATACAGTTCTACATTGCCCTCCAGTTTTGAAAAATATTTTGTATAAAAAGAATGAAAATTTGCTCCTCAAGTTTCATGCAAGAAACTCGTTATTGGGAAAATGAAGAAATCAGCCAAGGTTTGAAAGTAATTGTTCGAGATGATGGCAGGATTTTCATTACTGCTTTACCATCATGCTGCTTTTGTTAGTTTTGTGATTTCCTTGATTTGTTGTCTTTTCTTTGTTAAAATAGTGTTTTTTTATAAAATAAAAAAATTTATTAGAGAGAAATGATAAAAGAATTTGTTGGAGGACAAGAAATCCTCAAGCTAGAAAAAATGAGAATAAAATTCAGAACAAAAAACTTCAGAACAAAGCAAAGAAACTAGAGCCTTGAATAGCTTACAAATGTGACAGAGTTGACCAATCTCTTTGCATATCAGTAACAATATTCTCAGTAATTAAGTTATGGCCTGATAATGTCCTTTTATTGAGTTTGTTTTAGTTATTTATAATGCACTCAAATATGAAGGTGACTAACCTATCTGCTAGACTGTGATTCTCAATCATTGAGAGCCTATGTGTGGTTAATATTGGAACCCAACATTCAAACATGATGTTTTTGTTATTGGGAAAAAAATATAAGGAAAAAGATATGATGTGTGGCTTATTTTATTGGGTTCCAACATTCAACCAATCATTGAGAGCCTATGTGCGGTTTATTTTAGCACTGTCATGCTTTCTTCTTTTTGACATTTGTGCTTAATTGGTTGTGGGATGGGGCAAACATAAACCT
The DNA here is from genome assembly GCA_034509205.1 of Ceratonia siliqua. Lineage (NCBI taxonomy): Eukaryota > Viridiplantae > Streptophyta > Magnoliopsida > Fabales > Fabaceae > Ceratonia > Ceratonia siliqua. The sequence goes on along the minus strand of JASKGM010000010.1, from coordinate 2,283,126 downwards.
TAAGAAAAAGAATGTAAGGAGTTATATTATAATTATTGGGAAAGACTTAGTATTGTAAACTAGTTTTTGTTAACTAATGATTGTGACTGTAGAAAGAAAAGGAGTGGAGATAGCTATAACTTCACTAGGATAGGCATGCATTTATATACATATTTACAAGGTTAGGGTTTATACAGGATGGATATAAAGACATACCCTGAAGACATAAATACCCTTTACCTAGCTGTCACTTTAGAATACACTATTCATAATAGTAACGTTAGAATGCTAACTGATACAAATTCAGGGAGCATGATGACTCTAAATTTGGGATAGGACTATAAAAGTTAGCATATTGACTGATGTGGTTGCTAGTTGCCACTTTGTTTTGTTACCAACATTTTGGAATATTGCAACATTTGGAATTGAATTTTTGAAAAGTTTCTGTAGTCATGTCATATTTGGTTCTTTCCATGCCTTTCTTCTACAGTAAGTAGTCCTTTGTCACAAAGTTCTGATTATTATTTTAAGATGCTTACGTTGCTTATGATATCTGTGGATGTAGGTGAATGATAAAGATATTGCAAAGGAGTTATACAAAAAATACAGTGGTGTAAGTATCCTTTTTTCCCTTAAATCCTTTAGCTTGAACTCTTGAAAATATTTAAAGCAGCCTGGCTTCTTCTCTGAGATTATGGTAGAAATAAAAGTTGTACATCTTGTGAGAAAATTCTAATTTTTCTTAGCCTCCCCCTTTCCTAAAGTAATGAAGAACAAAGAAAAATATGTCCTAGAACATTTTTGATACTCCTGTACTAAAGTGTACCAAGGTGCCGGGGGATCCTGGGACCTAGGTGCAAGTCGCACAGGTGGGCAGGAGCAATTGCCTACTTCCTAGTAGTGCAATAGTTTACTTGAAGGGATTCAAATCTGGCAAGGTTCTAAGGGAGAGGCTGGACTCACCTTGCACCTGGGTCCACCTTTTATGACGTGTAGTCCATAGATTGCTTGGTTGTGCTTAATAAAAATGGGTTATAGATTTCATTCCAGTGAACAATTTATTGGCATAGTAATTTAGCCAGAATAAGTTCTTTTTACAATTTTCTTCAATTCTTTCTTACTCTGGTCTCATAATTGTTACAAGGAGTAACATTTATGGCTGATCATGCACTTGGGTCATGCTCTTGAAATATGTACAACAAAAAATTCGTTGCATAGATTATGTCCATTGTGGTGTTTTCTAACTTTCTGATATGAAACAAATACATATATAAATGATTTGCTGATTTGAAAGGTTTAGTTATGACTTATTATAGTTTCTTATCACTCCTGCATTTTTGGTGCGTAGCAGTCCCTACTATAACTTCATTTTGATCAATTTGCTATGTTGATGATACAGATTCATAGACGCAAAATACGTGTTTGGCAAACAATATGTGTCTTGTCACCATTTGTTGAGCAAGATATAGTTGGGAAAGTTGTTGATGACTTGTGCATATCACTTAGTGTAAGTACATTCTGCATCATATTACTGCTTATGTCTCTGCCCTTCTGTTTAATTTTTTCCAATGGCTTATTAGATGGGCTTTTTTGTTCTGTTCCATATATTTGCATTGAGTTTGAAGACAATTAAGATATTGTGCTTTTCTACTTTATATTTGTGTATGCGAGTCTTTGTCATGAATGCTTACATTGCGTGTTTTACTTTATTTGCAAATCTATATATCATTTTTCTTATTAAGGAAAAATTTCGTGAAGATATATGTCCTACATTGCAATCATTTTAGAGAATCCAATTGCTAATTCTGATGTCTCTGTAATAACATCAATATTGCACAATGATTTTTCTTTTTTACTGTTATCAACTTATATTGATTATGTTTCTAGCATTAATTATAGTAATCATATTTATTATATTTTTGCAGAGAAATAACTTACCTGCTGTACGTCAATACCTAGAGACATTTGCAATCAACATTTACTTGAAGTTTCCCTCACTTGTAAGACTTTCTTCTATCCTTTTTTTCCTCTTCTCTTGTTCTCCATTTATAATTTTCGCCTCTAGAGTAATTTTTTTTAAAAAAATTTATTTATTTGATAAATGCAACAAGATCTTTCAATATATAACTGGTAGGATTTGGAATAAAGTCATCAATGAAGGCTTAAAAGTGGATTTTCCACTCAAGTAATAAGCATGCAGTCATATGCCTTCTTCCATTGAGGGTGATAGATAGTAGGATTAATACCGATAATATGCTACAGCTTTGTGAACCAAAGAAAGGTTTCTCTCTGGATATGTTTATTTTGTGCGGTTCTAGTTTGAAAACAGCTTCCAACTTGTTCCCACATTTCACTGCTGCCACTTTTGTTTGGAATAAGTTGTTTGGAGTTTTTGGTGAATGTTGGGTATGTCTTGTGAATCTGGAGCAGTTCTTATTGAATACTTTTTGAGGTTTTGAAAGGAGCAAGGAAGGCAACACTTTCTGGTGGTTTACAACTTTTGCAGTTCTTTGATGTATCTGGTTGGAGCGGAACATTCGTTTTTTAGGGGTGCTTCGTTTTTTTAGGGGTGCTTCGTTATCCTTACCATTGTTATGAGATACAATAGTCTCTATGGCTCCTCTTTGATGCTCTGCCCATGGTTTTTCAAGGGAACCTCCTTATCAGAAATGCAGTGGGATTGGTGGGCAATATTGCACTGATGGGCTAGTTTGTTGTTGTTGTTGTTTTCTTTTTCTTTTTCCTTGTCATTTGCTGAGGAGTGTTTCTTATCCTCCTTTTTACTTTCGCCCTTCTTTTCTCTGTCTAATAATATTTCTTATTTAATAATAATAAACAAAACTTCTTAGTTCGCAATCTTAGTTCGCAAGAGAATGAGCATGATGGTCTTAAATACGAGGCTTATTAAAAATTTTGGTAACAGTAAATAATTTACCAACACAAAGACTGGTTACTTGAATGAGGCGTGGTACTATTTACTATGTATATATATATATGTATATGTATGTATGTATGTATCTATCACTACATCCACCATGATTCCCTGTCTTAAATATGATGTTTCTTCTTCTATGTTTATTATGCATAATATGGTACCTTCTGATGCAATTCCCTAATCTTTATCAAATATTTATGTCTTTTAGCTAGAACTGGACAAATGAATTTTGTTTTTAACTTCATGGTAGGCCAAGAAAGTTTAATTATTTCATAGAAAGAAATTATGGTTGGGGTATTTACTTAAAATTTCGTTTGCTTGGACTCAGTAAGTTACTAAAAGGGAGTCAGATTCAGCGCTTGCTTGTTGTTACAATTTCATGTTTTATTCAGAGATGAGAAATAACCACTTAAATTCCTTGAGAGAATGTTACAATCAAATATAACATAAATGTTGGTTGGCTAAATTTTTTGTCAGTGTGTTATATCCACAAAATTCAGTGTGTAACTTTTTATGCAGCCTGTTTAACCCTTATAAATGTTGAAATATTGTGATCCCTTGATTAAGGTTGTAATAATGGTAATTGGAATCCCTTGATTAAGGGATAACTTATTT
>JASKGM010000010.1:2263250-2279497 GCA_034509205.1 Ceratonia siliqua | reverse complement strand
ATCATGAACTTGATCTATCATATAATTGTAATCTTATGTCATCTTGCAAGGGAGGAATATATGTTCTCAGCAGCAAACAGCATTATGTGAGGTATCCTCTTGGCATCATGATCATAGAGGACATTTTAAGCATAAAGATTTGGGGAGCAACTATGGTTGATAAATCTCCCAACATTACCATACTGGACAGCGTCAATGGTGAAGCCAACATCCTCCACAATTTTACAAGAACTTGACTGTGCATCAGGCATTAGGCTAGAAAGTCCATCCAAAAGAGTATTCACAGATAAAACTTCCTGAAGGAATATAATTTAGGGATCTCCCGCCCCATCCTCTTGTCTTGGTCTTAAATATTTCGAGTTGAAATTTTATGCCATGTTGGCTGACTCTGTTAGGGCGTGTTGAAGGGCATAGACAAGAGGCTTTGCTTCTACAATAGCCCCATTATAATTGAATGGGATCTCTCCGCCATTTTTTACTGCACAAGAACATTTCTCCGAGTCAGAGCATCCATTAGTACAACTGCATCCCTCCGGAGGAATGGGATTACGCCAATCAGGATATATCATTCTAGTCGTGTAATTAAATGGTGGAGGTTTTTCATCATCTACGGTGTTCACAGCACATATCAGAATTCGATCTTTCCCATTAGAAATCTCATCAACACATAGAACCTCTCTTATTTTGGATTTTTTTTTATATCCTCACTTCTTTCGAAGCAAGCTCTGGTTGACCAGGGATTCTTCGCAGCCGAAACCTGAAAACCAGCTTACCATTGGCTATGGCAATTTTATCCTGCCCCGTCCAGCCTTTGGACGGATAAGTCAACTGTTGACGGAGCAAGTTCCAAGTTCTTAGAATGCATCTTAGATATTTTGACATGACTTTTTTTTTTTTTCCTTAAAATGCATCTTAAATATAATCAAAGTAGTCAATATGTCCTATAAATATATGATATTAGAAGCTTTATTATTATTATTATTATTATAATATATTATATTAATACTATAAAATATTATTTTATATATTATTATTAATTAAATAAAATAATCTTTATTTTATGACTTAATTACACAATCATTCTCTCTATTTTAAAAAATTATACATAATTTCATTTAACTTAACTCTATTAAAAATATTCTAATATTACAAATTAAAATAACAAAATTATTTCTATTTAAAATACTTACTCATCAAGACGATGAACATCTAACAATCACTCAGCAATATGACAAATAGTTTCAATTAATAATATTTTTAAAATCGAAAAAAAGAAATTTTAAGTAATGGTAATTTTAAAACAAAATAAAAAGAAAATTTTCTTAAGTAATGATATTTTGAAATAATAATAAAAGAATTTTTTCTTTTTTTTAAGTAATAATATTTTTAAAACAGAAAAATGTTTAAATCATGATACTCTTAAAAAATCTTTTTTAAGTAATGTTATTTTTAAAACAGAAAAAAATAATTTTTTTAAATAATTATATTTTAAAAAAAATTCAACTAATGATATTTTTAAAACGAAAAAGGAAAAAAATTTCATACCATGATATTTTTAAAACACATAAAAGCCATTATATTTTTAAAACAAAGAAAATAAAATTTTTTTAAGTGATGATATTCTTAAAACAGAAAAAAAATAATTTTTTTAAAGTAATAATATTTAAAAAAAATATTATTTTCAAGTAATTATATGTCTAAAACATAAAAAAAAATTTTGATTAAAAGATAATAATCAAATCTAATATTAATTAAAAAATTAAATTAAATTATAACTTATTTTTAATATACAGTGAATGATTGCATAAATTTTTAAAATTGAAAAAATGACTCCACTGGCGAACCCACAGCCAGGGAGTGGGAGCAATTGCCCCTACAATAATTTTTTTTTACTTATTCATATATATAATTTTGACCCCATGAAAAAAAAAATTTGACCCCACTAAGTTATTAACTCAATTAAACAAGTCTCAAACATAATTTGAAAGGTCTTTTATATCTTGTAAGTAAAGATAATGAAAGAAATAACACATTTATTTTTTAAAAAAATAAAACTCTTTAGTATTCAAGATTATTTTTTAATTGAAAAGTTCAACTAATGTTAAATTTAAATTTTTTTTGCTAAAACTGTATTGCACAATTATATAAAAAAATAAACAGTTAAATGCTTGTTTGGTTATACACATAAAAAAAGATACTTTTAATAGTGCTAAAAATAAAAAAAAATAAAGAAGCATAGTAAATAATTATAATATATGTTTTTTATCAATAAAAATGATGTAATTATGTATTTTATATAAATAATATTAAGTATAATAAAAATAAGAATTACTTTTATAATTTCTCTGTTTTTACTTACTAAATTGTTCTTACTACTCAAAATTCTTAAATTTGGCACATATTAATTCATCAAGAGCATAATTTACTTTTCATTAATTTGATTGACTTATTATTAATATTGAATTGGAGTTATCCTGAGTGGGTCCTATTAACTTTTGAATTCACTCATCCAAACATTGACTTGGATTGACGGACTCTGGGTGCGTTACAACCAAACGGGGGATGGCTTTTGCTAGATTTTATTAAGTGGGTGAGCATTAATCGGTTAATCTACTCACTGAGCCATGCATTTGATGATAAATAATGGGTTCGTTATAGAAAAAACAAGGAGAGGGGGGGCAAGGCACAATGTGAACTCTGAGGGCCCACCCAGTCATCTTAGTGCTGTTGCAGCGCGTAGCACTATACTTCTTACCAACATTGAGATCCACTGAAATTGGAGTCGTAGCTACCCTGGCTTAAGATTTTATATACTTTTTAGGATTGCTTTGTCCTTAGCTTGTTTATCTCTTTATTATAGAAAGATGACATTTTCATAGTAATAAAAGTTCCGAGTAAGATTGGAGGCTAACAGGCCCTCAAGATTACCAGGATAAAAGTAAGATTTGAGCTTGTTAATTATTAGACAGGGTTTTATCAAATTTGTTATCAGCTCATTCATACACAAGAGTATAAAGATATTTGATACTTCTATATTTATATTTCCTTTTAGCTTCTAAATTCTAAGATTAGATGTTCAGAAATAAAGAAAATACAGTGACAAAGTGGCTTAGATACCAAGCCAAAATATTTTTAATTTTGTATTTGGATAAAAAAATACTTTATCATAATTTTTTTGTTAAAATTAAATTAAATTATTAAATATATTTTTAATAATTTTTATTTATAAATATAAATCATTAAAAAATTTATTAAAATATACATAAATAGACATAAATGAAAATTGATGAAAAATGTAAGAATATATTCGTGCATATTTCTTTCTTTCTCTTCTATTAAAAAATATTTTTTTTAAAAATAAAAAAATTAGCTTTTAAAAATAACTTCTTCTCAATTCTTTTTACAAAAAGATACTACTAATAGAAGTACTCACCAAACAACACTTTTGACTAGCAAATTCCAAGGTGGAAGACACTTGGAGACATATTAGTAGTATCTTTTAGAAATAATTAAAAATGATACGTAAAAGTACTTTTAAAAAATTTGTGAAATATTTTAGAGATATATGTGTCTAAAAAATTTTCTTTCTCTTCTATTTAACCTGTTTTTTCAAAAGTTATAAATCTTGGCTTCTAAAATAATCAATTTTTTTATTTTTTTAATAAAAATGCTTTTAAAAAAAATCTGATACAAACACCCCATTTTAAAAGAAGCACTTTTTTTAAAAAAATAATCCACTTTTTCTATTGAAAAAACGGATCCAAACGACATGATCAATCAACAGTTACTAGAAACATTTTTTACGTGTGAGTAGCATTTTTCTTATATAATTTATTCAAAGAAATAATTTTAAAAAAATTTATAATATAAGTATTCAAAAATAAATTAAATTTTTTTTAAATTTTAAATTATTTCTTAAAATAAAAATAATAACAATAAATAATAAATAAAATAAAATGTTATTCCAAGAATATAACTACTCTTAGAGTAATATAACAAAGGTCAATATTTTAAGGCCTTTACTATATTACTTCAAGAGTAGTTATATTCTCGAATTATTTTTTTAAGAAACAATTTAAAAAATTTTTTAAAAAATTGAATAAATAAATAAAAGTTTCATAACACAAGGATTTAAAAATAACTATAAAAAAAAGTAAAAAAGTACTCTATTTTTAAATTCTTTTAAATTATTTCTTAAAATAAAAAATGTAAAAATAAATAAACAAAATAAAAATAAAAAGTTATTAAGGAGTAGTTAGACTTCTAAAGTAGCATAACAAAAGTCATATTTTAATGGTGCATACTACCCTACCCCCCATACAGTGGGCGGTAGGGTAGTTTCAAAATTTTTTTTTAATTTTTTTTATTTTAAAATTAATTAATTAAGTTTTATATCATAAATTTTTTTCAAAATTTTTGAAGATGTTTTTGTATTTTTTGTATAATTTTTTAAGTTACAAATGAATAGTAAAAAAAATTATGGATGAATAGTAACAGAGATGTAAAAAAATTCAAAAACAAATTGAAAAACATTTTAAAAAATTCTGAAAAAAATATATAAGATAAAAAATACTTAATTATTTTTAAAAAGTAAAAAAATTTTGAAAAAAGAAACATAAAAAAAAGAAGGTGGGGGTGGTAACTTAAAAAAATTCTATTTTAATTGGTATTGATGATCAATTACGTAGAAGAGAATTTTCTAGTCGCTAAAATTTCTATATATGACTCGACATGAGACATAAAGCACGAGAAATTTTAAAAAACATAAGATACAACATGACATATATATATATATATATATATATATATATATATTAAATAACACAAAGAGCATTATAAATATATTCATATTTTAGAATAATGAATGATAAACAATGCTTATTGTAGAATAAAAAAATAAAATATGTTAAACAATTCATCAAGAGGTGAGGGATGTGGGATCTAGAGAGACTCTAAAAAGAAGGAGAAAAAGGAAAAAAGAAGAGAAATGAGTTAAAAAAGAGGTTATTTAAACTAAATTTGATTTTTTAAAAAAATGCATTTTGTTTCTAAAAAATGTAAAAAAAAAATAGCCATCATTTTAAGTTGTATTCAAGTTAAAAAAAATATTTTGTTATTTAAACATATATATAGGGTGACACTCCCCTACAGCCACAGGAGTTTAAAAATTTTTTTAATATTTTTTATTTTATAAAATTAATTAATTATATGTTTATATGATGTATTTTTATTAAAATTTTTTAAGATATTTTTATATTTTTTTAAAATCTTTTAAGTTACAAATGAATAGTAAAAAAAATTATATATGAATAGTAAAAGAAATGTAAAAAAATTCAAGAAAAAATTTAAAAACATCTTAAAAAATTCTGAAAAAAATACATAAGATAAAAAATAGTTAATTAATTTTAAAAAGTAAACAAAATTTTAAAAAAAAACATAAAAGATAAAAAAAAGAAAAAAAAAAAGAAGAGATGGAGGTGTAGGATAGTAGTTTTTCATATATATATATATATATATATATATATATATATATCTTAGTTGAAAAAATTTATTTTTATTTAAATACGTTTATATACGAGTTAGATACATATCTTATCTATGTCATATCAATGTTGAACACCCCAATGCTAATGGTGTCCGTAGGAAGACTTCCTATATACAAGCCTACAAATAATCATGGAAAGGAGAAAAACTTCGGAATGTGCCTTATGACGCCAAACTAACTACGTATTAAAAGCACTTCCAAGAATGTGTATCTGATGGTAAGCGTCTTCCACCATGGAATTTGCTAGTCAAAATCAATCAACAGATGCTAGAAATATTTTAATTCGCACTGATGACCAATTACATGAAGAGTATCTTCCAGTCGCTAGAATTTCTATCAGCTGGATTCTAATCCTTAAGCCTAGTTGAAGGTGCATTGATCTTCCTGGAAAAATGCTACACTTGAACAAAGTTAGGCAATTTGGCATTTGTAATAATAAATGAGAATTGGGATTATACATTATAAAATGGCAGAGGGGTCAATGCTAGGGTCTACAAATGTACACATCATTGTTCCAATGCTCTTGAATTCAGGGATGAAACCAAAAAAATTATTAAGTGAGTAAATTTTTTGTATATAAATGTGAGGATGAATTATAAAAAAAAAATTTAGGTTTATAATAATTTATTAATTTGTACTCCTTTATTATTATTTATAATTAAGTTTCTTACATATAAATGTACTTGTTAATTTATTTTTAAATAAAAATTTAATTTGTTCATTTGTTAATTTTTTAAAATTTTAATTACCTACTATTTTTTAAAAAAAATTAAAAATAAGATTTACTAACTACCTATTATCTTTTAATTGTACCTATACATATTAAATACCATGAATCATATATCTTGAATACTTTCCTAATATTTAACATATTAAGATAAATTAAAATGATGGTGTATTAAATTATTTTTAATAGTGTGATAATCGTTGTAAGACTTGATTAAATTATTTTCTCTAATAAAAAAAATGATGTTATGACAAATTGACTTCTTTCACTATTATATAAACTACTTAATTCTCACTTTAACTTTTAAATTTATAACAATCAATAGATTATTAATACATAAATTTTAAGACATATCTAATCACTGACGTGACTTAGTCACATAATAAAAATTAACACTACATAAATTAAAGATAACAAAAAATAATAATAAAAAAATAAAATATACAATTACATATGAGTAATGTATATATAAAATTAAATAAAACATATATAAAATATGTGAGATAATATGCAAATTTTAAAAAAAATTATATCATATATACATTCATATATAATAAAAAAAAATTTCAGAGGGAGCCACTGCCCTAATCCTCTAAACGGGTGCGTCCCTGCTTGCATTCCCCAGTTCCAAGTGGTAGAAACAGGTGGCTACCACCTCAGTACCTATACATAAGGCCTCTACTATAAATACGACTCCACATCTCTGCTTCCTAACCCATAAAGCCTAAAGCCATTTCTACATCGGTCTAATTCTTACTTCATAATCATATATTATAGTTTCTTGCATTGAATTGGTAACTGTGCCTTAGAATTTGGCATTTAGCATGGAAGTTCGTTCTAAACACCAAATTGACCTTTTCGGTGTCATGCTGCTCTTGCCAGCACTATGTACCTGCCAAAACTATTTTACGTCTTCCAGAACAACCTATTACGGTAGCCCAGATTGCAATGGAAATCCAAGTACGTAACTTGTTGATACTCAGAAACTTTGTCTTGTTTCCTGTTAAGTTATGAAGAGAAGTACTTGTTGATGATGCATGTGCAATGTGGTTTGGAATATGATTGATGAAACGATATGTTATATATAGGGGGAGCTTGTGGATTTGGAGACTATGGAAGGACTGTGAACGATGGCAGTGTGGCAGGCGTGTCTAGGCTATGGAGGGATGGATCTGGATGTGGTGCATGCTACCAGGTAATTCTCAAACTCACACACTACTAAGTACTGCTAAGCCATTTAAATTAGTTTTAATTCAAAGACAAGTATATTAGTGTACTGTCAAGCACTTATTAATGGTGCCTCAACAAACACCTTTTCCATACCAAGATATTCAAATAGAATAGGCCCCTACCTAAAAGAAACAAGAACAAATATATTTTGCTTTTGAGTGTAGGTTAGGTGTAAAAATCCAGAATACTGCGATGACTATGGAGCATTCGTAGTGGCAACAGACTACGGTGAAGGAGACACAACAGACTTCATCATGAGTCCACGTGCCTACTCAAGACTGGGACGGAATCCAGATGCATCTGCACAGCTGTTCAAATACGGTGTCGTTGACGTAGAATTCAGAAGGGTCCCCTGCAGATTTGCTGGCGATAACATAATCGTTAAGGTCCATGAGTACAGCAAATACCCTGCCTACCTAGCTATAGTCATTCTCTACGTCCCTGGACAATACGACGTCACTGCGGTTGAGATATGGCACGAAGACCGCCAAATATGGAGGCCCATGCGCAGAGCCTTTGGGGCAGTATTTGACACAGCTAGCCCACCAAGGGGTCAAAACATCGGCTTGAGGTTCTATGCGAGTGGCAGTGCAGGGGTTTATAGGGTGCAGTCAAAAAGTGCTATCCCAAGTGATTGGAAGGCAGGAGCTGCTTATGACTGCCAGGTTAAGCTAGATTAGAAAGCACTTTAATTTTAGATTACATCCCCGGGACTAGTATTTATTTAATAAGTTGTGGTTGGTGTCACTTTAAGAATGTAAATTTTGTGCTGTGCCTCTGGGTAGATTAAGGAAGGTGTTATGCTAGTGCTTTGTCTCCTGGAATAAAATTAGGGGAACCCTCCCCTACAGAGTTTGTAAATTTTTTTTATTTTTTTATGTTTTTTTTATTTTTTAAGATTAATTAAATATTTTTTATAACATATATTTTTTTAAAAATTTTTTGAGATGTTTTTTTAAAAAAAATTTTAGTTACAAATGAATAGTAAAAAAAATTATGGATAAATAGTATCATGAATACAAAATAAATTTAGAAATATTTTAAAAAATTCTAAAAGAAATATGATATAAAAAATAATTAATTAATTTTAAAAAATAAAAAATTTAAGAAAAAACATAAAAAGAAAAGAAAAAGAAAAAATGGCTGTGGCTACAAATTATGTGGATCCTGTACATTCCATCTAAGATGGAATAATATTACGAATAAACTGTTTTCTAATTGGCTGCCAGATGATGCCTTGATATTTATAAATTGATAACCACGCCTATGGGCTATGACCAAGTACTGTACTTCAAAGGGTCACTTATAATGCCTCTTAAATTAGCCAAGAAACCGAACGATTCTGACATTGACACTAACAAGAAAGAAAGTAAAACCCATAATCTTAGCTAAATTAACACGAGTTTTGGTCCCAATCAATGGGTGAAGTGGCCTCCCTATTATTTTCTCAGTCACATTTCAAATTCATTGTAAAACGATTAAACTGAGTGTATACGACAACAGAACCAAAATGGTGAGAAACAGGTAGTCACAATTCTGCATGAGTGTTCAAACTTGAAATAAAAAATGCTACCTACACTATCTTTTCTCACAACTTAATCCATCTCAGCAATTTTGTTGATTCAACTTTCTCAAATCAACTCTTAAAAATTTTAAAATCCTCCTATGGATTTGGTAGTGAGGAAAGCCACTGCCTCTCGTTGAATTTGGTAAACATGGAAAGTATCTTGTCACGAGAATTTCAAGTTCCTAGCATCTTTACATATTCTATTCTTTTAACGGGAGGAGGGCAGGGGCTGAAAAAATTGCAGACATGCATGATTTATGTCATTGTTACTAGCATGCATGATCAATGTAATGTCAGGTCACTCACCTAGGTCTAATTTTGACCTCTCCAACTGGGTACAACATGAAAAGTCGAACTGAAGGTAAACTCCAAAGTACCAATAAAGCACTGATAATGATAAGCAGTGAAGTAATCTAGGCAAGCAAGGGTATTCATAACACAGTTTTGTTAGCAGCTGATAATCTCAGAAACAACTTACCCACAATAACTAACAACTAGAATATCACATTCAGGTCAAAGAAACTGATGGAAAAGCAGTTGCTTCAATAAATATTTTTCCTTGTTTTAGATACAGGATGCAGCTGAAGCTAATATAGATAGCTTAAATGTTAGTTGATATTTCAGCATTCTGATGGATTGTCATACTGCCACCTACCATGAAGCAACATCAAGAATCATCCATGACAAGGCAACAACTAAACAAGATACATTCAGGAAGAGAGAATAAAGGTTATAATGGTTCATAACAAAATTTCAATTTGAAGCAGGAAATCACCTCTTCGCAGGTCTCAATACATCCTACCCGTACACTCCACGGAACCACAAAAGCAATCCTTCTTCTTTATATTGCCATCAGAATCGTGAACTTGATCAATCATATAATTGTAATCGTAAGTCAGCTCTTGCAAGGGAGGAATGTTCTCAGCAGCAAAGAGCATTATGTGAGGTATCCTCTTGTGATCATGATCATAAAGGACATTTTGAGCATAAAGATTTGGAGAGCAACTATGGTTGATAAATCTCCCAACATTACCATACTGGGCAGCATCAATGGTGAAGCCAACATCCTCCACAATTTTACAAGAACTTGACTGTGCATCAGGCATTAGGCTAGAAAGTCCATCCCAAAGAGTATTGTTGTAGTTATTCCCAATATCAAACAAATACTCATCATTACCAGTTCTTTGTTCCGCTTCCTTCTCTTCAAGAAGCTCTCCTATATATTCACAGATAAAACTTCCTGAAGGAATAGAATTTAGGGATCTCACGCCCCACCCTCTTGTCTTGGTTTTAAATATTTCGAGTTGAAATTTTATGCCATGTTGACTGACTCTGTTATGACATGTTGAAGGGCACTTGCAAGAAGCACCACACTCATAGACAAGAGGCTTTGCTTGTACAATAGCCCCATTATAATTGAATGGGATCTCTCCGCCATTTTTTACTGCACAAGAGCATTTCTCCGAGTCAGAGCATCCATTAATACAACTACATCCCTCCGAAGGAATGGGATTACACCAACCAGGATATATCATTCTAGTCGTGTAATTAAATGGTGGAGGTTTTTCATCATCTACGGTGTTCACAGCACATATCGGAATTGACTCTTTCCCATTAGAAATATCATCAACACATAGACCCTCTCTTATTTTGAATTTTTTTGATATCCTCACTTCGTTCCAAGCAAGCCCTGGTTGACCAGGGATTCTTCGCAGCCGAAACCTGAAAACCAGCTTACCATGTGACCCCATATCCTGCCAATATGACTCAACCTCATACAGCCCATCATAAATATATCTCTTACACTTTCCATCCATTGACTCAGAGCCACGTATCACCCTAACAGGATTCTTTTCCTCAACACTGTTCTTCAAAGCAAGGTTGCCCCTCTCAAGTTTCTGATCTTCAGGTTCTTTATCATTTTTTATCACATTCCCCCCCTGCCCTGTATAAATTAAGACATCTGAATTATCCAACTCATCAGCATAGCCCCCGGACGCAACAACACTAGTTGCAAGGACCTTATCATTATGCACCACATAATCTATGCCACCCTGAATCTGGCGATGAAGGCCAATTATATTAAGCTCCACCCTGTACTGAAATTCATCACCAACCTCAACCCCAGGGACAAGTCCCAAGATTTGCTTGCCTGTGTTAACATATTTCCCTTTCTCCTTAAGGATCTTAGCCGCTTGTAAATCAATCCTCCTATAAGTATTTGCTCGGTCTTTTGACTTTGCTTCTTCCTCCTGTAAAAGCTTTCTAGAAACAGCTTGGAAAAGGCGCAATGTCTCCCTCACTTTATTTCGGGTCACATTTGAGTCATTATCATGACTACTCAGATTACCATGACCAAAAGGAGGAACATTTACATTGAAACCACATGATCTTGGGACATCATGTAACTCTTCCATATTTTGATTAGGCTCAAAAGAATCTTTCTTTTCCCAAATTACTAGTTGGCCCATACCTTCAGAAACACTACTTCCTTTTTTCTTTTTCAAAGGCTTCCCGCCTGAATGATTTATTGAGTCTTTAGATTTGGTAGCAGCTTTAGACCTGTCATACCGTGCAAAAAAATCAACTTTCTTTCCCTTGCTTTCATTTGTACCCCCAATTAATTTAAATTTGGAAGAACCTTTACCATTCCTCCAAGGACATTCTGATTCAGACATCAGACCTAGAACAGTTATCCTGTCAGATGAAGCCTGCAGTCCATTAAAATCTCCTATCAACTCACGGTGACAACCAGATACGCCCAAAGTCTTCGTCCCAAGACTTTGGAGTCCTGAATAAACTATGATCTCCTTCCCTGATGTTCCCTCAAGCTGTACAGCATCGCTGTTTTCTTCTTTAACTACTGTCTGAGAATTTACTACAACCTGAAGAAAATTACTTTCATCAGGAACTGCAATGCACTTATCTCTTGTATTTTCCAGTGGCAATTTCATCTCAGATGACGGCCCAATTCTATCTGACTTGTTCACTTCCTGTGTAGAATTCCCTTCAAAATCACCTCGAACTACATCCACTAGCCGGCCCTCGCAAGCATCTCCATATTTAACATTCTTTTCCATTTCTATAACATCAGTGGCTGCCACCCTTTCTAATGCCTTATCATCTACAGCCAAGTTCTGTTGACCCACACTCTTGTTCTCCAAAGAAGAGATCCCCTCTAAACAACCATCCTTACTGAGAAGTGGAGCATTTCGTCCACATAAAGGAGGAAAGTCTCTGATGGCTGAAACTCTTCTTTGAGGAAGATGCCTTCTAGTTATAGCCTTCTCCGAACAATCACTGGAACCAGCTATATTGGCATCTAGTGACAGGAATTTTGAACTACCTGATAAAACCACCTCACCATCTGGAGAAGGACCCATCTTAGGCAACTCTTTTGACATACTAGAGGAGTCACATTTTACAGCTTCTGCAGTTTTTGTCAACTCTGTGTCCTCCAAAGCTTCCAAGCCCACCAACTTCATTCTTGCAGGTTCATCATTTGGCAGAGGAGGCTTGTCCAAATAATTAGATGAGACCACAGAATTTTCCTTCTTCAGACTATAGTCATTTGTTTGCCAAAGACCAAGAGTCTCAGAAGAAAATGAACTAATTAAGAACTCAGAATGTTGGAGCTCATCTTGATGCTTGGAAGTTCTAACAAATTCATCCCTTGAATCTTCACCACTTTTATCCTTAACAATTGTACCATTTTCAAAACCAAAACTAGCAGCATCTACATTTGGCATTAAATCAATTCTTGGCACAAACCGTCCACATCCAGCTGGATAATCGCGAATGGCAGAAACTTTGCGCCTCTTATACATGGGCCGAGCAAGAAAAGTGCAATCCTCATTTTCCATACGTGGCTTCCCAGATCTTCCCTCATTATTACTGTTATTGACTGATGTAGCCATTGTTAATGACTTTGAATGCAGCATATTCTCCACAAGCCCCATCACCAGTCCAAAACCATTTGCAACTATGTTCACTACTCAAGCTTTGACAACTAATGAGTCTGTGCTCTTATCTCTGCGAACAACAAACCATTTAACAGCAAAACAAAAATTGCGTAAACAAGTAAGAATGACAGACTAGACAAATTATCTAAAAAAAGGAAGACCCAGAAAAAGCTTTGCCACTAACAAACGAGATATAAGTAAATCTAGGGCAACATAGTTATACATTATAATCAAGACTGTCCATAGATCTTCATTTGTCAGAAAAAGGAAACAAAATCGAGACAGGATAGGCTTTGGGGGCCCTATGACAAATAATTTATCATTTACGTACAAAAAAAGTCACACTGGGTTTCCTGGGTGGCCAAATCCCCTGACGGAGCATGAAACCGAACTTTCGCAGAAATGAAAATTCTGACTAGGAGTGAGTACATGATGATTAAAAATAAAAATCTCAAGCAAATAGGGTCACCTGATAATCTTGAATTCAGCGCCTGCACCTGATAGACGATTCAAATTCGCGAAAATTCCAAAGGAAAATACTCAGACAGAAGCACGGTTGAAATTCGCCAAGCCACCTTTGAATCCTAATTCAGTGGACTATCAGTAATCCAGTATCATCCGAATCGCGGTTGTTATTGCAAATGCAAAAGGCAGAATGCAGAGCGAAGATGGCTAACGAGGACAGCATGAACTATCAATTATGTGAATTTTTTTTCCCCAAATATTCTTTCCCATTAACCGCCATTGGAGCCCTACAAAGTAATATTTAAATAAAAATATCAATTATGGTTAAATTAGTTAGTTTTATGAAATATCAATTAAGGTTAAATAAAATTATGAAATATTCTTTCTTTATTTTGTAATTTGTATTTTTTGTATTTTGTATTTTTTAGTTTTTACTTTTTTTTAACATTTTTACTCTATTTTTGAATTTTTTGAATTTTTTTAAGTATTGTGTTCTAAAATATTTTTTGAATTTTTTTTAAATTTTTTCCAAAAAGTACCCAATAGCTTAGCAAAAATCATAAACTAATAAACATTTTAAAGTATATTTCATTAAAGAATACATTAAATATATTTCTACTTTTATTAATTCAACTATTTATTTCTAATATATTAGATGTGTTTAAAATGTTTTTGTTTTATTTAATCTATTTTAAGATAATTATATTATACTGCATTAAACTTTTGTCTATTGCCTTATTAAAAATCATTATTTTGATATGTTTATTTTCTTATCTATGTAAGATTTAACAATTTTATTTAAAATATTAGCTTACAATTGAAATATGAAAATTTTAAATAAATATTTATATATTAAAATTTACTATTTTAAACATGTTTCTTGTTTTATATATTTCCACTGAAAAATAGTTTAAAATAATTTGTGATAATAGGCTTGTACTAATATTATTATAATAAATTGAAAAATAATAACAAAAAGTAAAGGAAAATAATTTTTTGGTGAGCATTTTCATATGGTGCTCCATAGGCAACAAATTCTTAAATGGTAATATACACTTTTTTTTATTTTTTATAAAAAATATCCAATCATAAAAATTGTTATTATATTATGATTATAACATAATAATTATTTTTATGACTATATAAGTATTTTTTATTAGAAAATAATTATTTTTAAAAAAAATAAACAATAAACAATGTATACATCAATAAGACTATTTTCTACCTCAGTCTTATTATTTTACACATCAACAAAATTATTTTACACGTTACCATGCAAAAATTATTTACACACCACATTCCCCTTCCCTTCTCATCTTTCCCCCAATTCCCCCATCGTCCCACAACACAGCAAACAGAGGAGACACTGTTGTAAATAAGTCGTGCCGCAAATGCTCCTCCAAACTCATTGTTTCTCACGCAGACACTGTTACTGCTGAAGAAAGACGTTGCAGCTGAAGAAGAAGGAGATGATATTGCAACTGAAGAAGAATGAGACGGCCTTGCAGCTGAAGAAGGAGACAACGTTGCAGCTGAAGAACAAAGAAATGATGTTGCAGTTGAAGAAGACGATGTGGCTGAAAAGTTACGCACTTTAACTCTTAGGTTTAACCATTGGCAAAAATGATAGGTTAAGCATTATATAACATCTCTTCATGCCCTGTTTCCTGTTAACTAAACAATGAACATATGAAGTCGGGAAATTACCATTACATGAAAATATTACCTGATCCCATAGTTTGACTAAGAAAGCTTTGTGAATTCATTTTAGAAACCGCCTCCTCTTCAAGGCGTTCTCTTCCATCAAGCAAAATGCTAAGATATATGTACTTGTTACTCTGAATCGTCAGCTTGACATCCTGCAACTCTTCTGCAGTAAATTTGTCTGCTCAACAACTCCAAAAATGAGAGTCACATAAGGGAGGGGGGAAAAGAAATCAGAAATCAGCTTCCAAAGCAATAAAAGTATAAAACAAGCTTTTACCACCATTTCAAGCCATTCCCATTTTCATCTTGTTTTTTCAAATATCCTAGACATGTATTTGTCTCGCATTAATACCAGATAAGGAGGTTATTTTTATACCACTGGCATAAATGAAGCACGATTTTATGAGTCTTGAAATGGATTAACATTGATAGAGATTAAGAGATCACAGCATCCCGACTTCGTCGACTCCATTTGTTACACCATTTGAATTTTCCACTTTGAACCCTAACTGTATATCTGTATATGTCATTGTATTTGTATTATTGGAACTTTGTATCTCCTATAATATAGATAACAATTCAAGCTTAGTTACTATCTCTGATGTAGTTAAATAGGTTGAGAGTATTTGAATATACAGGCTTTTCCGCTCCATTGTGGCGTCTGTATGTTTATATGGTATCAGAGCATTGCCAACCTGAGTGACCATTCCTCTTATCCCTCCTCAATATAATCCCCATTAAAATGGAACCAACCAACATCACCAGTACTTCCAATCCCAACCCAAGAATCCACAACCCTAATGAATCCAATAACTCTGATTGCCTTTAACACTGCCGCTCAAGCACCTCTAAAATTAACCAGTAGCAACTAACTATCCAGGAAGCTTCATTCCAAACATTATTCGTAGGATATGATCTTCTTGTTGGAAGTTAGAGTATTTCAAAACAACTAGTCTCATATTGCTTAGAAGAGGGTCTCTTTAAGGGCTTATATATTAACATGTGTATTTAGGCCTATGAAGAGAAAAATAGAGGATGGACTCA
>JASKGM010000010.1:2230113-2254701 GCA_034509205.1 Ceratonia siliqua | reverse complement strand
ATATTAATCTTAATATTTTCGCTGATCAGAAATTAGATCATAGCTTCTCCTCTCTGGAATTTTTCTGACTTCCCTGGTCTTACATAAACCAGAGGAGCATGTTTAATCCTGGAGAGTTTTCACCATTATTGTGAAATAACTCTTAAGGACAGTGTGCTTCTACGTGACTCAGGCTATATTCCATATTATTTACAACACTTCTCAGCAACCTCAAATCCTTGCCGACCCGCAACTATCACAACCAATGACATCCAAACTCCAAACCAAGCACACAGCCTTTGGATTCATTAAGATCAACTCATCCTTAACGCAATAGTTGGCTCACTCACTCCTACCATTACCCCTTTCATTGCACGAGCAACCACCTCTAGGGAAGCCTGTAATACACTAGCAACAATCTATGCCAAACCTTCTAGAGGTCGAGTCAAACAAGTTAAAACTAATCTCAAAAATCTCACCAAAAGATCCTGAAACATCACTGACTACCTCCAAAACATAAAAGCTAGAGTAGATGAACTTGCCATACTAGGTGCACCCCTTGATGATGAAGATCTCACTAATAAAATTCTAGAAGGCCTCCCTGAAGACTATAAAGAATTAACCCTTGCTGTCCAAGCCCGATATACACTCATCTCCTTTGATGAACTCCATGAAAAACTCCTAAATTTTGAATCCTCCATCTAAGCAACCAAATCCGATTCTACCAACTTTCTAGCGTCTGCCAATGTTGCTCGCAGAATCTACCCAAACCAAAGGTTCAACAATAATAACACCAATTGGCAATCCACTCAAAACAATAACTTTGGTTGGCGTCCTTCTTCCCAAAGCATCTAGAGGTCAAATATGTGGCACGCATAACCACTCTGCCAAGGGGTGCCCCTCCTATCATCTAGTGCTCGACACTCCTTCCTCAAACCCCTAGCACCATCACTGACTCCGCAATCCCCATGGCAACAGCGACCTCATTTTGCATTAAACACGAAATAGAGCAACACTCACCACAGTTTGAAACTTTGCACCCTTCACGTTATCCTCTGTTCTGAGAGCACGTAATAGAGTAGCACATACCACTTCTCATCATTTTTATAATTAGGGACCAAGGTTTATTGTTAGATTGATATCAAATGCCAACCCTACACCTCCCAATAGTGAAAAAAGGAAAAGCTAAACATAAACTAAGTTCTCATACATCTGCATCTGTTACTATTCAGATTCATTGAAACAACTCAAGTGCTTATATCAGAAGTGATTACCAAAATAATAGCTATCTGAAACATTTTTTACATTGTCTCATTCTTCTTCAGTTGCAACGTCCTTCTTCAGCAGCAACACCGTCTACAGGAGAGACAAGGAGTTTGGAGGAACATTTGCAGCACGACTGATTTACAACAGCGTCTCCTCTGTTTGCTTTGCGTTAGGAGACGATAGGGAATTGGGAGAAAGATGACAAGGGAGTAGGGAACGTGAAGTGAAAATTATTTTTGGTGATAAGTAAAATAGTTAGGTTGAGTTAGGTTTACATATAAAATAGTTTGACTGACGGAGAAAATAGTCTAACATGTAGGATAGTTAATGATTAGGTCATCACAGAGTTACAAAAGGTAATGATTAAATTAGGGCGTGCTTCACCATTTTTGGAGCTGCATCATAATTTTAATATTTAAATGTTATATTTTTTTAATTTTTTGTTTTAATTTTTAAAATTTTTAATATTAATTAATTATTATTTAGGTCATATAATTTTTAAAAAAAATTTTAAATATTTTTAAGAATTTTTTATATTTTTTTATACTATTCATTTATAAATTTTTTAACATTATTCATTCATAAGTATAAAAGTTTTAAAAAAATATAAAAACATGTTAAAAAATTTATAAAAACATATATGACATAAACACTAATTTATTAATATTAAAAAATATATAAAAAATTGTAGCGGTAGCATAGATACCACCTTAAATTAGCACTTTACACAAACTATGAGAATAATATTATTTAAATTAAAAATAAAGAAATTAAATTAAAATTTTTTGAATAATAGAATGATCAAATGTATAATTAAGTCTATTTATTCTTATTTTGCTACATCAAGTAATAAATTATACTATAATATTCATGTAAAAAAATTTTAAATTAATTATGTTAATTATGGATATTCATGAGCTAAATTAAATATAATTAAATCGATAAGATCTCAACAATAAATTTATAAACAAATTAATGAACTCAATTCCAAATTGTACAAATAATTTGAATAATTTATATATTTTTTAAATAATAATATTTAACTTGAACAAACTTAAGGGTGAGGTTATCCGTTATCGGTACTCTCAAATGTTTATTGGGTATTGGCACTCCTTTATAACTAACTATTTTGGGGAGTTTTAATAATGGATTTGTCTAAGCTACACCCCCACCTCACTTTTTTTTTTACTTTTTCTATTTTTTTATGTTTTTTTTAATTTTTTTATTTTTTAAAAATAATTAAGTATTTTTTATCTTATTTTTTTTTCAGAATTTTTTAAAATATTTTTTAATTTTTTCTTAAATTTTTTTACATCCCTATTACTATTCATCTATAATTTTTTTTACTATTCATTTGTGACTTAAAAAATTCTATAAAAAATACAAAAACATCTCAAAAAATTTTAAAAAAAATTTATATTATAAAAATTAATTATTAATTAATTTAAAAAAGTAAATAAAATATAAAAAAATCAAAAAATATAAAAAAAAATGGAGAAACTAGTGGGCGGCAGGGGAGTTTAATAATACCTTTGTGCTAATTTACTTTTTATATCACTTGAATACTTAAATAATTTATATTTAAATTGTCTATTCATAACCCTAAATAAAATAAGTCACTTCTAAAATTGAAATTACTATTTTAATTAGATAAACCTTTAATTTTTATTGTTTATTCTTCTTGATATTTTTAAATTACTTATTAATATTTTAAATAATATTTTTATTAAATAATTTTACTTTCAACAAAGTATAATGGTCATCAACATCTAATTCAATTAGTAAAAACATAAATTTGATATTTATAATTTAAATATAATTACAATTATAATTTAAGTGTAATTTTTGAAAACAAAATAAAAAAATATTATTTAATCTATTATAGAATTTAGGTATAAAATATAATAATTAATTTTATAACTTTGCTTTGTTAAAAAATTTATATAATTTTAAAACAATTAATTTAAATTTAAATTTTTTATTGAGATTATTAATATTAATGTTTTTATTAGGTTTCAATTTATTATTAAAATTTGAAGGTTTTATTTTTTAATTTCCTATTTATTTTTAATAATTAATATATTTTTTTTAATATTACTAAATTAGCATGATGAACATCAATAAATAATTCTATTAGTAAAAATGAATTCAAATATCTTAAATTTTATAAGTATAGTTACACCCATAATTTATGAAAAATTATAAATAAAAATTAACTTTTTGATTCAAAAATTAATGCTCATACATGAAAATAGTTAGAGGATGAAAATAAGAATTATATTTAAAGTAAGCATGTCAATATAAGAAATCATATCTTTTTTTGAGTTATTTGCATTATTAGAAAACAATTCTATCAAAATCTATTATTCATCAATATTTTGATGTTCTACGATCATTTAATTATATAATAATTAAATCATCATGAAAATATTGTAGCTATGTGAAAAAAAGAATAACATGGAAGAATAAAAGCACAAAGATATTAATTGTTTATCTAATAAAAGTAATAATTTTAATTACATAAGTAATTGAGTTGAATAAGAAGTGTGAATACATAATTTAAATATAAATTAATTAAGTTTTTAATTAATATAAAGGCTTAAATACAATTTTGGTTCCTTTAGTATTGTAAAAGTTTCAATTTGATCCTCTTGTTTTCAATTTGAACAATATTGTCTTTTTATTTTTCAAACAGTTTCAATAAGTCCATCCATCATATTTTCATCAATAAAATAATAATATTATAAGTAATTAATATACGTGATCTTATTATCATTCTTTTGTAGATATAGGTATTTTGAGAATACATTTGTAATACATTGTATGCCTCAAATAGGTCCCACTGCCACCGTTATAGATATAGATATTTTGAGAATACCCCTTAATGACCAATGGTTAACAATGATTTCGATGAGCAATTTTGCTAGATTAGGCAATAATGAGGTCATTGTTTTAGTAAGTGATGCGGAGAAGGGTGGTGACATTGATCCACAAGAAGCTCAACGAATTCTTGAAATAGCAAAGTAGAACAAGGCAGGAGACAAACAATTGAGACAAATCTAGCTCTTAGAAGAGCTAGGACACGAGTAGAGGCTATCAATATGATTTCATAATAAGTTGGTGCATCTAGATAGAATAATTCAAAATCAAAACAAGTTGTATAAACAAAACTTCTGTCTATACAACCTATTTTGATTTCTGTTGATTGAATATAATCAAATCAAATTCGAATGCAACGAAAAAATTTAAAATTCAAAAAATGAAATGGCGGGGCAGGCCCGCTAGAATGACAAGTTGAACAATTACAAACCCAACCCACCCTTTTAAATGGGTTGGGCCAGCCAGCCAGCCCGGTGAACTCAGTCTGTCTTGACAACTTTAACAAGGAGTAATTGAGTAACATAAAAAGAAGAATCAGAAGAAAGACAAAGGAATAAATTAATATGTAAGTCCTATAATTTAATTAAATTGTTAATTATGTTTTTATATTTTTAAAAGTTTGTAATTGAGTTTTTATACTTTTAGTGATCCATTTGTACAACATTATTTATACTAGCACATATATATACTATTAGTCATTATAGTTTTATTTAATTTTTAAATAGATCTCTATAGAATAAAATTTAAATATTAAATCATAAATCCTATAATTTTAAACCAAAAAAATTTAAATTCAAAACTCTAAACCTTAAATTTTAAATTATAAATTCTAAACCCTAACCTTATTTTTAAACCCTAAAATTTAAAACTATAAATCTTAAATCCTAAATTTTAAACCTTAAATCGTAAAACTTAAATCCTAAACACTAAATTATAATCCCTAAATTTTAACTTTAAACTCTAAATCTTAAATTTTTAAACCTTAAAACTTAAACCCTACATTTTAAATTATTAAATCATAAGTCATA
Organism: Ceratonia siliqua; assembly: GCA_034509205.1. Lineage (NCBI taxonomy): Eukaryota > Viridiplantae > Streptophyta > Magnoliopsida > Fabales > Fabaceae > Ceratonia > Ceratonia siliqua. The sequence continues at coordinate 2,249,548 of JASKGM010000010.1, read as the reverse complement.
AACTATAAACATTAAATTCTATAATTTAGAGTTTAGATTAAATAAAATTTAGGATTTAAAATTTAAGTTTTAATTTAGGATTTAAAATTTAAGTTTTAATTTAGGATTTATTTCAAAAATTAAAATTAAAATTTAAACTTTAAAATTGAGAGTTTAAAATTTTACCTAAAAGGTATTTATTTAAAACTTCAATAAAATTACATACATCAAATTATATATTTATGATAAGTAAGTTGTAAGTATCTCTCATGCTAGAGAGATTAATTTAATGGGGATTAAGCTGCGTCCCCTCTTTTTTTTTATATTTTTTTTGTAAATTTTTTTATTTTTTAAAATTAATTAAGTATTTTTTTCAAAAACTTTTAAAATTTTTTTACATTCCTTTTATTATTTATCCATAATTTTTTTATTATTCATTTGTAACTTAAAGAATTTTGTAAAAAATACAACAATATTTCAAAAAATTTAAAAAAAAATCATGCTATACAAATTAATTTATAAATTTTGAAAAGTAAAAAAAAATTTTAAAAAAATAAATAAAAAATAAAAAAAAATTTCTAAATTCCCCCACCGCCCACTGTGTGTGGGCGGTAGGGAATAATGCCCTTAATTTAACGAGACAAACTTAGTACGAAGTTTACTCAATCTCAACTATGATGGCATACACGACTGTGTCTCTGTCGATGAAGTTTGAAGTTCTTAAATTCCAGAATGTCTTCTTCGTTTCCGTCGTGCGATCCATTTGCCTTTATTTGTGAGCTTTGTTACATATCACCCTCCCAGCAGGATAAATTGTCGCGTTGCTCTTTTGCCCGACCCACTATTAGGCCCCCCCGCCGCAATGATGCATTGTCAAGTTCCGGCAGTATTGCGGTCCCCTCCACCGGCATTGGTATGGTGTCGCTCCCGGAGACTCAGGATGGTGGAAAAGATACCCTGCCTGAAGGGTCATCGCTGCCCACTTCTGACGACCAGCTAAGGTCGATGGCCTTTCATCGTTGTACGACTAATCGGAAGGTAAATGTGGATGATGAGAACAAGGGTTTTGTTGATTTGTGTGGGAATGCGGAAGGAACTGGGTATGTGGATTTGGGTAGGGATTCGAACTTAGGGTTTTCGGAATTCGAATCAAAGCGGATGATTGACTGCGAATTGGTAGCTGAATGCCCTCGTGTCTTCCACGGAGATGATGTTAGCGAGATTTCCAATTGCGAAATCAACGAATTTCAATTTTTTGAAAGAGAATTGGATGGTTTAGGTGAGTTGCCTCTGAAAAAAATGAAACTCTCGGAAGAAAATATAGGCTTTGATTCTTCAAAGTCTTGTTTGGGAATTCAATTCCAGAATGATGGAGGTATGGTGAATTGCAAAGGGGAATTAGTGGCTAATATGGAAAATCCCTGCAATTTTGGGGCTGATTCTCAATCGCAGACTGCAAGAAGTGCCGAGAATTGTAATTTTGAGGCTGATTCTCAATCGGAGACCGCAACCAATAAGCAACCTGTGCTGCGCTTGCAATCTTCTGTTCATGAATATTCAGAGAATGCAGCAAAAGAATATGGGAAAGATTGCCAGGAACGGGACTTTATTTTCTCTGGGTTGAAAGTTATTGAAGAAAATTCTGATAAAGATAGCCTTGAAAATATTGATGTGTTAGAAGCTGCAAAGATTAGGGGTTTCACTTTTCCTCGTCCAAGGTGGTGGCCGGACAACAAAAAATGGTAAAAAGAAAAGGCTCATTTTATGATGCATTCAGTTTGGAAATCTCACAGAGAACCTAAAGTGCATTTTGTTTGTTTAAGGACATGGCCTGCCTTGAGCAGGTGGTTCTTTTTTATGGCCAACCTAAACTGTATCTCTGCGCTTGAACTTAGAATTTGTCTTTGGAGTCTACTTGTTAGAAGATACTATGGTAGGATTCTAACTGGGTTTTGGATGATTTTGAAGCCTGAAGATTAGCATTACTTTCTATTTTCAGGCACTATGCGAACCTATGTTTCTCCTGATTGGATTTTGTAGATATTTCTTTTTTAATAAGGATATATAATATAGCCTTTTTCGTCTGCAAATGTGTTCAAAATTTTAAAAAAAAAACTACTCAAAATTCCTATCTTTAATGCACTCCTAATGACTTATATATTGGTACTCTAATTTGCTGTTATATGGTGATTCCCCAATGGAACAAAATTTTGCTTGCCTTTGGCAGCAGCATTATTATAAACTGTAATGATATCCCTGTTCTGTAGGTGAAGAGCTACAATTTCAGTAGCTTCCAATGCCTGCAGCTAAAGTGACTAATCGGTCTGTTTAACTACCGGTAGTGCTCCAAACAGATGCAACTTTATATATATAGCATCAGGACCTGTAGTTAAATTGTTTTGGGAGCAGAGGTATTTTCGGACAGAGGCAATGCTTCCTCCGAGTACTCCGGAACCGTAATTCCATCGTGGAGTAGTTCACTTCCTTTACTTGGAGAGGTTCGACCTAACAATCCTTGTGGACTAGCCAAAGCACCTTTAGAATGTCGGAATTTAGGGTGTCATACCATTTTGAAAGTTAACTTTAAAACGCATTATTGTCCAGTTGTGTGCACGTGGTATTGTGGACGGATAGTGGCGGCACCGATTCTTTTAAAAGAAAATGTTCACTACAAAAGAAAAACAAAAAATATGCCATGATAGGATTGCGATCCCATAAAAGAGTAAGAATTCAGTTCAATAACATGATCAGTTATTTTGGGTAGATCATGGCTGTTTATAAGCGTACGAACAGTTATGATCCTTTTGAAAATAAAATGCACACTCCAAGAAGAAAACGTAAAAAAGCATGTGCAATAAAACGAAAGGTCATTATTTAACATCCCCTATTATGTTGTCATGCAACATGACATGATTGCAATCCTAAATAAAAGAGTAAGGATATAGTCGACCAGTCATGTATACTGACAACCATGATAATTTGAAAAAAAAAATACACACTCCAAAAAAACAAACATAAAAAATCATGCATACACGGATGGCCATAATTTAACATCCCCAATCATGTTGCTACGTAACATAACAAGACCACGATCCTACATAAAAAACTAATGGTCCGGTCATTTTGGGTGGATCATGACCGTTTACGATCATTTAAAAAAAATGCACAATTCAAGAAAAAAAATATAAAAAATATGTAATTATGAACGATCATGATTTAACATCTACATGATCACAATCTTATATAAAAGAGTAAGAATTCAATCATATTGATCCATCAACATGACTAGTTATTTTGGACAAATTTTGACTGTCGTACGGACACAAACAACTACAATCATTTTAAAAAAAATACACATTCAAAGAAAAATATCATAAAAAACCGAACGCAATCGTGAATGATCACGATTTAATATCCCTCCTCATGATCTCGATTCTACATAAAAGCTGCCTTCTAACAATACTTTTCTTTATATTTTTATTTTTTGCACTAGTTGGGAGAGGCGGCCCAAGAAAATAGGTATCTAAGTTATTCACGTAGCATAAACTACAATTGCATACAAAACTCCGGAAGATATCACTCCGCATTTAATGCTATATGTTACAATCTTTATCAACCTATACAAAAAAGCCCACCCAAATTCCATCCCTTGGCAATCCAAGCTCAAGGAGGTTAAAAGGAAACAAAAAAGCAACCACCATATCTCCGGTACAGGGTTTTCGTGTTTTAAGATGCAAAATATGCAGACCCTGATCACTACATAAGACTTTGGCCATAGCCATCTAAGTAACATGGTAAGATTTGTCAGGGATGGACAAAATGTGGGTATACTGAGCTACTACTGGTGCTGGCTTGAGCAGTAAAGCTTAAAGTTGGGTGCAGAAGCTCTGCCTGTGGAAAAGAACTGTTTGATGGCACCTCTAGCAGCAGATCAGAACTCTCCTCAACAAAATTGAAAGAATCCAGCATCAGCGAGTCGCCATCAGGAGGTAAAGCAAATAGGCTTTTTGGACTGAAGCAAGAGCCATATTCTTCAGCTTCCTTGCCCTCACAGCCAGCCTTCACGATCACCCTTTTGGGACTCCTCATTATTGTCTTCAATTCTGAAATTTGCAAAATGAGTGTTAAGAATGATTCCTTAGTTAAATCATAAGGGAAATACTATCCTACACCCCCATCAATATTTTTCATTTTTACTTTTTGTAGTTTTCAAGTTTTTTTTTAAATTTTTTTTTATTTTTTAAAAATAATTAAGTATTTTTTATTTTATGTATTTTTTTTAGAATTTTTTTACATTTCTGTTATTATTCATTCATAATTTTTTTTAACTATTTATTTGTAACTTAAAAAATTTTATAAAAAATACAAAAACATCTTAAAAAATTCTGAAACAAATTCATGATATAAAAAATATTTAATTATTTTTAAAAAGTAAAAAAAATTTTAAAAAAGAACTTAAAAAATATAAATAAAAAATAAATAAGACTCTCAACCGCCCGGTGTGCAGTAGAGTAGTGCCTCCCAAATCATAATCAGCATTTATAACCAACAGGTCAGTTTTAACTAGTCAACCGCAACTTCGGTAATACATATAATCTTCCTAAAGTGTATCATGAAGTAAAAGCTCCATAGAAATTCAAACCATTAGTTGCTGACGGCATTAATTATTTTTGTGCTGTTAACTTGATTATTGGTTATTTCTAAAATATATTGTTTATTTTAAGTGCTATTACTCACAACTGAACCATGAAATTGTTTCCCATACAACTGAAAAACTGGTAAGTGGTATTTTTCTTTATATGTCAGCAAGTAACATTACAAATCACATCAAACATTATAAGTTGAAAAACCTCTGAAGAAAAATAATGATAACAATAATTTATCAATCTGTATGCAGAAACAAGCACTTAACAAAAAACTAAAAAGTGGTAAGAGAGTGTACACAGTTATAGGTTCATTTATATTTTATATTTTATATTTTTGAATCATAATCAGCACATTGGAAAGAGCTATGACATAATTCCAATTGCCATGCATTAACCTAATTTATGCAAAACTGAACTGAATTATCTGGTCCAAAAAAATTATTCCCAACAATGACTCCAGTGTATTGGTGCATCACAAAGAGAGAGAGAGAGTATTTGCAAGGCCTCAGTATATGATCTATTAAATAGGTTGAAAGCAGAAGAAAAAGATTTTCAGCTAACCTGAAAAGTTTTGATTTTGGTTGTCATGAAATCTCTTGACATTTGCACTAGATGCAGTGCCATAATATCCCAGAGCAACAGATTTTCCAGCTCTGTTTTTACATCTCTGCATCCACAGAAGGATGGGATAGCCAATAAGTATCAATATATAAATTCATCAACACAACCAACGATATCACATAATAAACCAGTAAGAACCTTGAGTAAATTATAGTGTTCCACCCATTTCGATTTTGACAGATTGGATAATGCAAGCCTTTTCAAAGTCTTGCAGTCTTCAGGTTTTGCCCCCAATAAGGAGATATCAAAAACACCTTCCGCAAGAAGCTGTTGAAAATAAGTTAAGTTCTCCTTGAATTGAGGGCTACTGAACATGGTTTTAAGGCTGCACATACAACAACACAAAATATCAATAATTTGGATTTAGTCACACATCAGATACTACACATAATAAAATATTGATGTTGCCTTAGGCAAGTCACATATTACATGCTTACCACTTCTTTTATTATTTGGTTTATTATTTTATTTTAGTTTCAGAATTGAATTTATGCTCTCCATTTTTCATATAGTTCCAGGTCCTGGATGGCTGGATATGTAACTGCTCAAGACATAATATTACCACCTTCCGTCTCATGCACTAAGAAGCTTGCACACATCAAAATTTTGAATTATTCAAACATCAGATGCCATTGCATCAAGCTAAGAGATGAATATTTTTCTACATGATTTTATCAAATTCTGATGCGATGATGTATCAAATGAAATGGCTTTAATTCTCTCAGAAATCAGAACAGACCATTTGTAGTAATGTTCATTTATACTTGCTATTTACACCAAGGAGAAATAGATAAAAGACATTTAAAACTTCTGTAAAAGAAGTTTAACTCACAAACAACATCAAAACAGTATTCTCCTATCAAAACAAATAATTTTTTTATGAAACAAAAACGAAACCGATTCTAACCTATCAGGAAGTTTGGCAGTATCCGCCACAGGGAGACATTTTAGTAATTGTTGCTGCTCTTCATTTGTCAAGCTTCTCATAAACTCCTCATAGTTTACAACATCCTATACCAAACATGAATAGCAGTTACAATAAAAACTTAAAACAGTTTGATGAATATGAAGATCTATAAACCAACATATAATTGTAAAATTTTGAAGGTTCTATGGGTATAAAGATCAAGACCAGAGTACAGAATCAAACACAAGTGAATTATTTACGGAAAAAAGAATATTTTCCATTCTCAAAAGGCATTTAACATCACAAATGAATATAGTTCCTAAGTCGTCACAGTATGTGCCTCATAAAAGGGTGTTGCTAAGCTACATTTGAATGTATCGCTACATTTAGATGCTTTTTTATTTTTATTTTTATTTTTTTCCTTAAGTTTTTATTTTTATTTTTATATTTTAAGAAAATAATCAAAAGAATTTAAGAAAAAATTCAAAAACAAGTTAAAAAAATTTTTAAAAAAATAATTAAAACACAATACTTAAAAAAATGTAAAAAAATTAAAGAAAATGTAAAAAAAAGAGAAAAAAGAGAAAAATTCAAAAAAATACAAACAAACCTTAAAAATACAAACAAAAACCATGAAAGAAAGAAGAAAAAATAAATATGAAAAAACAAATAAAAAAGCACCCAAATGCACCGATACATCCAGATGTAACTTAAAAAACACCTCATAAAAGAGACAGAAAGGAATGCAACTTACATTTAAATCTACTAAGCACAGTGGTGACTTATGATTTCCAAGAATTTGTGCCTTCTCATGCTGTGACTTGTCCCTGAATTCCACAAAACATGAAATATTAATGACCAGAGGAAATTCTTTGTCTCTTCTTCAATGGTGGAGAAACAATTTCTCCACATTTATCTATAACATTTCTTCACAAAGCCGCATGCACAATGAATATCCATAGCCCTTCTTTTCTTTCTCCCGCTAAACAAGTTGAGAACCCCATAACATTGTTGGGAAAAATAACGAAGTCATGTTAACACATGAATTGATTGTTATGGGCAGGAACAAATGGAATTTGCTATCACACTAAATAATTATATTCATGTATAACTGACTTGAAATTAGCCTAAGAACTGGTATAGGAAGAACTTGCCTTTTAAGTTGCTCCTGCTGCATTCCTTGGCCAGCAGAGCTCCTGATCTTTTGAACTCCCTGAGAACGGAAGTTCACACTGCTATAATCATTATGCATAGGAGTGGCACCAGAACATGAATATGCCTCACTCGTTGGGCATTGTTTGTTATCAACTGAAAGAGAGCTAGCCTCGGACTCCTCTTCACGAGCTATAGAGCTTGGATGCCTAATGAGAACGCTTCCATGTCCTATCTCAACAGAGACCATAGGTGTTTCACTTTCAAAAAGAAGATCCTCTTCAGAAGATGCAGAGAAATAAGACTGTTGTTCATGAAGAATAGTGTATAGATCTTTTGTGAGCTTCTCAACAGAAGATTGCTTTGGACGACTCACACATGTCCTCTTTTTTGAAGGCACCATGGCATCCCAGACAATTGACTGAGCAGGACCTAAAATAATCCCACAAGTGCATCTATATCAGAACTACATGTTCCTATTCGAAGAAAAGGTTTACATGATTTTTTATAGCAGGATATTACATTTTCTGCATTATAACATAGAGTAAGAGCATGATGAAGAACTAGACAAGTAAAGCATATATGTAAACATTATCATTTACTGTAAAAAATATGTATAAAGATATAAACTATAATATAGAGGAAGAATTCATTGACACCACTGTAAATCAAAATTAATCCTAGACCAGTCAAATTTTTTCTAGGATGAGTTTCTCATAAATTCTAGTATTGGAATAGAAGCTTATATTGTGAATATCATGTTCACAAAATTTTACATTAATTCAAAACTGTTTTCTACCCTATCAATATATCAAATAATTAATGTAAAATATACTTCCCAAACATAAGAAAGTATAAACTATGTGATTACATGCTTATTATTGTCTACGTTTTCTATAACTGGCATACAACCTCAATACGATAATTACTTATAATCAATGGGTTGATTAATGAAAATCATACCTATAAAAATATTGAAAAATTAAACGTCAAGTTTTACACTAGTGTTAATAAATCACTTCTCTACTATATAAGATAATAGATAATCCATATCTAAGTGTAGAACTAGCAATTAGAACTGTTCTGAGACACAACTAGAGCTTTGAACTTGCAATTAGAACTCTTTTGAGACACAACTAAAGCTTCATGGTAGAAATATATAGAAATCACTTCTTTGAACCTTTGGAAAACATACTCATGTACAATTAGAAGAAATTTTTAACTTGTCTTCCTTTAAGATAATCAAGGCCTTGTAAGTTGTGCTGAAAATCCACAATTTATTTCTTTTTCCTTTTCCACCCATTTCATTATCCACTTCTTGATAATGCCCATCATATATCTGGACTGGCAATAAAAGCAAAACCATACTATCTTCAATGGAATGGAAATGCTGCTATAATGAAGAAATCATCTTCCAAAGAAATTAGCACATAGTAAATGTCCAACCTGTCAAATCACTAGCATCAGTGCCACCAAATTGAGCACAGCTCTCTGAGTTAGAGATAGCTGATCCTGAACTTGATCTATTGCTTGTATCTTCATCTATAACCTTTCGGAATCCCTGGTTGTAATCAGGGGTAACCACTCCAGATACTACATTATCATGGTTCTGCTTTCGTTTGGGCAATCTCACTTCTTTGTTCTTATTTAATGATATGCTCTTGACCCTGGAAACCCTTTGATCCTCATAATCATCAGTTTCTGCCCGAGCATGTAAAGGGGTATAATTTGCAAGTGTTCCCTTTGTCCTCCATCGAGATCCACATGCATTGCATAGTACTGGCTTCTCTAGTGGCCCATTGCGCCAAAGTGGTGTGCCTGTTAGGTTACTCAATTGTAAGAAATCTATACAAATTGACCACCCTTATAAACATGAACAGATATGTACCTTGGATTGCTTAGCTAATAACAAGGAACCTGATGATCCAATTCATGATGCATAGAATAAAATACAGATGGAGTTTGCCCATTGGCAAGACAAAGCTTATCTCTTAGATTAACACATTCCATGGCTGCTGGCCAGAGACACAAGTAAGAAAACTGTAAAGTGTTGAAAACTTATTAACACTTCGATCTTTTATTTGTCCAAGCTTTGATATGATTACTCAACATCAATAACAGCAACAAGTTCCTTAATCAATAATTTAGGAATGACGATGCTGATCCTTGTATGACTCTCAGAACATGCTATCAAGCATAATTTGTTAAGGTTATTAGGTAAAGGACAGATTACCAAAGTATTATAGATAAACTGAGACAATCAATTCAAAGTAGATCATGATGATATACATAAATTCACCAGCCCTCTTTAACTTTTTTTTTTGCGGGATGAATTGTTTCTTCAGATTCGAAGTCCTTTTAACAGTCCTCTTAACTAAGCAAGCAATGAGGCAGTGATGGTAGTATATTCCACTTAATGCGTTCACTGCCCAGAAAAGAGAAAGATGCATTTATAAGACACTTCATACAAGTTCCCATAATCAATACAGGAGGAACAATGGAAGCATTGACAGAGAAATGGTGTAACTCTCAACAATAGTTCCAACAAACAAACAAAGAAGGACCAGTCATCTTTGACATACTAGGAAGTTGAACTCAACAAACAACTTAAAGGTCGAGAGAGCATCATTTGTCAGTATCCAAGGGCATGATCATAAGAATCTTGCAATGCCTGTTTGAAATGTTGACGATTTGCCTGCTATTAAACGGTGGGCTTAAACAATTAAGATAATAGAGAAGGATTATTTTGTGAGGAAAACAAAATATTGGTCCATACACCCTAAGCTTAAAAAGAATGTTTGCATTTGAACTGAAATGATTGACTGAGGCTCACATGAGGAATCAAAGTTGAGGCAATCTAAATGAACCAATCTCGTTGCTTTTTTGGGGACTACTAACACTGGCACTATAGTTTTGGCCTACACCCCATTTGCAATGACTTCAACACTGGGAAATGTTTCATCAAGGCGTAAGTTATTTCAGTATTGGGAGCAAAAAAGTAGTTCCAAAATGAGAAAGCTTGATAATATAATAATGAAGAAGCAAAATTATGGTTTTTCATTCAACCAATAGGAAGGGAAGTATGACATGTATGAAGGATGGATACAATGCTTGGAAAAAGATCCTCTGATACAATGAGAAAGTGGTCTACACAGGAAGTGGCAAGAATTTTGTGAATACCTTTCATAATACAGAAACGGATTTGACTATGGGCATTTTGGAAAGCATAATTTCTTCCTTTCTTTTTCTTTTCCCTCCTTTCAATTTCACATAATCCAAATGGGAACAAGAGAAAAATGGGTTGACTCTTTATCATAAACACCTTAAGAGCAATGGGTTATGTCTATCAAGTAGTGAGTTCTATCTAGTATTCAACAGAATCTGAGTTTAATTTTGCACCGATTACATTTGCTCATACTTAAACAGAGTCAAGGAAAACTAAAACCAGCAAAGGAGGTAAGCTCAGAGAAAGAAAAGACATACAAGGGGGAAATCAATAACAATTCCCAGAAATTTCAACTCCAACCATTCTAAGCAACAATAATACTTGTATTCCTGAATTCGATTGCATCCGGAATATTACGCAGAGCACGCCTAATTTTTTAGTTTAATTATATTGGCCAGCAAAACCTTCCTTTTCGCACATATCTCTCTTTTTATCAAAATTACTGCGTGATTATATATTTTCAGAATATTTTGTTTGAAGAGAGGAAAAACAAAAGGTGAAGAGCTCAGAAAACAATTTAGAAAAAAATTTATATATATCTTGGAGAAACAATAACTCACTTGTAACTCCACAGTGATAGCAAGGACCCTGCTTGCCCATGTCTCTATCTTTTCCTCAAGTGAAGAAAAAAAATATGGAGAAACTTTACAGGAAAAAAAGGGGGGGAAGTAATTTATTGACAAAAAGTAAAAAAAAAAACAGAAAATTTTCTGAAAATATAGTTGTTCTCTTCAAGCCTTTTGCGGCGTCTAGTACTGGGGATTGAAGGCTTTTCTGCAGCAAACCCAGAATGATAGTTTGCAGAAGAAAGCAGAAGCCAAGAGACCCAGAAGACTTTTGTTTTATAGTCTTTAAAAAAATTTCACATAAATAGCCACAAATCAACTAGAATTGAAGGGATTGATATGCGTATTTTAGCTGGGAATCTGTACAATCCAATGGAAGAGAAAAGACTATTGGAGGAATCTCACAAATGGCTGTAAAAAGAGGAAAGGAAGGTGGAATGGAGGGGAGAGAGAGGAAGAGAGGGTCAGTGTATGTGACCTCTTGTTGTATTGTATTAGAAGTAAATGTTCAGCTTTTCCTGCTTTTTTTTTTCTTCAACTTCTTCTCCTTCTCCTTTCTCTTTTTCTTGTTTTGTTGATGTCAATAAAAAAAATTCAATTTTACTTTTGTGAAAATTAAAATTTAAAACAGACTTTACCCAGTAAGGGGAATGAGGGGTAGAGGAATATTATTGCACATATCCTGTTGACTATGGACTTTTCTGCCGTGCTTATACATTTTGAAATCTTCATCAAATAAAATCCAAAAGCATTGATCTTAATCATCCATTCTGGATCCAAAAACATTTTAAATTTATAACAGTTCATATATAGTGAAGTTTCTTAGAAGAAGAAAACGAAAACCCACAATTCAAGCACAACAAAAAAGGGAGAAAGAAACAAGGTGAGGTTTTTGGAGTTTCCCAAATTTTCTTCATTGGATAATTTTTTGAGAATAAAACTAATACATAATTTTATATTCTCCCGTGTTACGTGATGACATGATATTGATAAATATTGAGTGGGCATTTTTGAAAAATAAGAGAATAAGGTTAGGGCAGCGTCACAAAACCAATTATCACCGTTGATTAGGTAAGGGGGGTGGGTTTGATAATAGGGTCCCACCCATATTGATAGGCTTTTTAGCATTAGTTTCATTAGTGTTTTACTTTGATCTTAATTCGAAGGGTTAAAATAAGGAGGTTGTGACTCACCCACATGAATCCCGCAGGCAATCATTCAAAGCAAGCCCATGCCTCACCAATTTTATTTTGAAACAAAAATTATAAATAAATATTCAATTAATTAAATTTTTATTTAAATATTAAATTTCATTTTTCAAATTTTTATTTATAATTCTTCCATTCATCCATGGCAATGAATTCTCAAAACGAAGAATAAAATTATCTTAATAAATTAAATTATAGACAAAACATGTCACAAACAGTGTGCCCATAATACATAGTGGGTATCTCATGAATTTGACTAATTTGGTGCCTAGCGATTTTCCTTTCTCTTCCATTTTTAGAAAAAAGAAAAGAAAAGAAAAGAAATTCTAGGATTGGAGAATGGTAGCTAGTGGGTGAGAGTTGAGACTGGTTACTTTGTGTAAAGAAATTGGTCCAACCCATCTCTGAAATTGCTGCATAAGGTCAGCATGGCTAATTGACTGGGACACTCTGAATTTGCAGCCACTAGACTACTTAGTCCTTTCATCATACAACCGACGCCCTCTAATCAAACGGCCAAGAAGTCCTCGCTCAAAGTTATTCCAAGGAACATGCCCCTTCCATTATTAAAAACTTTTTTTCCCTCCTAACAATATTAAAATACATTCCTTCTCGCACAGTGTCTTTTAGAAACAACCATGTTATTTTTAAATTAAATTAATGATTAAAAATAAAAAATATAAAGAGATATAAAAATAATGGTGTAAGAATAAGAGGAGTCTTTTAAGAATTCATAAATCACCAACTAATGAGATGTTGCATCAACACCGTTGATTTCCACACCTTAATTGCCAAGCCCTATTGTTTTGCAGGAAAAAGGGTCACTTCATCCCCATGTTCTATTAACATAATAACAAAAAAGTAGTTAAATGTTTGGTCAATTATTTAACAAGCATTTTTATTAATGTTATAAGTGTTTGTACAGTTTTATAAAAAAATGATTTTTACTATTAAATTACTAAAAATGATATATGTAAAAATGCTAATTTTGTTTATTTATCAATTATAAGATTTATTTGTATTATGAGTATTTAATAAATATTTTAAATTAATAATAATAAAATAATTTTGATAGCAACATTTAAAAAAACTCAAGTAAATTATTATTAAAAATTATAACCCATTAAAATATTTTTTTCAGTAAAATTTAATGTATTAAAAAATAAATAATGACATATTAATTTAATGTATTTGTAATTTGTAATTTAGAGTATGGGTGCTTTTGTCTAAAGAAATTAATTTCTGATTTTACTTCTTTTTTAAAATAGAAGCACCAATTACTTATTTTTTTAATTTTATGTACCATGTTACTTTTTGTCTTTGACCAAACAGCCCTTACTTAAACTAAATTATTTTTTAAATGACTAGAACATGACACTCTATCCAATGATAATTTATCAAAATAAACAAATTTGTAAGAAAAATAAAATCTATAGGCCAAGATAATTCCTTGAAAAATATGAACCATAATCCACTGTTTAGTTAATTGAATGTGCCATGTGGATACAAGATACATCACGCTATATTAAGTTTTTTCTTTTTTATTTTTTGGTAAAACAAAAAAAAAAAGCAAAAAAGGAAGGACATAATCAGGCTCCAACGGTGGGTCATTATCAAAGCTAAATTAGGTTTTGGAGCAGAGAGGGATTTCTCTTCTTCTTTTTTTAATTAAGACTAAAAATTGAAAATTAAGAAACGTATAGTCAGGCTCCAGAGGTGGGTCCTATCAAAACTCATAACTCCTTGTCCTAGATCGACCGGTTCTTCTTGCTTCCCTCCATTTATGGTTTGTACCCTTTACAAGGTAATTATCCAGTGTGACTGCGCCAATGGTAATGATTTAGAGAGCTCCCAATTTTGCTGGGCCTGGTAATGTTTGCGGGTCCCAGGGGCCACGTGTAGATCTAAAGTGGTAAGGTGCAGATTGGAATGATGTGGCGAGACGTGGAAAGTTGTGTGTCGTTTTATTGAGTGGAATAAATAAACAAAAGACGAAGGCGTGTTTAATGGGAGAAAACCTAATCTCCGGACTGTCTCCGGCATAACCAATGACCATTTTCCTAATTTTTTAGAGTAAAAGATATGGGCAGGCATTTGCGAAATGTCCATAATACCCCCCGTTTGTTGCATATTTTACAAAGCTATATATCTATTTGATTTTGGGTGAAAGCGTATGTATAGGTGTATAAATTATAATGAATGAATAAGCGGAGGGCGTTGTGTCCTTGGAATTGACGTATATATTATTATTATATGTTTGGTAGGGTGGGATGATAATTGATAGAGAGGACATATTATTAATTAAATGGAGACAAAGTTTGTAAGATGATATTGCAATGGTTTCAAACACATAAGGTGAAGGTAAAGAGATATAGAAGGAAAGGCAAGAGAGCCAGAGGGGTTCTCAATTCTCATCCATCACTATTCTTCTTCTTCTTTTTTCCATTGTGGGTGGGTGAGTGTGGTTTTCATCTTTTCCTTATCTCTACTTTTAAGATATAAGTCTTTGCTAAGTTATTTATAGGGTAGTGATACAACATAAGAAGGAGGAGTGATTTTCACGTGTAAAGTCCATGGGACTACATTCCCTTCTCACATTATAAAGATATCCTATGACTCAATGGCAGATTCACCTTATAAAGTGTAAAAGCAATGGTTCTCACAAGAGAAAAAAAATTGTAAATAATACATGTAGATTTTTTCTTTTGCCCCCATGAAAATTTAAAAATTGCTCCTACATAAGCTAAATTCTCATCACTCGTATCTCACTAATTTCTTAAATTCAAAAGTCATTTGATGTGTTTAATTTATTTTTATCATAATTTTAACCTGAATTTTATGGTAACTTGTGCTTAATGAGTTTTTTATTTACTTTGTTTAATTGCAACATTCAAAATTTAGTTTTTGACAAGTGAAAGAGAAAGATAATTAGGAGTTTCTATAAAAAAATATTTATGAAATATAGTTGTTTAGCTTACAACCTTAGCCACCTTTCATTTAGGACGTGTTCAGATGTTTTAAAAAAAAAGAATCTTTTATAGAAGAAAATGTTAGTTCAAAAAAAATAAGGCATTTTATTACAAATATATGTTATTTTACAATCGGATATAGTAATAGAGAAATATTTTTATTTTTTCTTTTACCAAACTCTTTAATTGATTAAGTCAAAAGATTTATCTTTTATGTAAAGTTAAAAAATTTATTTATTTAAACTTCTCATTTTTGTTAAAATGAGATTTAAATAATTTAAATTTTATTACAATGCCCTTTTTTTTAAAAAAATTATTCTTCCAAAATAAAAAACAAAACAAACGAGCTCATATACTATAATCTATCTTTTACCTCCATTCATTAAAATTTCTGAATATGTCATTGTCATAAATAGTTTAGAATGTTCATAGTTTATATATTGTGCACAATCATCTTTTTTCTATGCATATCTCCAATTATCCACATGTTGTCTTTCTTTTATTTGGTTAATATATTCATTTATTTCTAATTTCATTTGTATTAATCAACAAATATGAAAGTAATTATGAATAATCTCATCTTACCGTGTGTCAGCAAAAACCAACAAATATGAAAATAAAGTATGTAGAGAATTAGGTGAAGCAATAGTGAGATGTCCAATAAGGTGTAGCCTTGTGGAATAGTTGATAATTGGAAAGGACAAGAGAAATATAACCACCCCCTCTCCCTAAATCGACATTTTTGGGCTCAAATTGCTGTGATTTGTGATGGACTCACATTGATAAAGCCCTTTCCTGCAAAATAATACAAAATATATGGAATCAAATCTGCAAAATCAGATAGCCACTCATCTGAATTCCAATTCTTGAAACGCATGTCGCTTCAAAATGGAGCCACACGAATATGTTAGGACTTATGAAATATGCAATACTGTCCAATTTACAAAACAATTAAGAGTGATGAAATCCTTGCAACTTTAATCTTTTATAACACCTTCATAATAACATGGATCAATAATATAATTGTAAAATTTCTTTCATGTTTTTATTATTTGCTTGAACAAAATTTAAGTGGATATTGTACTGGGCAAATAACATTGCTTTTATCGTCAATAATTAAAAAAATAAATAAAGTAGCTCTATTTCCATAAATGAGATGCATGATCTTAACTTAACCATATTTTAAGCTTTGTGATTTACTCTGAAGTCTTATACACAAAAGGCCCTTCTTCCTATGAGCTAAATTAGTGGCCCATCTACTGGAAAATGCTAAACTTTTTTGCCAATTCCAAGATCAAAATCACTATAATTATAACCAAAGTTGTGAAACAATCTTATTAGAAGTCAAGAATTACAAATGATAATAAAGAAAAGGATAGGTTGGCGTTTGTTATAATGGTTGAAAAATTGGCGAGTGAAAACTGCAGAGGCTTAAATTTTCTATATTTTGCATCTTTTTAAGCTTCTTTTTCTCTGCCCATCCATTTCAATTTGTCTGCTCTTCTGCACCTTTTTTCTTAATGGGCCATTGTGATTACTCCAATAAACTTTCAGGAATCACTAAAGCCATCCACACTCTTTCTTATTTTATTACATGTTTTAAAGTTTCTAACTCAATGAATTTCTTGTAATGCTTTTTTGTTAAAGCTTCTTACTCAAACTAACAATCAATGAATTTGCTTATTTTATTAGATGTTTAAAAAAAATGTAATTTCAAATGGTTGACTTAATGATAAAGACATATTGTTATAAGTTCAAATTTTAATTTTATCAAATTTTTTAGAATTAGAATAAAAAGAGTCATGATTCATTATATTGCTTAGTAATATAATCAGTTATTTTTTATCTATTATGAACGATCACGATTAGGACACGATCCAAATGTGCTTTTACTTGGAGGATTACAAAGATGTCATTATGACAAACCCATCTTCTAAAGATGTGGTATTTTGGTCTAAAAAAATAGGCAAAGTATGAAAAAGTGAAATGTATAGAGGACGAGGGTTAATGTTTTTTGTTTGGCGTTGGTCTTGTCTCAATATCAGATGCCTTCAAGATAAAGCAGTGGGATTTCCAATTACACAAAATGACATAAAAGTGAAGTTAACCCACCATCACCATTTGCTTTCATTGGAACCTATGTGATTTTCTTTGTAATACTTTATTTTAGTGGATGGTTCTGAGACATGTACCTCTTTAGTTTCAGATGCTATTTATTTTTTCTTTTTTAAAAACTTTATGAGAGGCATCACATCTTAAACCTAAAATGTTCATCTAAACTTTAAATCACTTTTTTAGTATTGTTTGGCAATAGCACCTAATTATTATATTGTTTCTTTTATGGTCATGCTATGTCTATCTGTATTTAGTTATGTGAGTTTGTGTTACCAGCAAATAGAATACATAGTTCTTTTGCCTATACAAATTTGTATATTTAAAAAAAATACATATATTCATTAACCTAGGGTTAGAAATCTATAATATCATTAGATTGTTTTTGTTGTTGAATTGCATATAGTAAACTGCTTAATATATCCAATCAATTGCAGCTAGTTTTCTTCCTTTGTTGTGTTAAGTTTCAGGTGTTTGTTAAGCTGGTTTTTTTTTTCTTATTTCTTTAATTATTATTTTTTGTATTTTGTATTATTTTTTGAATTTTTTTAACTATTTTTAAAAGATTTTTCTTAAATCCTTTTATTCTTAAAAAAATAAAAATAAATCATCCAAAGGCATTGTATCTATAAGCATAACTAATAAGTTAGAAAATACGTACAAATTCAAAATTTTAAAAGTATTGTAGTATAGGCCATATCAATTCCATTTCAAGGTAGGGAGCCAACTCGACATCCTATAATACTTTTATATTAATTTATATTTGGTCATATCTTTAAAAGAAACATGATTAAATGTTGCGTCAATCATATTTGTTCGTGTAAAAACGAATGACTACAGTTAAAAAGGACATAATATATATAAAAATCTATATAAAAATCATAACTGTTCATACAAAACAAACAATTACAATGTGACAAAATTGATCATATCACATCGAATCTGAATTTCTTGTATATCACTATCTTTTATTTTTCGTATTTGGATTGGAAAAACATTAATTTGAAGAAAAGGGAGAAGCATCTATCTTAGTTAATGTTTGGTATATATCAAAACAATGTCCATATCCAATATACTCATATATTATTTAAGGTTATTTTAATTTTGTAATTTGACCTTTTACAATAAACAAGATAAACTAAATTAAGCAGCAAGCAGTTATACACATTAATTAATGTTGAAATAAGGAAATAGACATGAATATAGCATAGCATACATCGCTATATTTGGATGCTTTCAGTGTGATACTATTATTTAGACGTTTCTTTCTTTCTTTTTTTCATTAGATCTCCATGAATGAATGAACAAGAAAATGTACAAGTAGTACCATATTTGTGTCATTAAGATTACATCCCGTAAGATTTTAAATGACAATCGTATGGTACTTTTGGGTATGGTACTTCAGATACTTGAATTAAGGAGTGTTTGAAAGATATTGTGCTTTTTTACAGTTATTTTAAATTGATATATTAATTTAAAAAAATTAGATATTTAGTATTTGAATGTAATTATATAAAAATGATTTTACTAAAAAAAATTATATTTGTTGTGTTTAGATGTAAAAATATAAAAGTATTTTTATGTAGATAAAATTATTAAAAATAATATGTAAAAATATTTTTTATTTTGTGTTTAAATTTAAAAAAATTGTTAAATTAAATTTAAAAATAAAATATTATTAAGAATTCTTATTTTTATTTTTATAAATATAAATTTTAAATAAAATGTATTATTATAATTTTATTAAAAACAAAAAAATTAAAAAAAATTACACATGAAATGATTATGAATAAAAATATATTTATAATGTAGAAATATTTTTTATACTAAAATTTTCTTTCTCCATCCCTCAAAATTACTTTTAGTCACAAGCCAAAAAAATTAACTTCTAAAAATAATTACTTTTTAACTTTTTTTTTAAAATATTTTTGACTAAAAACAATTATCAAATCCTTAAAATGTCCAATACTATTTTTTTCCTTAAAAAGGAGGGGGGGGGGGGGGGGGGGGGGGGGGGGGGGGGGGGGGGGGGGGGGGGGGGGGGGGGGG
>JASKGM010000010.1:2192170-2223059 GCA_034509205.1 Ceratonia siliqua | reverse complement strand
TCTGCCTGATCATTCATATATCTGCCTTATCTTTTATCTGCCTGATCGTTTATATTCTGTTTTGCTGACTTGGAAAGGCTTTCTGTTTTCTCTTATATCAAGGTTTATTAAAAGGCAGTAATTTTTAATACCCAATTCAACCCCCCTTCTTGGGTATTTGAGGCATATTGTCTAACAATAAGTTTCAACTATATTCTATAAACAGTCCCACGAGAAGTGAAATTTTACTTGTTTCTTTCATTAAGTAATCCACGCTCTTTCATAATAAGTGAATGTTAAGTGCTCAGTTTTCTAGATGATTTATAGCAATTATTGGCTAAACATATTACTGAAAAAGAAATAGGAGTAGAGGAACCATTTGTGGCCAGATTCTAGGTCTACTCTAACAGGAGAAATCTGATGCAGGGACAGATTTAAACTTGCCATCAGAAGTGTTGTCATAGGAAGTCTCTCATAGATTTCTCTTTTTGTCTTTTGGGCTTTTCTTATTCCTTACAAATTTCAATATGCTTCTTAGTTGTTTCCTCCAAATCCATCACGCAGTATTTGCATGAGTGTTCTATGCATCTCTAAGATGGAATGAAGGCCCTCACGAAACCCAAGTATGATGTTATCACCCCAAGCAAACAGGATATGAACTAAGTATGATGTTATCACCCCAAGCAAACAGGATATGAACTGGAGTAAAGTTGAGTTGAGTGTGATGCGTAGATTCTTTCTTTTTTCTTCTCTTTGGCCAAGAGATCTATACAAATCCACATGTTCTCATTTCTCAGGCTTATGTCATTAGACATTTGCAAAGAGAAAGACCCTGCCCAGGGGATCCAGCTAGAAAAATAAGATGCAGCATACAGCTAAATGAACATAAAAAAGGAACCACAAGATAAGTTCAACAAGAAACGGAGGAAAATACAAAGACACACAGAATTGGAATTAAGATTTTGTATAGAGTTCTTCAATACCTCATCTTCTGAGTTTTCTTGCGCTGAGTTAGGAGAGATAAATACAACCCTTAGTTTGCACTCCTCTACTGGCTTTCCATTATCCTTATTGAACTGCATGCCAAAATAAACAGTGATGCCGATCGATTTTTTCTTTTCTAATTATATAACTAATCTAGTCAAACAAGGACAGTGTTGACTTTCTTACAGTATCTGGCGGAAGCTCATCAACATCAGTATTTGGATTCACTATTGTACTCTGTAAGAGAAACTTATCTTTGCGTTGAATGTCTGAAGGATATTCTCGTTGGGCTTGGAGGGTGACTGTAAAATCCAAAAATTGGAGAATATGATAGATGCTAATACAGCAGTATAGTGAGAGCTCATAATCAAATAGTATATATTGTTGGTTTGAAACCTAGGAGTATTTTAACACCAAAAAAAAAAGTCACTAGGGACTATGAAAACCACAAATAGAGTATTTGAAAATAAGCTCCTAATTACAGATTCTTCTCAGCGATGTGAAACACATACTTCCAATTTTGTGACATTTGATTGGTTGGAATTACCAGAAGTTCACCAGTTTTTTCTGCAATTTTTTTTCCTTTTTTCCTTCCCGTTTCTTAAATGAAACAGCAAATCTCTATATATATATCTACTCGATGGCCAATCAGTAATTTGTTCACATGCATATCTGGTAACACACAGTGAGAAACCCTTTGGTGGGTGTCTTCACATCATCAAAGATCCAAAGGAAGAAGAAAATGATTCTACAAAAGTAATAAGCAGCACCTCTGATTATACATGAGTCCCAGGGCTGTATAACACCAGTGTTTGGTCGTACAAAGTACTTCTTGGGTGAAGTGGTTTTGACCTAGCAAAGAGAAAAATAGTATGACATTAAATCGATATGTAATCAGAATGCACTGAGAATCAGCTGGAGAGTAGCAACAAGAAGTCTGTTCAGGTGTATGCAGTTAAAGAGTACCTTAAAAGCAACGTGGTGTCCTGTATTGTTCAAAACTTTAAGATCACAAAATGTTTGCTTCTCCAGCTCAACTGTTTACATGAATTTCATGAGCATAACTGAATTAGAACTCAGACTTCATATTAAGGAACAAATAGAGGAAAAATATTCATTTTTTTATTTAACAGACTCTATAATGTTTAACATTTTTTTATTACATTGGAGTATTCTGCTATCCTGTAACCTCGTTTCTTATTTGATTAACCCAATAGAGAAAACTAAAATGCACTCTTAAAAACAGAAATTGAAGTGCGCCAATTTCTACAAGATTTTATATGGCGCCTCCTTCCTATATGAGAATTTCTAAATAGACCAGTATAACACCCGACCGATTTTCAATCTGGTAAAGGAAACTTGATATTGCCAATAGAAAAAAATTATAGGATCAAAGCCAGAGATTCGTAATTCCAAAATTTCTGTCATATGAAACCATGCGTCCTTAACGTCAATATTCAATCACTTCATACTCCTTGTTTTGGATCTACAAAAGTGAAGGAAACGATATTCATATGAATTTTCATAAATGATTTAACAACATATGGTTGCATTTAGGAAAAATTTACAAGCTCCACAAGTTCCATCCTTTCACCCAAAAGTTTTCTTGGGTAAAACTACGGAATTCTACTTCAGATTTTCATTCCCCTGTTTCTTTTAATTTTTTTGTTGTCATTACGATTCATGAAATGTGATAGAAACAGAATTATCATCACGAAGCGACCGCTATAACAGATGAAAATAAAAAACGAAACAGTGGGTTGAAGAAAGAAGGAAAAGAAAAGGGTACATACACTGGAACCTGAGCTCATCGGGATTAACAGTGATGAGTTGATTACCAACAGCAGCACTCATGATGAAGCCTATACCAGATTACACAATCTCCAATCAATTAGAGGCAGCGACATACACCACCATCAGAGCCTGGCATTCAGAGCAATCGCACAAAAGGGAGAGAAGAGCAAAAGCAGAAGAAAGTGGGTGACAAATTCTTGCTTCCAAACAAGAGTGAGAGAGAATGTGAGTGAGAGAAAGAGAGAGGGATGAAATGATAAAGAAAGTGAGTGAGAAAATAGAGAAAAGGAATGGCTGTTCCAATATGTGGTGGAACGAGTAGCATGGACTACGGATGGCTCGCTCTAAATATAGCTGTGAATGTGATTCCAACATTTTAGCCACCGGAATCGCTTTGGTCTGAACTCCGAACCACGCTCTCCTCTCCTCTCCTCTCACAGGAAACCAGAGAGTATGTACGTATGCGTCTGCGTTCTCTGGTGTTGGCACAGCAGAAGGTACTACGCTTGTGTTGGGCCACCCTCCGATGTGTGTAGCAAAACTACCTGTCTGGATTCATGGAGGAGAGAGAGAGAATCGTCACAAGTGTGCAATACTGACGTCCGGTTCAAATGCCCATCCTCTCACTACTAAACAAGCCTAAAATTAATATACCGAAAAA
This sequence comes from Ceratonia siliqua, assembly GCA_034509205.1. NCBI lineage: Eukaryota > Viridiplantae > Streptophyta > Magnoliopsida > Fabales > Fabaceae > Ceratonia > Ceratonia siliqua. The sequence goes on along the minus strand of JASKGM010000010.1, from coordinate 2,219,641 downwards.
TTATCTATCTACTTTTTTCTTCTTAATAGGATAATCCATTCGCTGCTTTCAAATATTTCACAATGGTGATTTAAAATAGCATAATTTTTTTGTATAAAATATCATTTTTGGAATAAAATACTTGAAAATAGTAAAACATAATTTATTCTATTTTAATTCATGCATATTCTAATGGCATGATTGCAGAGTTTAAAGTTGATATAAATTTATTGATAGCTATATGTATGATAAATATGTTGTATTCTCAAATTTCATTTTGTCCAATTGGATCTTGAAAGAGAATGAATCTTCAAATCCCCCAAAAGATGGAAAATGTATCTGCACTCTAAACTGTTTTATACCAATTCAGTCAAATAATATCACCTTCTAAATTTTTTTAAACACCTTATCCAAAGAACATATTTGAAAGAACGACTTCGAACCTCATCCAAGTTACTAAAAGACGAACGATAATTATTTGAGATACTAGTTGTCATGGAGGTTCTCATAGAACTAGATTCTGACCACAACATTCTACTATTTAACGACTTAGTAATTGTTCATTATTTCTCCCATAAATTCCAGCCAACATGTCTTGACGGATCTCTCCTAAAAGACACTCATGTAAACATGGTTAATCATTAGAATTTACGAAGCAAGATTATTCAAACAGAAAAACCTAATGCTGTAATGCAGCAGTAACTTATTTATGAAGTTGCAAATCCCAGGCAATGACTTATGAATGTGCATTAGCCACTAACAATAACTATTGTGTTTATCCTAACATTGTATTCTCCTAATTACCATTAGGCTCGGGAAAAACAAAAAAAGGAGGGTCACTGTATATAATAAAGCTAGCATAATAATTGCAGCACTATCATCATCGTCTTTTAAATAATTGACAAGGTTCACCAGGAAGATATAGATGGTTATTGTCCAGACAATGAAATAAAAAGGAACAAGATGATTACATCGTTTGACGCAGATTTTATCCCTTGGCAATATTTTCTTTTAGAGCTTTGGAATGAAGTTATTTGTGAGCAATGTTTTCTGCATCAAAAATGCAGAAGAAACATGTTAAATTTCCCACGACTATTAAGGACGATTACACTTGTTATTTTTACTTGGATAATTAATTAAATGGAAGAAAATAGACATATTTTACAACAAAACAAATCCAAATCTAAGTAATCAAAATATGGCCGTACAAACTTCCAGTTCAGTAGACTATTTTAAAGATGAAACAAGAGAATAAGTAGGTAACCACAACGTATCATTTGAAAGTGGAAAGTCTGGGAAGCTTGTCTCTCAGATAGTACAATCTTGCCCTCCTGACCTTCCGGTGGCTCATTACTTTAATTTCTTTGATGTTTGGTGAGTAACTGTGACAAAAAACATAAACATCATAGATGGCAGTATCTCACAAGAATTTTCAGGGAAGAGCTTCATAATAAAAGCTAGGCAGATGAAAAGTTAATTTAGACATGAACATCATTTGGTAACTTTAATTGAAACATTTGGCTATATTGCTTAGGTTTTCAGATTCTAAATTGGGTAATTTAACAAACTCCACCGCAACCTCACTTTTCCCTTAGTTATATGGGTTAATGGGAGTGTCCTAATTAAAAATGCCAAAAGAAAGAGGCTCAACCAAGGCATACAAATTAAATAACCCATAAAATATCTTTATCAGTTAGTGATGGACATGTAGCTAGCACTCAAATCTGATATGAACACCTCATCTTCCATCATTTTTCTCAGATGGAGATATCATTAGATTGCGCACTCAGGCCGACGTCTATTATATGCAACATTTTGCCAAAAAAACTTGTCCACTGTTATAATTCATAAATAGAAGTTGGGCGATAAAACAGAACAGGATATGCCTAGAAAGTGTTTACAACCCACCCAAGGAAATAAGTGAATCCAATTTGTTACAAACATGAGATGAACTCAGTCTCTCCAGTGTTTGTACTTTGTATGGATTCCAGAACAAGGCCAACTTCAGTTATAGTAGTCAGTGCTTCTAAATCAATTTCCCAAGAGCTAGCATTTTTACAAGGTACAAAATTGCCAATTTTAAGGGAACCAGAGAAGCAGAAAAATTCAATGCATATATCACTTTGAAGTAATCTAATTTTTGTAAAAGTTAACAAATAAATATATCCAGTTTTACATTTCCTAGTTATTCAATGTCTTCAAAAGGATTATGATTTACTGAAATTCAAGTAAAAATGTTCAATGGCTGGGTTCTATCCAAATATTGCTCTTTCTGTGTGAGGCTTTTATATCCTAGTCACAACAAATACATACAAGGTGCTCCGTTGCAATGCAGCCACAAGAACTTTCAACTAATGCAAATGACACTACTAATCTATAAATGTAAGGGGAGACACTTACACTGGGAAGACTATCTCAACCCCAATGCCAGCAATAATTCTTCGGATCCGAATAGTTGTGTGAATACCAGCATTTTGTTTTGAGATAACAATACCTTTATACACAGACAACCTACGCCTGTTTTCAGGAACCTCCTGAAAGTATGACACAAAAAGATCACAATAAATTTCATCTCAATTCAAGGGCCTTAATAAGCATAATAGAAACAAATTACCAATTTAATTTCCACAATATCTCCGGTCCTTATGTCTGGAGTTGGCCTTTCCTTATCTGATGCCTCAATTGCCCTCTGATTCAATATCTGCATGAACAGCAGCACGCTTTTTAGAGTTGTTGACTTTGTTTTACAGTTTCTTACATCCTTAGTGGTTCACATCTAGTAAGGATATTGCGAGGGAAAACCTAACTGCTATATTAACGGATCAAGGTATCCCAAATTCAAAATAAAATCTTAGTAAAAGGTAACTGATTAGAGATTAGACTTTCACGATCCACATAAATCACATTGTGTAGTTAATTGAAACAACAAACAAATATTATTGGCAAACGCAGTGATCCTATATTTCAGAAATGATCCTCGGTCATTATTCATGGAAGCACGAGTTAAAGATTATACACCCGGACTTATAGATTACACACCCCGAATCAATCAAGGTATCCTACACATTGGAAGAAACAAGATAGCAGAAAATATATTTGTGAAAAATATCCACGGAACAACTCCAAAATTATGTCTCACCAAGCAACCTGTTCTCGCAGGAATATTATACTTATCGAAATCCTGATTTTCGGTCGAGCTTGTAAACAACTTATGGTCAGAAAGTATCTCAAACACTATCTGCTCGTTGTCACTACATTAGACAACCCTCTGTGTCTTTTCAAACGGCGCTGGACGCAACAACAAGAAATCAAACTAAGATTTTCAAAATTTTCCTTACCCCTTTTCCGATGATAATCATCCCCTCCTCTAAAAACTGAACAAGTTTTGAATACGGATTAAACTGCAAAAGGACATCGATAAATTACCCCCATAATGTCTCCAAGCTTAACTCGAGGTTTTCTGGGCCGCTTTGGTTCATCTACTTTAGGATCAGAATCCGGAACTTCTTCCGTTTCAGTTTCCGGAACTTCTTCAACACTAGCCGACTCGGCATCTTCTACATTGTCGGTCGCTTCACCTCCCCCCTCGAAATTGGACTCAACTCTCATAACAAAAGTAGACTTAATTGGTTGAGCAATGAGAGGACTGCAACTCCAAAAAATTGAGCTCGAAGAAACCCTAGAAAGCAATGGTAGAGTACGAGAACCAAGCGTAGAAGGGGAACAAGAAAGAAGAGTGGAAAAACCCAGCTTGTTGGGAGAACATTGATTGGGGTTTTGTGGCACAGCAAACAGCGCCTGTAATCTCCGAATCATTAGCAAAATAGAAATAGAAAGCATACACCAAAAAATACAGAAAGAAATAAAAAGTAGATAACCTGATTAAGAATTTGGGATGCCATAGGGTTTGAGTAGATACAGAAATGGCGAAAACGGTCACTGTGTAAGGGTCATGGGAGCCCTCGGGTGGTAAACAGCGCCTTATCTATTTTTATCCCTTCCAGTTCCTCACGTGTAAACGGATTTCGCTCCATTTTTGCTTCTCTCAAATATATCCTAATTTTTTTATTTCTCTTCTTTTTTCTCTATCTCTCATCTAAATATATCCTAATCTTCTATAAGAATTTTACACTTAAAAGTTATAATAATCAGATTTACTCGTCCATTTACTTTAGTTAAATTAAAGCATGAGAATTGTGAATTGTGTACTCCAATTTTTGTTAGTGCTAGTATTTATTTATTCAAAATACCTCTCGTGCCAAAGTTTTTTTCTTGTTTGAGGAATGCTTTTTTTATATAAAAATAATTTTTAAATTATTTTTTGTATATAATCATTATTTATTCTATTTCATTTATATTTTTTAACTATATATTTGATTAGTTATTTTTTTGTAAAAAATACATTTATTTATCATTTGCATGTGAGTTATATATAATGGGAGATATCCTTTTTTTTTTTCCTTATCTCAAACTTTTCTTGAAGGCAGAATTTGAACATAATCCTTGTTTTCACTGTTAAAAACTTAAAAAATATATATAAAAAGTATATATTCATATAACATTCAAGTAATACATTTTCGGCATTAAATATTAGATAATTTTAAGGTCAACATTTTAACTTTTCTTTTCTATCCATGAATAAAAAACAAAATTATAAACTATAATATCATCTTAAAATAAGTTATAATTCAAAAAGTTTAAATCTGAAAAAAACTATAAATATCATCCCTAACCATAAGATATACGTTAGAAAAGTTTTTGCCCCTATGTCTCTTCACTTTTCAAAAAGTATAATAAATGGATATACTGTTTTTCATTGAAAAAGGAAGTTAATATCTACTTCTCTCACTTTCAAATTATTTATCATTTAAAATAATGATATAAAAATTAGGATAATTATTAAATAATTTCAATTATAGCAAAAAATAAGTATCATTGACTAAATTATCCTTATTAAATTCAATTTAAACTCTTGTTATTATTCTATTAAAGATAACAATAAATATGGGTAACGTTGAAAAAATAACAATTAATACTTCAATGGTAATGTAAAACGACAAATAATTTAAAACAAAATAAAGCTCCTAAAATGTCAGATAATTTAAAACGGATGGAGTATAGTTAAATAATTTTTTTTTAAAAATATCTTAATTATATGTCTATTTCTTTTATTTTAAAAATATATATTCATTTCACTTAACTTAATGTTATTATGAATATTTTATTAAGATCATTTAAAAAATTAAAAAATATAATAACAAACTTACCTTAAATATTTTATTATCTATTATTCTTTGAATATATTTTTTCAAATTTTGCATAAAAATTCTTCATGATGGAATTAAGTAATATTTCACAAGAAAAAATTTATATTTTATAAGTAATTGACAAAAAATACATTTTAATTATGCATATTAGAATAAGGTATGTCTATAGTCTAAATTAAAATATTTTTTATTCAAATGAATTTGTTCTATACGTATATAAAATCACTTGGGATAATATATAAAATATGAACAGAGTATAATCAAGAGTAACTCATACCTAATTCTTAGCCAGTACAAAATTTTAAAATTTTATATTAAACTTTAAATTTAACTACAAAATATAATAAATAAAATTAAGAGATTGTCATTCTAACTATTTATAAAATTTTTTAGATATATAAGAGATTGTCAAAAAATATTCAATCTCACTTATCTTTGTATATTTATACACTTATAATATTTCAACTTGCTTGTTCTTTTTTATTATTTATTTTTTAGATTTATGTTTAAGCTTAAAAAATAAATATGACTTTTAATATGTGCATAAACTAGTTTATGGATATAATCATATAATACTTTATTTGAACCTTAACATTATATTTTTTATTATTTTGTTTGCCTTGAAAGAAAACTCCCACTAAATAAAATAAATTTCTTTTTTTTATTTTATAACTCTTATTATAATTTTAAAAATAAAGACAAAAGTTAGTACTCTTGCAATATTATACTCGCATTATAATTTTATAAACATTAAAAGAGTTAAAAGAAAATAAGAAATGTAATCATGCATTGAGAAATGGTGGGATAATGAGAAATGATGGAATAATGTGTAGAACGCGATATTGTCACTAATGAACTTTATTGGATATAATGCTAATATTAAATGAGAGGATGTACTAAAAAAGTGGGGTAATGTGGGAGAACATTTTTTTAATAATAGAATGTAAAAAATAAAAAAAATAATATTTTAATCATATTAAAAAAATTTAAATTTTTAATTAAAAATAACAATTAAGTCTAAATTAATTTTAAATTTGACGTTAGTTGTAATTTATTTTTAATTTATAAAAAATAATTATGTATCTTTTTAAAATAAAAAAGATAATTGTATAATTAAAATATTTATAAAAGAAAGGAAAGTGAGAGTATTTTATTTTAATGTAAGAGTTATAAGAGGTCAATTATTATTTGTTTGGGGGTACATTCTGTTTCCCTTGTCTTCCTCCTTATTTTATATACAAAATATGTTGCGTTTAAATAGAATTGAACAAATTGGACAAATTTACTAATAAGTATTTGTTTTAATAATGTTAGAGTTGCCTTCCGTAAGTTTAAATTTTAATTAATGTCAAATAAAATAAAAACCAAATCTATCCCGTTCTAAATTTAAAAAATACATAATATATATTACTACAAAATAGATTCATTCAATATATTTGATGCAATGAAGACTCTAAAATGATGTAATTTGGGGTTTATTTTACTAATATTGTGAAAATAAAAAAGAAGAGGAGCCATTTTTCTTTTATTTTTTTAATATTTTTATATATTAATATATTATAAAATAATAACAATAAAATAATAATATGATTATTTCCTTATCTTGGAAGTTGGAAGCAGCTCTACGGGGAAGTAGTAGGTAGCAAGAGTCATCACTTCAAATAAGCTAACAAAGTGCCACGTGTAGCCGCCAAAAGACATTCGAAACTGAACCCTCAGTAACAGCCAAGTCATTGTATGCCGCCCGTAATAGAAGCTACCTGTCGCCCAGGCACATAATGATGCAATTCAATTTTTCAAAGTGATGCCACGTACTCCTTCTACCCAACCTCACTAGTCACTATGCATCCCCTTCCCTCCTCTCCCGCCATCCTCACCCCCCCTATTTTCTCTCTAGTTTCTGTGGCCCTATGGTTCTCTGTATCTGTTATTTCTTTCTCTGTCTACCAATTCATATCCAACACATTCATCCTCCAATTCAGTTTTTTTCTTCTTTTAATTTATCTTCAACAAATCAGTTACTATTAATCAATCGGGTTCAGGAAATTTACAGTGCGTAGAAATGAAAAGGTAGACTTTATAGATTACACTAGAGATGATTCTGAGTGTAATCTGAAGGGTTTGCATGATTGCTCTGGGATTTTGAGTTTTCAGTAACAAGTAGTTGATTTGTAGGATGCCTCGGTATTCTGAAACAATGAGGGGAACCCCACGCGGGATTCTTCTCATAGGAAGCATTAGAGGAAAGGATTGGAACCTCAAAACATACAGATATATAGTTTTGATAATTACATTCATAGCTTATGCTTGTTACCATGCTTCCAGAAAACCTAGCAGCATAGTCAAGAGTGTATTGCATCCTCACCCAAGTGACAAGGTCACCGAGCAGGAACCCTGGCAGATGGGCAAGGTCTTCGTGAAGAAGGAAAATGCTGGTTCCGACGAGCGTGAGTTGAGTAAGGGGTGGGCTCCTTTTGACGGACACGATGGGAAGTCAAAATTGGGCGAGATTGATGTTGCGTTTCTAGCGAGTTACGCTTTTGGAATGTATGTTGCTGGGCATTTAGGGGATACTCTAGACCTTCGATTGTTCTTGACAACTGGGATGATTGGAAGTGGAATTTTTGTTGGGCTCTTTGGTATGGGATACTTTTGGGATGTTCATGCTTTCTGGTTCTATCTTGCAATTCAAATGATTGCAGGCTTGTTTCAAGCAACAGGTTGGCCTTCGGTTGTTGCTGTGATTGGTAACTGGTTTGGGAAGAGGAAGAGAGGATTGATAATGGGTATTTGGAATGCCCACACTTCAGTTGGTAACATAAGTGGCTCTCTTCTTGCTGCTAGTGTTTTGGAATTTGGGTGGGGCTGGTCTTTCATTGTTCCAAGCGCGTTAATCATATTTGGAGGATTAATTGTTTACTTGTTCTTGCCTGCTTATCCAGAGGACGTCGGCTTTTCTTGCATTCATGGTTCAGGTTCAGGTCCGGGTCTGACGACAGTGAGTTCTGATGAAGAGGCTCAGACAACCAAAGGTATTACGGCAGAAGGGGAGACAAACGTTGTCTCCGTACAAGGTTCAGTGAGTAGGAAGAGCGTTGGGCTTGTTGACGCATGTATGATACCGGGAGTAATAACTTTTGCGCTGTGCCTTTTCTTTGCCAAGCTTGTTGCGTACACGTTTCTGTACTGGTTACCATTTTACTTAAGTCAGACAGGTGAGGATAAATCTCCTTGGTTTACCTATTCGTTTTAGTTGTAAAAGAACATTAGAAAGCAGAAAGTTAATGATTCCATATGTTTACAGCTTTTGATATGTATTTGTGATGTAGCCAACTACATCGAATCTACACAACTATATATGCATCTGTCAATAAATAACCGCCTTTAATGGGGTTCCTTGTATTCTACTCTGCACTCTGCACTCGGTTTTTTTTCTTTTTTTGCATGTAACACTGAGTTTAGCATCATGCGAAAGAGATAGCAATCTTGTCCTTTTGATGATATTGCAGAAATTGGAGGGGAGTATGTCTCTGTTAAATCTGCCGGCAACCTTTCTGCTTTGTTTGATGTAGGGGGAATTTTTGGGGGTATTCTTGCTGGCTACATATCTGATAGACTGAATGCCCGCGCTATCACTGCAGCCAGCTTCATGTATGCTGCGATTCCTTCTATGCTTTTATACCGATCATATGGAAGTATTTCTATGAAAGTCAACATTGCACTTATGATGGTGACTGGATTATTTGTAAATGGTCCCTATGCACTTATCACCACTGCGGTTTCTGCGGACTTGGGTACACACAGTTCTCTTATTAGAGGTAATTCTCGTGCTCTAGCTACAGTGACTGCTATAATAGATGGAACTGGATCAGTTGGTGCAGCTCTTGGCCCTCTTCTTACTGGCTTCATTTCAAGAAAGGGATGGGATGGAGTTTTTATTATGCTAATGTTTGGTGCTTTTATTGCTGGGCTTCTTTTATCACGTTTGGTTATAGCTGAAATCGCAGAGAAAACTGGCAAGTCAACACCTTGTTCCAATTCACGGCAAAATCCTGGAGGTAATATGTTACCTAACCAATTTGGTGGGGAGGGGAGAGGGGGGAAGAGGTGGGATGAAATTGGAAATATTGTGGTCACAGTTCTGGGCACATGATGTAAAAGTGGTCAAGAAATATCTATGTAAAAATTGTAAATACAGTTTTGCGTAAATTGAACATTCATTGAACTGCTTCAAGTTTTTAATTTGAATTAATGAAAATTCTTTAAGAAGTCATGAATCATGGTTTACTAACTTTAAGTTTGCTTTCTTCTTTGCATTTTTTAATGTAGTATCTTGCTTATAGCTGCATCTATTGCATGGATAAACTAGTTATTGTCTGAGATACTGCAAAACCTTAGTCAGTCTATATATACAATGTTGAAATTCTTAGTTAGAGGACCCAAACCTGCCCCCCTTCCCCCAAAAATATAAAAGAATTAGCATTCTCAATTTCTCATTTATTATATGTCAAACTCAATGCTTGAATTTTGAATTTGTCTATCTGATCATTCCTTATAATGTCTCTGACATGCTGTAATTGCTGGTGATCTTTTGCCGCCCCTGCATCGCAACCCCTTCTAGATGAGGAAAGGTGACCCTCAAGTTTGACCTCATGAACCTACAAATTTTGTTAGCGGCTCTAACAGTAGCTGGCAGCAGCCACGTCACTCCTCATTTTCTGTGAAATATGTTTACTGACAAGTAAGTTAGCAATTAGATTACATCTGTTCATTTGGCTCTCTAATCAGTCTGTTGCCTTGACTTGAGGGTTTCCAATGGAACTTGACTTCTGTTCATCGTTAGTTGGAAGTTTATTTCTTGGCAAGTTCAAGGAGCTACTGCTTTCAACTCTCAACCACACCCCCCCCCCCAAAAAAAAAACCCCAATCATGCAATCCTAAGGTTTTGAATAACAAGGTTCATAAACTCGACATGAATAGCTAGAATTTGGATTATCTATGTTAAAGGTACTTCATCTGAAGAAAAGTTGTGTAACAATTATGATACTTGTATTTATTGTTTGTGAATTATGCTCGGTCCCCCGAGTATTATAATACACAGGAGAGCAGTGGCTGTGGTGTTTACTCAGGGAGTCAGTCGTCAGAATGCAGAATCTAAGTCAAAGTTCGAGTTTGCCGTTCCTGTAGGAACTGACCCTGCCAGGACCCTAGGTTTAGACAAGAAGAAAGAAAAGGTGGTAAGCAAATCTTTACTCTTTTTCGATTAATAGAAGGAAGAGTAAATTATAGTGTTTTTTCCCGAGATTTGGGAAGTAGTAAGGGATAATAGTAATTTGGAATTTTTTCATTAATATTTGAAAACGACAATAGGAAGAAGTTGTGCACAAGCTGTAACAGGCTGGTCCGATATTTTTGTCTCGTTGGAGGGATATTGGGACAGGACACGTATGTAAGACCTGACTGTTAGTTGTCCGAAAGTTAAGGATAACAATATGCTTTCCCAACTTCAATGGACACAACACAATATCTAATCTATTTTGGGTCTTTAACAGCAGAGCTTGATTTTCTCTCATCATTAGCCAGTCGTAAGTTATTTGATTAAGATTAAAGAGTTTTTTTGTGTGTAGATTTTCGAAAAGAAGATAAAAAAAGGGAAGAAGCATTTTGTATTGGATGTTTCTAGAAAGTGAGAAGGAACGGGCTTCAAGAAAATTATGAAAGAAAAGAAAAGGGGAAAGTTTGAAGGCGTCTTTGTCTCTTGAAATGGGCAGCATTTTGTTTTTATTATGAATTAATTGGACCGAATATAAGAGGAAGAAAGAATGAGATAGATATTAGATAGTAGTACGGGTAGACTTGTCATTTGGAAGATGGAGAAAGGACAAAAAGGGTAAAATGGAGAGATAACAGAGTTTTATGATTTCGGTGCGTGGAGCATGCGTTCCCTTACCTTTGGCCCTTTTAATGGCCAATTTGGCTGTCCTATATTCCTATCCCTATTCCTATCTCTGCCCAATACTCATCTTATCGCTTGTCAGGTCATCACTGATGAATATGATGAAAAAGACGTAAAATGACTGAAGTGCCCTATGAATTAGATCGTGAGAAATTCCCTTTACTGTACCAGTTGAAAGCTCCGTTGAATTTGAGTTTGGGGACATATCCCATATATGAATCATCATGACTCCCTGGACTTTCTGTGTTGTTTACCGCTCACTGCTACCAATTTTAATCTTAAAAAAACAATATAAGTACATAAAAAGACAATTACCATAATAACTATGGGGCTGCTTCTTTTATCCATCTTTGTTGCTTTTGGAATTTTAATGGCTTAATCCAATTGCCAATTGCCAATTGCATTGGTGTTCCACCACCTGATATCCCTTCACCTCCGACCACTTCTCTCTCTATATAATCATCACATCCTCTCTTATTTACAAATAATATAATATAATCATGTTTCAAAAAAATAAATATAATTATAAATAAATTGTACTTATATTTATTATTTATTTTTAAAACAATATTGTTATATTTTTTAAATATAAAATATTCCAAATCTCTATATACGTGGCAACATCTTTCTTGATTGCATGAAACATTGGTGCATCTCATTGTCAGCCAAATGAAGATTGATTTCAGCCAAATGAAGATTGATTTCCTCTCATATATATCCATGTCATAGCCCCATTGTTCTGTTCCTCACCACCACCACTTTCCCTACCTCTCTTTATCCCCTGCTTTTTCTGGAACACAAGTTTCTCTTTTTCCGCAGCCATGGCGGTTACACGTGCCATGCTCATGGTAGCCATGTCCTTGGCTCTTGTTTCATTGTCCATTGGTCAAGCTCCCTCATCTGCGCCCAAAGGATCCACCCTGCCACCAACAACCACTGCAACGCCGCCACCGAGTGTACCAACCGCTCCAACGCCTTCTTCAACGCCTTCTCCCCCTGCCAGCTCCCCAAGTTCACGCGGCAGCCCCGGCCCATCAGCCGGCTCACCAACTTCACCCTCTGCTTCCTCACCCGAGTCATCCCCGTCATCGTCACCTAGCCCACGAGCTCCCTCACCCGAGTCATCCCCATCATCGTCACCTAGCCCACCAGCTCCCTCACCCGAGTCATCCCCATCATCGTCACCTAGCCCACCAGCTCCCTCACCCCAGTCATCCCCATCATCGTCACCTAGCCCATCAGGTCCCTCACCCCAGTCACCGGCAAATCAGAACAACACCGCGTTTGTTCATGGAAGCAACTTGGCCTTGGGGGCATTGTTAGGGGGAGCTGCTTTGCTTCTTGCTTAAACTCATTGTTTGAATTTCGTGTAGATTGAGACGTGTATTTGTGTAACCTTTTGCTTTCAATTTTCTTTCTTCTATTGTGTTTTTTTTTGTTTTGTTTTGTTTTAGATTTCGTGGATGATTTTTGAGGTGGTCGATTAGTGATTTGTTTGGGAGGATGAGGATGAGTATGGTTAGGACTTGGGAGATATATCCTTTGTCACATTGTCGCATTTTGTTGCTGAATAAGAGAGATTTAGTGATTTCTACTTTTGTATCATTCATGGTGTTCAATTTGACAGAGGAACTACTTGCTTTCTCACTTTCTTTACGAATGGCTCGTTTATTCAATTCTCTTCTTAACTTCATAATTAAAATTGTCTCTCTCTCTTCTAGTTTGTCTACTTGGTCTGATTTGCCAGGGTAAAATAAGAAGACTGGCCCTAATTGTGAAAATATCTTCTAGTAAATGTCACGAGGTAGCCATTAATTAGTGTAAACTGCATATTGCTCTGGTAATGAATATAAATAGCATTTATGTTGATTTTTATTATTTTACGGTACTTATAATTGGAGCCATATGATGCCATGTTCAAATAATATTTGGAATTTTAAAGTTTATGGTGGTCCATGAGGAGCGTTTGTTGAAAGCTTTTCTTGTATGGAAGGCATATGATGAACAACTGGAAGAGGTTAAGGTGGTGGTGGAGGCGGTGGGGAATAGGAAAAAGGTTAAGAGAGGAAGATGGGAAGAAAGTGTGGAGATGGGGATGGGGGAGTTGGCACTTTGGAATTTTATGAGGGTAGAGAAAAAGACTAGTGGTGGAAGATTAATGAGAGGATGGCATCGTTGGGCTATGTTGTGGCAAATAAACACCACTAGAAAGTGATGGGCACATGGCACAACAATGTTATTAGAAAGAGAGAGAGAGAGAGACACTAATCTGCGAGAAACACAATGACTAGAATGTGCCAGTTCCAACACTTTATTAAGGTTGTTTAATTATATAAAGAAAAACAGACATGGTTATTTTAAGCATCATAATTCTTCCATTTGAGATGTCAGCAGCTTTGATGAAAGTCTTTTTTATTTGTTTCTGTCTGTCTCTCAGTCTCACCTGTGTTGAAGTGGGTCAATTTACAAGGCAGAATTTGTGGCTGATTTTATTTGTGGGAAGGGGGATGTGGGGACTTTGAGGACGACACTTGCTTGTTGGGACCTAAAATTATTCAGTATCGATCCTTTCTGCAATCTGCATGAATCATAAGCAAGCATTCTAAAATTTGTTGAATTGACTGAAGAATTGATCCTCTTTTCTATCAAAGCAAGCCGAGAATATTTAGATTTAAAAAAAAAAAAGAGCATTAGATTCGATTTCCAAGGTGTAGCTAATAATATATAACTTGTAAAGCACTACTTTTCTACCTCCTTTTGCTTTACTTGAGTTGTGATCTGTGGAGGAAAGCAGATAACATAAAATTAGTAGTAAAATACTGCACGTTTTACATACCATAGGCATATACAACAGATGATATGATAAGATTGTATCACTCTAATATTTATCAAGACCTGAGCGCCCTTTCTGTCTTGGAATGCTAGGAAGATGACTCCAAATGGAAGTACTGATTGTAAAAAGTAAATACAGAAGGGTTGATTGTGCTGCTCATTCAGATGGTCACATGGCATGTATAGTGAGAGTAGCAGCACTCCCATCCTCTCCCGTCCCCCCCCCTCTCCGTGCCCAAAAAACTGCCTAACACTGCAAGAGACAAATTTCTGTTGGGATTACCCCCCAAATTAAGAATTTTTATACTGGTTAAATTAGCAATAAAATATTAAGATATTTTGTAATTTTCTACTCCAATATTTAATTGTTATTACAATCTTTTCTTTAATTTATTAATTGTAGCAATTGCACCATAAACTATCACAATTTAGTTAAATTATCTCCTACTATTTAATTAAGTATTATAATTAATGATTTTATTTCACATGAGCTAGTTATATAATTAAAAAAATTTAATAAAAATAATAAATAATAAATTTATTATGTAAAATAATATAAATATCCTAAAAATAAATTATATAAAATATTTAAGTAACTTTTATTTTCACTCCAAAAAATAAAAGTTAATTAAAGATTATCATAATTTATTTTTAAAATATTTGTTATTTTACATAATAAAATTATTTTTTTTCTATTAATTTTTTTAATTATATAACTAGTTCATATTAACTAAAACCATTAATTTTAACATTTAATTAAACAGTAAGGGATAATTTGACTAAATTATGATAATTTATGGTACAATATACTATAATTAATATATTAAAGATGAGATTATAATAGCAATTAAAGATTATGATGGAAAAGTACAAAGTTTTCAAAATATTAAAACTTGTATATAATGGAACCAACTGAATCATGTGTTACGAGATAAAATCTAGTCATGTCTTGAACCATTTGCGTCAATCGTGATCATTTGTACAAAAATAAACAATCACAATTTAAAAAAAATATAAAATGTATGTAAAATCGTAACGATTCGTATAAAAATAGATAGTCAAGATTTAATAGAATTGGTTATGTCACGATTCATGAGTTACCACACATTAATTGACATGGGCTCGCACTCGAAGATAAAAAAAAAATCTAATATATGTCCAGAATCGCATATATATATAGAGTACCAAAGAAGCGAGAGTAAAGACTCGAGTCTTCTGATTTTTTTACTTTCATGAATATCTTTCCCTAAAATATATTTCAACAAAAATAACAAGTAAATTAAAAATGCTAACATAAGAATTCCAAATATGCCAGTCATCTAATACTTATTCTCTTGAATGCCTCAGGCCATCACAATATGTACTTATAGAGTCTCCTGTAATTTGTAACCCATAATGATCAGAAACCTATATATTGCCTCGCAGAGGCATTGAAAGATACAAAACCAAAAAATGAAAGGGTACCACGAGGAAAGGTTAGTAAATAAGCACTTCAATAAGTTTATCATTATTCTTGTACTTAACCTATTGTTTTCTTTGTTTTCTTCGGCACTCAAAACAATTAGTACATGGCAACTTATTTCTGACTGAAGAACTTGCTTGGAGCTTGCTAGATGGTATTTTCAGGTCTTCCAATAGTATCTGGCGAAGCTTCTCATTTTCCTCCACAAGTTCTTCAATAATTTGCTGGTGTTTCAAAACCTGAATCCATGAACAACTTTAATGGAATCGAAAGTTCAACAACAAAAAGCAAATAGCATCACTAAAATAAGAGAAAATGAAAAATTACCATCTGAAGTATGTTGTTCTCTGATTGCAAGCGTCCAGCCTACAATATATCTTTAGTCAGAATTTTATACAATATTTGATCAACTCAAGGAAAAAACTCACAGGACGGGGAAAGGAGAGAATAATGAAGAGAAATGAACATTCTAGAAGACACATAGACACATATCAATTGACTTCATCTGCTTTAAATTTCATAGTTGAGGAAATGATTTCAGATACAAGTACAAGACTTGCAAGAAATTATGTACGGAAACAGCACAACTAATCACCAAATAGTATAACAAGGAACATACTTATATATTCAAGCATAAAACTGAAACAAACAGCATCTAATCCTCATTTATTGATCTAAAATTCCCAGACTGTCATGTTATAATAAAGACACTCACAGTTTAATATCTAATCAACAGATGATGTATACAGGATCAAGGGCACAAGAATTGAAATATAGTATCAATAGTCTGATATGTGTTCTTTCCGACTGAGAACCAATTCTTTCTAGCCTTAACAACAATTCCAACTAATAGGAGTTTGCTATTACTGAAGTCCAATCAAATACAGTAACAGTTCTGATCATCAATACCACTACATTCCAGGTTTCCTCTTTCAACAGTCTGTACGCATTAAAAAAGCAAATTATTTCATTTCATCCACTTCCTGAAGCATGAAGGGTATGTTAAAATGCCAGTGTAGAAGAAATCATAAAATGTTTACCAAAAAAAATATTAAGAATCAAAGTTAATGGACTTTAATGAATTGGCAGAAAAGGCAAACATCAATTATCATATATGGTGAATGACTTCATCATGCATCGCATTTTGCATACCACTTCATCATGTCCACCTCCCTCTCCCTTCAATAATGGATTTTGTAGAAAGTTGCTGAGAACCTTCTCAGTTCGACTGCCAAATGTAGAGTCAACTGCATTGCCCTTGAACGCAACACTTTCAGAAACTGAACCAATCTGCATAGGTTCAGATCCTGTCAGACCTTTATATGCTTGGTCTACTGATTTTGTAGCCAGCTGCATCGTGTTTCCCGTAGAGATTTGGTTTGATCCTGCATTGACCATGCCAATGCCACTTTGCAAAGATGTTGGAAAGGCACCCTGACCGAAGGGTAAATTAGGGGTAATTCCAAACTTCATCATCATCTTTGTCATCCCTACCTAGCAAATTCGACATTTAAATTTGAGATACATTAAAAGCAGATAATGAAAGGCAATTCTTTTGAGATGGGAGAAAACTTCACATACTACAAGACTGGATTGAATTTGATGCAACACCCCTGGTTTCACAGCAAGGCCTGCCATAGGAGAGAAAAAATAAATAAATAAAAAAGAAAACCTCATCTATCAATAGGTGAACTTGATAAAACATGGAGTATCGATTTCAACTAAAATGGTGAGATAAAATTTAACCATGTCAAGAGGCAAAGAGAATTTAACCAGGAATATATAAATTATTCCTCAACAAGCGCAAGGCATCAGTTTAATGTGTATCCTGGAGGGTTAGGCACATAGTAGCAATTTCTAGCACTGTGTTCTGCTTTCTCATTTTTATTCTTTGGTTTACAATGCACATAGATATATAGAGTTTACAATTTAGATTCTAAATTACCTTCTTTTGAAAATTCCGTGATAAATCATAGCTCATGGATTACTAATGTAAATATTATAAAGCACAGCTAAATAATCATAAGAATACTTGAAAGCTGCCACCAGGGAGTGTTTTAAAGATTCATTCATAGTATAATTAGATGCTTTCATGAACAGTTGAAGTATACTCTGAGCCTATAATCACTTATAACAATAAAACATTAGCTTGTGAAATAATATGATTAGATTATTCAATGTATAGGATCGATCCACATCATGCAATGCAATATCTACCTGGAGGTAAATAATGTTGTACTACTATCAAATGAGAAAAAATTCTATAAAGAAGAAACATTATTTTATTTGCAAAGAACTGAGAAGCAGAATCTCCCCCAAAGTAGTGCATAAGAGTCTTTCAATCTTCAAACAGATATTTGAAACTGAATGCATATGACATACCAACTCCAAAACCATGGCCAAAACCAACTCCACATCCAACGCCAACTTCAATATTCTTAGCTCCCAGCTTCCTCAACTAAATAAAATATGAGAAACAAATATTCATTAAAAGCTTAAAGTTATTTATCCAAAAAATATAAGTAAAAAAGGAAATGAAGTTATGCTATGCAGTAACATAATCAGGACTTTAAAAACGAAGAGGAAAAGTTTTTTACTTACAGAATCGTTTACATGTCTGCTAACACCAGAAAATGCATCGGTTGCTCCTCTGGTGGCACTCATTACTTGATTCAGCATGGGTATGGCACCTACATGGAATTAATTTGTGATCAACTTGGACTGTTCAAAATTTAGAAGAAAAAAAAAACAATTATATAATCAACGATATCTCTGTGTTCAAAGAGAAAACACAAACAACATCATCTAGGAGTTTAAGACTTATTAACTATCATGGCATCACACAAAAACATGCACGTATCTCTTTTTTTTTTTTTTTTCCTTCTATCACTTACTGGTCTCAGCTATCATAACATATAGAAAGAATTATATCACAGGCTGTCTTTGGTGACAGACAATCTTCATGTCAGATACTCGAAACAGATATAAGATATACGCATAAGACAAAATCTAAGAAGAAGAACAATTTATTCGTAAGATCCAATAGACAATATTGTTGAAAAGCAATAATAATTCAATGCATATTTATATAAACATAAAATTTCGGACTCTATGTAAAACTACTAATGGACTCATTATGCGTAATGGACGTATCTGATAGACTAGTAAAAAACATATGAAATGTACAAAAAGCATCATAATCATTTAAAGTAATCCCCTATTGAGCTGATGATGATGATTAAATAAGCTCCCCTCGCTTCCCATTTTCACATTTGCTCATACAGTAAGCAAGGCTAAAATCCATATTTGAAACATCTAGCAAATGATAAAATATATACATGGTTTGTTAACAGCAGTTTCTGTACGGGTCTTGCCATTTTTTGGCTTGAAAAATCCACCCAAGTCCATCTCTTCCTATAACAACTTAGAACAAGTAAATGGGTGGGATTTATAGGGGAGGAGAAAGTACCTAAATTTAAAGGGCGGCCAACGCCGATTCCTACACCACAGCCGATGCCAAAACCTGTAAATACTTGACCCACTTTTAAAGTAAATGGATTCTCTATTCGAATTGCCTTAACAGACTTTCCCTGGTTGCTAACTATGCTACTGTTAATGGTACTACTGCTACTCTCCATTCCTCTACAAGCCTCTTCTCCTCTCTCCCGCAGTCTCTATTCGAACTAAAGTGTAAAGACTCCGTGTCTCTTAATCGCTGTGACTTTTCCCTTCAAATTCCAAAAGCAAAAACCTTTCTTTTTCCTCTCTCAAAATTTTCTGCAGAATCTCCTTCCCTCCCCTTACTCCGAAGTCAGAACTGAAACATACGATGGGCACCTCGGGTACGAACAGCCAAATGGAAAGGTGAAACTTGTGTGCTAACACAAACATCGCATAACCTTGCGCCTGCAAACGTGGTTCTTGTGAAAGCTTGCCACGAAAGCCAAGAGAAAAAACGAAATTACTTCCGAACCCTTAGATCTCCCATGAAATGTCAAACTATCCAACTAACAGTACAGTCGCTGAGACCTGAGAGCTTAGAAGTTGTACCTAAGTTATCAGCGCCTCAGCGGCTATCCGATCGTCAAACTTAGGTTGGGTAAACTGGAACTTCCCGCAGACGAGGAAGTACTGTAAATTCTCAATCAAAATGTTGGGTGGGCTCTATGGTTTGGACCCAGCCCAAAACTTTGTCCATTGGATTAGTCTCTCCTCTAGATGGGCCGTAATATGGAGGTCGAAAGGATCAGTGGTTTGGACCATCCCAATCCTTCCAGCGCCTGGATCTCATGCCATATAGCTAATTTTTGTGCCTCATCTAAGTCCTCAAAAACGAACATGATCCCGATCCAGGTCCTTCCTCTCCCCTTTCTTTTTAAATAGGACAATAAATTAGAGGGCGGGAGAATTGGTTGGCCATAAATATTGCTTATAGCCTTACTTACCTACCTCCTTTAATTTTTTTTAATTCCATTATGTTTCAAGCCTTAAGATAAGGGCCCCATAGGTGTGCAAGTGTAAAATGTGTAAAATCACTTCCGCTTTTGTCAAAAGGGATATTATTTTCTGTTGACTAAGACTGCATTTTCCTTAATTGAGATGATGGTTTTAAAAAAAGCGTTCTTGTAAATTCAATAGGAAGCTCAGCTGTGATTTACTGGTGAGATGTAGAAATTGAGGACCAAAGATATTGCGCAACCTATGGATGGAAATGAAAATGATGATCAAATATAATTAATGACATTTGCCCTTTTATATATGTGTCACTGTAGGAGTGGCAAAAGGGTCTGCTTAAGACTTTTACATCAAATTTCGGCTGTCACAAGGGGTCTCTTCTGTCACAACATCATATCAATGATGGCGGGCAACAGTTATACACAACTAGGTGGCACGAAGATAATGTCACTTCGTCTTAGAGGTATGGAAAAGCAAACGACACTTCGGTGGTAAAAAATTGAACATAGAGAACGATGTGAGTACCATGAGGATCAATTCAGAGTCCTTTTTCAATAGGAAGTGTTACTATGATCGAAGCAGAGACACCCTCCTTTGAATGTGGGACTGCCACAACATTTCCATTAGAAAACAATTTGATCCAACGAGAAACGAGGACAGGCTTATTCCCTTCATGAAATGCCACCTCATAAAC
Organism: Ceratonia siliqua; assembly: GCA_034509205.1. NCBI lineage: Eukaryota > Viridiplantae > Streptophyta > Magnoliopsida > Fabales > Fabaceae > Ceratonia > Ceratonia siliqua. The sequence continues at coordinate 2,198,996 of JASKGM010000010.1, read as the reverse complement.
TCCCAGATCATCCCATGTTGCACCACTCATTTGATTCTTCAGCCCTAACTGCTGCTGCATGCTGCATCCACTGTTTGAACAATTTTCTACCTTCATCACCTCTGAAGATTCTTTCACAAACAAGCAAAACTCTGAACCCATTTTTCTCTCAAGCTTTTGCTCAGCCTCCTCAACACAAAGCATCACTAATTCCCTGCACAATTCCCTCTCAAAATTCAAATCTTGGCCACTGATATTGAATACCATGCTCTGGCCCCCATTCTTGCACGGTGTACGGATAATTATATTGCTCGGAGGAGACTCTGGAGTTTTAAGACGAGGGTGGTAAAATATGGGTGTTTTGGTCCCTTCATTATGGGGCCGTATATTGTTGTGTATCTCTGCCCATTTCTTGAGGAAATTCTCAATCACCAAAATCTCTGCCAGCAGGAGGCTGCAGCTAATGCCAATAGAGTATCCTCCACATTCGAAGTTGGTCACCTGAGAAACACACACATGACACAACCACTTTCATTCAAAATTTCAAATTACATTACACTTTCCAAGTTTTAAGAACAGATGTCATGATGAGGCAGAGTTTGTATAGAGATCTTAAGTTGAATCCCCTATGAACCAAAATAACAACAAAATCAAGCAGAAATGTTTATAGAGGAGTACTTGCCTGAACATAAAACAAAGGAGAGAATTCAGGACTCTGCTCATCAATATCCTTCCAGAACACAAGCTCAGCCTGAAGATGATCTTTTTCACTTGATTCAAGAAACTCTGAAAGACTTGTGGACATTCGTGCCTCGACGAGTCGAATGCCACTATCATTACAAACAATCTCCATTTCCCTGTCACCACCTTCCCTTCTATGGAGGCGCCCAGCAAGTACTGGGTGCTCCAACAGAGCTCTTGCTAGAGACTCACAGTCCAACCAGCCAAAAACCATCCACAGTCTTCGTCATTCAAATTCTCATAGTAGAGAACTACTTGGTAACATCCACGAAAAGTTTCTGGGCTGATACTGGCTTCATCACTAACCAAAACTTGGCGAACTCGCCGTCGTTCAGTCACCTTCAATGGTGACACAGTCATCACAGCTTCAATTTGCAATTTGGGGAGGCTTTGGTTGGCGTTGGCACCACCATTGGCCACAGCCATTTAATTTTCCAGGAACAACTCGAGCGTCTAGTTCATCTTGGCCTCACTGATATGGGACGTATTTATGAAGAAAAATTTTCATCAGCGGTTGAATTACCAATATACCCTGGCTCCACAATTAAGGGCTAGACATTAAAATAATACTATTGTCCAGGAGGCTCTGAATAGTAAAGAGTAGAGTGTTAATCTATGCAAAATTTGGTAATCTGTTTAATCTATTATCCTTATCTGTCGTTTCATGAATTGTCGATGATTCCATACGAGGAGCAGTAGTAATGTTTATTTAGTGTGTAGCAACACGTAATTAAGATGGAGTTGGCAATGTCAATTCTTAAAAAGCAAGTATACAGGTTAATAATAAATATATAAATTCATAATAAATCTTATCTCTAAAATATTTATATATGAATTAAGTTTATATTTAGGAACATGAAGTTCAAATAAAGTAATTAGCCCACCGCCTGGCATTGTTGGTTGTACATATGGGTGGTTGACAATTATATATTTTAATAAATGTAAATAGCTGCTTTGTTGTGTTTTTTCTTTTATGATGAATTTTTCAAAGATGGGCAGTTGCTTTCCTAATTAATGCTTGATATAACAGCTAATTACTGAACAAGTTGCCCCAACGCTTAGCTAATATCCCCTTAAATGCAACTCTGGCCTTAAACTCGGGGGTTAGGTGCAAAACTTGTCTTCATGAATTTAGAATTGAATCATCATTTTTAAACACTTATTTTTCTCCCTCTTAAACAGATTTACAGATCATACAAAGTCCCAACTTCCCAATCCATAGTCCATGGACCACATCACACCCAACTATTAATTTATCTTCGATTCTTCCCTCTTCTGTACTCCACACACAACATACATTCACGCGATAAAGGTGGGTTTTTCATCAAATACATGAATGATGTTATTCACACATCAATCAATCAAATATAAAAAGTATTACTCCACAAACATATACCACTTCAAAAAATGTCTTCTTATAAACTGTTAATGTAGCTGTATCTCAATTCTCAGCATTTTACATAATCTTTGGTTAGGCACTGTAGATCACACAAGGCCTTTGGGGAGTTGAGCTGTGTATCAAAATCCCTCTGTTCCATGAACTTTGGAGTCGTAATATTTATATGATGATACTTTAGACAACTCCGAAGATGCTTCTCTGTTTCTATGGCCAAGAAGAGTGATAGGTAGTAGTTGTTGGATTTCTTTGAGAGAGGGGATGGGGATGGGGTAAAGTCAGTGTCACTGTCCAGAAGCAAAAGGAAAGAGAAATTTAGAATCAAAATATAAATAAATTTTAACTATATATATATATATATATATTTTTTTTTTTTAAGTTGATTTCTTTTATCGAATATTAAATAAGTACAACTGCTCTGTTCCTTTCCTTCAATCTTGATTGCAAAGTTATGTATTTTAAATAGTCTTCCGAGTCAACTGTTTATTCGTACCGATGCTGTAATTCCTGTCCTACTGGTTCTGGAGCAGGCAGAGTCACTTTGGACTCACTTTAACAATTGGAGTAGCATATTATCTGAATCTCAGTCCTCCCTCTTCAGAACCAAAATTTTCTCTTTATATGCCAAGGTCATAGAGATGTCAAACGGCTTGGCTAAACGGGACGGGCTCATCCAAATTTAAATTGAATTGGCGTATTACTAGTTCAATTCAACTTAATTTTCTATCAGCCCATTGAGCTATCAATTTAATTTAAACTATTGACTTGATTGAGTTGAGCCAGGCATGTATTTTTGAAACCCAGCCCTTTTATTTTTTGACTTAGTTATCGGGCTTAGCCCATTTTATCACTTCTACAAGGCTAGCCAACGTGATATAATTGGTCTCTTTCTCTTCTATCTTGGCAAGTATGATGGCACAACGAAGAGGATTTTAGCTGTAAACCACTACCTAGGGTTAAATTAATGAAATTCATGAAATATTTGGTTAACGTTTGAAATTCCTGAATTATTAGTTGCCAACAAGGCCTACGTAAAGTAAAAGAAAATCAGCGAAACATGACATGTTATCAAGGGATTGGAAACTCGAGATCTGTTTCTTCTGGGTTCAACTTGTCAATGGTCACCTGATTCAATTTGCAGTAACTATAGATGCAACAAGGACGCCAAATACACAGAGACAATCAAAAGGTGAGCTTTTCTCCTGAAAGCAGAGCAATAAATTAAGTTTGTATTACAACCAACGTGTAAACAGATTTTTTAATCAGGAAACATACCACCAATCCATATATTCTCATAAGAACTCCTAGTTTGTAGCGTTAATACACTATACTGTTCTTGTTCTTGTTCTTTTTCTTGTGTGTTCACAATTAAATGGATTCATCCGAGCTATTTGGTACAATAATGATTGAACCACAAGTCATTTGACGAAATGATATGCCTTCACTTCATCCTTTTTTGAGCATCTGATGATGAATTAGTCATTCTATTCTGAACACCATAGCTAGGCATGTCTTCCGAGATAATACCAAAGGCTGCAATCAACCATCAAATTCTGTTGTCTGTCCAATAGTTAGATTAATTCAGTTAGCAATATTGAAATCCATGCACAAAAAAATGATGAATAAAGTATGACAAAAACTTCCAGCGCATGATTTGAAGTTACAGGAAAGGATAACTATTGCTGCAGTAAGAGTCTCATAAGTTGAAACATGTTTGTTATTTTGCAACCTAGATCAAAGACCCAAAGAAATTTCAAATTGAAGAGACAAAAAGACGCAGATAAGAGGTAATCAGAACAAACCGGTTTCAAGTTTCAACCAAGAATCTATCATAGTATGAAAGATATGAGAGTAGGCAAGCAAAACAGTCTCTGGGTTCCAAAAATTGGGATGATTGAAAGAAAAATAAGAAATAAAAAATAGGTCAGCTCCAAAAGAGAGATTGTATGTCACCTGGAGTGGAGAAAAACCAGAGGATGATAGCGCAGACTATAAGCAGAAGGGGGATGGCGTGGACTGCTTTCTCGGCTGATCTGAGACGAGAGTGCTCCCTCTGGGCAACGTGGGAGAGGGGATCGTATGTGGGTAGGAGTTGGTCAGGGTCAGTGGTGGGTCTGAAACTCGAAAACAGCGATGAAGACGATGACGAAGTTACCAGGGAGTCCTCGGAGTCGGAGACTCTGGAAGTACTGGACGATCTATGCATTTTGTGGCGTTGAGATGGGAAACAGTGGCCCCGAAGGAAGAGAGACCTAGCAGCTACGCGAAGAATCTGAAGATTGAATGCTTTCGTCTAACTTTGTTGGCGGATGAATTTTCTATAATTCCCAGATGGGTGACTTTAATGGGTATTTAATATTCGGAATGTCTTCGTATTTTTAGAAATGTTAAGTTGGAAAAAAAATTTTTATTTAGTAAAAAATTTAAAAAAATATTCTTAAAATATAATTTTATCATAAAATTTATTTTCTTTAAAATTTTTAAATGAAATATTACACATGAATTAAAAAAAATTTTAAAAAAATAAAAAATTTAAAAATATTTTATTACCCCTTAATACCAGTGACTTTAATCACTCTGTACTCTTTTCCCCATTTCAAAAACATCAAAAAAATAGACAGCATGGAACGTTGGGTTCATCCCCCGGCCCTCCTTTATTGACAAAGAAAAATTAAAACTAAATAGAAAAATTATTATTGTGTAACGGGTTAACATATTTATTCCAGTATAATGACAAATTTAAATTTAGAAATAAAAATTCTATATGAAATAAGGGAGTTAGTTTTTTCGTAATCTTAAACAAATATTGTAGTATTATTACTTTTTTCCTAATCTTAAACAAATATTGTAGTATTATTAGTTTTTCCTATTATTTAATGCGGGACTACACAACGCGTCTCTGCACTCTGCTGTACATGAAAGCAACTCAGAAAACACAGCTGGTCTTTTCGTCTTCCTTCCTCCTTTCTCATATGCACTCAACCCTCTAAGCGAAATGTCTAAAACGTCCTTTGGCCCACCTTATCATTCTCCAATATTAAAGGAGCTCATAACTTTAAATCTTTTAACAAATAATAATTAAATTGCATCCAATATAGATAGGATCATAATGGACATCAATGCAATTGTCAATACAATTGCCACTATCCCTCAACGCTTCACTACCTAATATGCTAATGTCACCCATAGAAATATAGTGTAAAAAACGAATAACTTGAATACTATTGATTCTTATTTGAACTTATATGTGAACACGATAAATATTATCATCTCTTAAGTTTATTTAAATTTAATAGTTAATTTTTAAAATTATGTTCAAAATATCTTCACTTTAATATTTGCTCTCTTTTTTCCTTTATAATAGGAGAAATATGAATTTATTATTATTATTTTAAAAATAAAGTATTCCTTTATCTATCTAATTCAAAGTATCATTAAAATTATTAGAATTAGAACAATAATTTAAATTAAAAATGGTTAAGTTTAAATTTTCGTGCATGCTGAGGGCCACTTTGGTCATTTTCAATGATATGTGGTAAATGGAACATGGTGTGGGACACGTGGCAAGCCGCAGTTCCTGTTGACACGTCACCCCACTCGCCCCCTTGATTCGTTGAGCTCCGACGCCGAAGGGTCATTTTAAAACACGACTCCCTCACCCATTTCCTCGATTTCTCCTTCCCTAATTTCTTAATACTGTTTCTCCTTCTCCGACGACGATCCCAGATTCTGGTCATTTTTCTCCCCATCTAACACTTATTCTCACTAATCCGTCGTATTCTCGCGATTTAATTCTTCTTCTACCTCACACGACCATGAATCCTGAATAGTACGTGCAAATTTCCCTCGCTCTTCCCTTTTCTGCTTTAATTTTGACTACTTAATTATTTAAATTACTTTCAGTCTTCGTTATTTTTCTTACCGTTCTTTTTTTTAAAGCTCTTCTAGATCTGTAATTATTTGTCGTAAGGAAATTGGAAATTTTATTTTCTATAAATTTCTAATTCAATCTTATACGTCTCTCTCTAGTTTCCTTAATTTATTGCGCAGCTAATTGAATTTGTTTCTGACGTTCTAGTGGATCGTGTATCTGAAACTTTCCTGCTTATTTAGATCTGTCTGTTTGGAATATAGATCCTCTTGAACATGGTCAATTACTTTTGGGCTATTTTGTAAAAATTTGTTTTTTCTGGTCCATATAAATATATATAAGCTGCAATTGCAATAGTTTTTTAGCGTTTAAGAATATCATATCGCAGAAGGATTGTTTGTTTGCAAGGATGGGCTATATGGCAGAAATTAGGTTACTATTATTCAGTAAAAGATGCTAACTTCTCTATCAGCAAAACATGTCAGTTCTGACGACAGGATTATGATTGTAAAGTCGTAAGATTAATATTTTTCAATAAATGGATATATTGAAAAAACTTTATGCTGAAGGAACCAGAAGTTTCTTTTGATTCGTCGACAATGACTAATAATATCATATGGTAACTTGAAACTGTAAACGTTTTATCGATCTACACTCATCTTAGGAAGGTAATCGTTGCAGTTCTATTGATCTCTTAATTTGCTTTAACACACTTGTGACTACCTTCCATCTAGGTGAATATTATTGAGTAATAAACGTTCTTCCCCAAAATAGATTGATTAAACAAATCTAAAGGCATTTTAGCAGCAAGCTGTTGCGTGTCTATATATATATATATA
>JASKGM010000010.1:2179506-2192070 GCA_034509205.1 Ceratonia siliqua | reverse complement strand
ACCTTGTTTCCCAATGTGATTCAAAAAGAAACAATTAATTGAGTTAATGTGCAGTTTCCACTAATTACAAGTTGTTGCTTACTTCCACTACACCACTATGACACGATGGGTTTGGATATCTCCCACTCCACCACGCACTACCATATAGCAACTTTGTCATTAGACGACTCTGTTATATTTTTATGATAATTTTTGTAATGCAGCAGATGTTACATGTGCATTTATTTATTTTAACCATTTAATAAAATAAAAACAGTTACTTAACCTAATGACTAAAAGAAGTAGATGTATATCTAACAACTGTTACATTTAAATATAGCTTAAAAATAATATTTTTTTATATGATATCCAGCCATCATTCTTCTTTTTTATTTTCAGTGCATATAATAACATTGTGAAATAATTAAGCTGATAGCTAGTGCCACACTAAGTGACTGAACGATTTAAATGTGCCTCGCTATTGACGGTCCTTAATTAACACAAGCAAACCAAGAGGGATATTTGTTTCCATTTCACATAATTCTGCCGTAATTGCTTCCATCTTCAAGGGCTTCAAGTTTTTTGTCTGATCATCCTTTCATATTAGAAACAAACATGATATTTTTATATTAGTTATAGACCTATATATTGTATTTATTTTTCTTATAATATAATAATGTTATTGTTTGAGTTTCACTAATCACTTTTTATTTTTCACAAACAAGTACTTTTCTTAAATTAGAAAAACAATATACACAAAAAAACTTAACTTATTTTGTTTTAAATGACATAGTAATACAATCATTTAAATTATTTTTACATCCTCGAGAGAGATACCGTAAATTATTTTGTGAATCACAAAATGTGACAAAGGCTAGGGTTTCAGGGTGTGTCGTTGATTATTTTATTTGAATAATTTCATTTATATATTACTTTTAATAAAAATGATAGTGTATAAATAAGATTATTCTTTTATTTAGACTTAATAGATAAGTAAAATGTACTCACTTAAATTGAAGTTGAAGTGTAAAAAATAGATAGAATACATGAGTCTTTTTATAAATATGGGCTTAATATAAAAACAAAAATATTATTTATATATCAAATTTTTTATAATATCTTTATATTTTTAATTGTAGTTATTAATTTAATTTAAAAATAATAAATATAAAAAAATGGGTGAATGTAAAATAAGAATTATAATTTACAACTAAAATTAGTGTCCTTTGTCTCTCTCTCTGCCTGTGACGCGGCGTGCACCCACGTGTTGTCACGAGGGACATGTACCTTGAGTTGACTTTTAATTTGGTTTAGCAGTAAATCTAAATTTTATTTAAAAATTAAGCTACGTCCCTTTTTTTTAATTATTTTTTTGATTTTTTCAGTTTAATTTTTGAATTTTTTTATTTTTTAAAATTAATTAAATATTTTATATTTTATATATATTTTTAGAATTTTTTAAAATAATTTTATATTTTTTCTTACATTTTTTTACTATTTATTCATAATTTTTTTATTATTTATTTGTAACTTAAAAAATTTTAAAAATTTTTTAAAAAAATTTATGATATAAAAAATACTTAATTAATTTTAAAAATTTAAAAATTTTTAACAAAACTAAAAAACTTAAAAAAAATTAAAAAACTTCCCTACTACCCCCCACTGGAGAATCTCCCCTTATTGTTCAAGGCTTGTCTAATTTGCTAAATTAAAACTGCAGACACGGTCTGCACACGTAAGTAAGTCGTGGGATAGATTTTTATTCAATATATAATACTAAGTAATCCGCTTGGTGAAGTTACCCATATAATATATGCAACTTTGTATCTGTACACATATATATTACTTGCATAGATATCAGCACATTTGCTATATTTGTATACCAATATTAAATTTTACGAATGTTGTTTCTTAAATACATATTCCATATTTTTTAAGCATTTATTGTGTGATTTTCTTAAATAGATGTCATTTTACACAAGAAATTGATCAGAGAAAATTACTAGAGTATATCGCAGGTGAGAATATCTACGGGATTATGATTACATAACATCACATAATCGTATAATCGTAATATTTGAATTATTTTTCTTGTAGTGAGAGACCACCAACCTTATATAAATGCTGAAAAACCAAAGTGACGGCGGATATTAATTAGATTGCCAGTATTAAGAAGAAGTTAGGTGTGAATTGAAGTGGAAAACCGAGTCAGAGACTATTGCGTGGTAGCAAAGGCAGGAGGCAACAACCGAATGAAATGAAGTGGGTATTTGATTTCCCATTGACAAAGTTGAAGTCTGTCTATAATTCATTTACTTCGTCGCATGAGTACACGTACGTGGCACATGAATAGGAGGCCAAAACTTCATTTTGAAAATAATATTGGGTCTAGTTAGGTCAAACTAGGATATGATGTTCATTTCCCTACACTTGAGGATGTCTGCACTTGGATTATTATTTACTCCTCCCTTCAACATCTTACTCGTTCTTCGTCCATCAAACCGAGTACCATTCTAAAAATTAATTACAATTAATGAATGCTTCTATTTTCTCTCCTTGACCAATCATATATAATCCTTTTGTTCTGATATTTCATATATATACCCTTTGACTAACAACGAATATATTTCCTTTCAAATCCTCTCTCTCTCTCTCTCTCTCAATTTCAAGGGTGTGTTATGGATTAAGTGCTCTGTTTCAAACATATTTGACATTTTAATTTCTTAATTTGAATAAATTAACTTTCTCACAAACTATAAAATACAGCTTTTGAAAATATCTCAACAACTACTTTATATGTTAGTTTTTTTCCCTTCATTTGAATAAGTTAACACCTTGACAAACAAGAAATTAATCAAAGGAATGCTTTTCAAATAATATATATTTGAATAGCATTTTGTGTGTTTTTTTTTTGTTTTACGTGGAAGAGGGGAGGTATATATATATTAATTAGTGAACTGAAGTTCATTTAAATAATTTTTAATTATTAGTTTTTTTCCTTAATATTTGAATAAGTCAATTATTCATTCTCTTAAATAAAAAAAAATAAAAAATACCATATAAAAATTATAGTGACAAGTTTAGTTTATAGTATCATCTCCAAACATACATACGTATATATTAACTTGTGAAATGGTCAATTTTAAATTTTGATTTATGTAAGTTTTATTTTTTAAATATTAAATTATATCTATAATAAATTTTGTGTGTAAATAACGTGTATTACATAAACATATGGTTTCACTAATATTACCTAAATGACACTAGCCGATTGTTATTGCATAGAGCATATTAAAATCTCATTCTTCATACTAATTTTTTTAGGGAGATGTTATGTTACATTCCCTACTATGCTTTATTCTTATGTCTCATTCACTTTGGTAGTATCGATTTGTTATGTTTCATATTTTTTATCTCAATTTTTTTATTTTTTAACATTAATTAAATATTTACTATGTCATATATTTTTTTGAAAATTTTTAAAAATATTTTTATATTTTTAAAAATTTTTTAAACTTATAAATGAATAGTATCAAAAAATTATGGGTGAACAGTATAAAAAAAATATAAAAATTTTTTAAAAATATTTAAAAAGTTTTTAAAAATTTTTTAAAAAAATACATAAGATAAAAAATATTTTACTAATTCTAAAAAGTAAAAAAAATTTAAAAAAAACTTAAAAAATGAAAAAAACAGAAAAAAAAAGTGGGAGAACGTAGCTTAATCCCTCATTTTTTTATTGGTATACAATTAGTTTTGGAAATTTTATTATTGAAGTTTTCTATTAGACACTATTTTATTTTTGGTGTTTGATAGAGATATACATTTTGAAAATAATAAAATGTATAAAATAAAAATATATGAAGAATAATTATTTTATTTTAAAGCCTAAAATAACATAAACATGAACATTTATTTTTTGGGTCTTGAATCTTTTATGTTATTTATCCTTTTGGTCAGTACTCTTTGATTGATACACACATAAACGCTTGTTTCTCGGGAGAGAGTTTGGACCTGACAAACAAACTGTTGGGCTAAGAATTAGGGAACAAAGAGCTGGATTGGGTTGGTCTGGTCTGGTCTGGTCTGGTCTGGCTCTAGCTAGGCCCCTGTAGACTGTAGTTCCCCCAATCACTCTCCCCTAGATCCCATCATCGACGACCAACAACTCATCGGCGTTTTGTCTCCTCCTTCATTCACCCTGTAAGTTTCTCTCTTAATTCGCCTTTTTTTGTCGTTCTATTTTTCAAAATATGTCTGCAAGCAGATGGATGAAGCCAAACTCCGCTCTCATAACCGCAGCTCGTTTCTTCTCTTTTGTTTTACTTTTTAAATTAACCCCTCAAATCTCCGAGCCTGTGTGTGTATAGGTTCGTAACTATGTTCATATATATAGACGAAGGACCTGTTTGATACTAGAATTTGTAATTTGAAGGTTCGGGAGGGGTGACCAGGACTTATATTGTGTTCAGAAAGAAGGCATCTGAAACTTTTATTCTTTGATACAAAAGACATTGATGTGTTAATCTTTGCATTTTGAATTGTTACTCCTACAGTATTTTGTGTACAACCTTATGGAAGCAATGTATCCTTTGCAATAAGTATATGTGTGTGTGTATAAGGTATTAAGGTTCATTTGTTCTCATGCCAACATTTATCAGCTTCTGCAGGTTAAAGCTTTTTAAGAGAAGACAATATGTGCCGTCAGAATTCTCCTGTACATCATTCTGCTGAAGAAGCAATTGCAGCTGATGAGAGTCTTCTAATATATTGCAAACCTGTTGAACTGTACAATATTCTCAACCGCCGTGCTCTTTATAATGTAATATATCACGTTTTACTTGCTGTATTGATTTTGTGTTGGGGCAATTGGAAGGCCAAATTTGGTCGCCATAATTAGGCAGAATGTCTCATATTGGGGGCCAAAAGCTAGTACTGCTTTTCTTGTGCACATTGAACACTTAAACTTAACTGCCCTGGTTAACAACTTAAAAAATTGCAGTGGGCTGATTAGTTGCCTTGAATGTAATTGACTACATAGAGATATGGTTGGCTGATTACTCTGATACTTAGACATGTGAAGGTGGTCTTATATTTTTTTGTGATATTCATATGATACTATTTTTTAGAGCCCAATTTATCCATTTACTTATCTCTGGATACAGTTCCTATCTTAGGCCTGTTGTTCTTAGAACTTATGTAGATTCTGCAGTATATCTTTGAGAAACGTCCATATCTTGGTTTTACTTTGTGATTCATAACAAATTTTCCCCATGCAGCCTTCATTTCTTCGGAGATGTTTGCACTACAAAATACGAGCAAGGCATAAAAGGAGGTACCTTAGTACCTATGCATTCTTACTGTTTCATCTCTAGACAAATTTTATGCTGCTAATGAGTTAACACCAAAGTCTCTTTGGTAGATGCATTGTTAAATAATTATTTTCCAAATAATATTTCACTATATATCTCTGTCTTTTTTTCTTTTTGGGTAAAAGAAGAATGCATTAGGAGGAAAGGAATACAATTCAGGAGGATGGGGAAATCTCCTAAAACTGAAACAATAAGAATGAAGGAAAAGAAGCAAAGAAGAAAGTACATTGACTTAAAAGAGCAAATCATTCCCTTTGCACGTTAGATAAAGAGATATATACCTATGTCTTATGTGTCAATTACCATCCATTTTAGTAGAAGTGATTATCATTCAATTGTCAGCATAAGTTGATATTCTATTTGCGTCAGAAATTTCTATCTTTTATCATAAGCTAATGGTAAAATAACTTCAAAATTATAGAGAAGATAATTTTAGAGAGGTGCAGACTGGTTTTTTCATAGTTTCTGGGGGGTGGATTGATTCCTAAGTTTATGACTCGTGACTTTATTCAAAATTTACGTTTGAAAGCTGTTAATTCTTGTAAGTCTGCTTGAAGAACTATTAGTGAAACTACTTTCTTGTAAATCATGCTATATTCTATTCTATGGTTTATCAAATTCTCTGTTTACTTTTTGGCTGATGTTTAGGTTGAGAGCTGGAATTGTGATTTTCAATTATAGGGACTGTTACAACATTCTTCGAAAGACTGAAGGTATAATATATTTTCTTTTAGTAGGATCAATGGTGCATTGCATCTTACCACTGCCTTCTTACAATAAGCATATTTTCTGAAGTGCAGTCAAACTAATTTGTCAACATTTTATCATTTATTTTTCTATTTGCTGACCCTAATTGCTGTTGCATATGGCTGAAAGTTTTCTAGAGAAGAATTGCATTTACCTATTATTTGGAGAAATAAGATCTTGACGATACTAATTTATTTTCCATCTCTTTATAAATGCAGTGACTGAGGACTTTTCTTGTCCTTTTTGCTCGATGAAATGTGCGAGCTTTAAGGTAAATACCGGGAGTTGTGTTATAGGAAGGATGTTGTCACTTTTGTTAGAAGTTGATGAAATAGATGACTTTGAACATTGAGTATGGTTATAATGTTCATGTGAACTTCTTGTTGTTCTGGTTTTCAGAATCACTGAAAAACCTGCTTGTCATGGAAAAAGTGTTAAATTTCAGCATTTGTATGTATTTATTCTCTGAATTTATAACAGAAGAGTGTATGCATATCGTTTCAAAGAAGTAAAACTTTAATTTGTAATGGTGGTTTTGGTACTAATTGGATCTTTTGTAAGTCCTCTGAACTTACTCATATTTTGCGAGAAAGTTACTTTCATAATTTGAGCTAGAATATAAGAGGACAAACTAACAATGACTTATCTGTGCAGGGTTTGCGATTTCATCTTTGTTCATCGCATGATCTATTCAACTTTGAGTTCTGGGTTCGTTATTTTAACTACAAAGTCAATCGTTTTACTTATTTATTCATTCTGGATAGTTTTTAAACTGTGCTAGCTTCATTTTATAGGCGACTGAAGATTATCAAGCAGTGAATGTCTCTGTAAAAATTGATATATTGAGATCAGAGGTAAGATTTTATTTAATTTGGGAGTATGGTGAATGGTTATTTTGCTTAGGGATTGTAAAATGTTTACACAACACAAATTTAGAAAAGCAACTAGGGGATCTCGCCCTATGATACCATGTTTCGTTAGAATCTGGTTTCTGTAGTGATGGCCAAGAAGAGTTCTGTTTGATAGCTTAGCTTGTGCTGATTGCATCTGTTTTATTGGTTGAGAATGTTAACGTGAACTCCATATTTGAGGAATATCCTTATTCCTTCTGGGATTTATTTTTGTACCACTAAAGTAGTGTGACTGACCCGACCTTAATGTAGCATCAACATATCTTATATGTTAGGATCAGATGCAGGTTGTGTTAGTCAAATCACTTATCTTTTGGGAATCATTACTTAAGGGTGTTCCAATAGGCATTGGGCAAAGACTGAACAACACATTTATCTTTGACGATATATTTTCACGTGTATTATTCCCATAGACCGACTTAGGCATCCAATGTGGGACTCTAATACTCCCCCTCACATTGGAGGTTAACAAGTGGGACCCATCACAATCGGAGGAGAACCTGACTCTGATACCATGTTGAAATTGGGGCGGTCACCTTTAAATTACCCCCAAAAGCTAGCTCAAAGGGGGAAGGAGCCTAAGGTACTTATAAATCCCCTTAGACCGACTCAGGCATCCGATTTGGGATTCCAACATATATATATATATATATATATATATATTATTTTCTGTTGGTGTTTGGCCAACACAAAAAATCAATTTTAAATGGAAGTAGAATCTTTTATTTGCTGTGGGGGAGAAGCAAGGAATTGGCGGTTCTCCTGTAAAGCATAATTAGAAACAGAAATTAACAATTTTAGACAAAAATATCCTCACTCAAATAAGAAATTACAAATTTTATCCAAAGCATTAATAATATTACTAAAAGCGCTTGTTGGAAAATTTGGCCATACACTGAGCTGCTTCTTTGTTACAGTGCTTTTCAAAAAAGCAGTTCTTAAAAAAGCTGAATTCTTGCAGCATGGCCGAACATGCCCTTAGATTCAGTGATGGAAACCACTTTTTGACAGCCCCATTTTTAGCATGGATTATTTGCTAACTATCGTTTCTGTTGATGTGTATCTGTTGCAGAATGTTGCTGATGGAATAAATCCACAATCACAAACCTTCTTCTTCTGGTTGGTTGTGCATCTATATTCGAAACGGTTACTGGACAATTTATGTAATTTTGAGTGAGATTATTGACTTTGAAATGTTGAATTAACTACAAACTGTACAGTGCAAGGCCTCAACAACGTATACGAAAGGACTCTATTCAAAATGAAAAGCGTGCCAGTGTGAAGTTCCTGGAGTTGGACTCACCTATGTTGGCTACAGAAGGCATACAGAATGGGTTTCTAGAGAAGATTGATGGTAATAATTGTATTTGGTTGCCTGCTGTGACTATAAATACTGTTGTCTAGTCATGAGTAGTTGCAATCTTCATAGTAATAAGAATGCATCTGGTCCTGAGATACCCAGTAACTTGAAAGTATGCTCTTTTTGCACTCCACTCCAAATCTCTGGCCTGCTAAAAGAGAAAGTAAATTTATAGACAACTATCAAAGCAGTACTGGAAGGGATAGGAGAGGATAGAAAATTTCTTTTGTCTCTTCTGTTCAGAAGTGGATAGTTATAGCTGTGGGGTGTGAAATACCTGCGCCCTGCATGGAGTGTATTGTTTCATCCTTGTTGATCTCAATCCACCTTTACCCAGCTACAATATCATATGGGCAGGGGGCGGCTACATTAGCTTTTCTTTCCTTTGAGGTCTCAATGTTATCTTTCCTATTAACAATGATGCATCAAATGCCAATAATACATGTTTTATACCCATGACAGACTACAAATGTAATAGCACACAATGGTTAATTGCCCTCCCCCTCCAAAAGGGGGTGCAAATTAATTTATGCAAATATTTCACTGCAGCATATAGGAGGACAAATATCTACATTAATATATTTGATATATGCATATATAATTTATTAATTAAAAGTAATGTTTATATAATTTTTTATCCATAAATCCTTGTGGGGTAGACTTAAATTTAACGTCATGTGTAGATACCCTGTCCTGCAAAGGTGAGAACATGTCCAAGATATCTCCCAGTCAGAAGGATTTGCAGAATGGAAAACATTGTAGTGGAAAAGTTGGTCCTCATTATCCTGGCACCACGGACTACTTGGAACATGTTGCATCCAGTTTCAACATTCCAGATGTTTCGATTGCCATGCCCCAATCTTCTGCAGACCCTGAATTTAGTAAACCAGTACCGAGAAGTGATCCTGCACTGCCTCCTAAGACAAGGAAGTTGAACATGGATCGATCAGACTCAAGAAAGTATTCTCAGAAAACCTATAGCCTGCTTCCTTTGTTTCTTGTTTTTGTATTTTTAGTTCCAAAAATATGAAAATCAGATTTTAATTAAGACTTGAACCCTGTCTTTAAGTACTCTCTGTTGTTATGACTAATATTTTCTAATATTTGCTTGTTTATTGGAAATGTGATTAGCTGGTTTCCTCACAATTCTTTATCACATGTTAAAAATGATCTCTTAGGTATGTTATATGATTTCATATGGTGCCCAAAGCCTGTTCTCTCAGGAAATTCAAATGGCCCAACAGATTTTTCTTCTGTCAGCTTAATTCTCTTTAACCGTCTAAGCACAATATCTTATTTTCTTCTCATTTCATAGATTATAACAAAATAATACAAAGTTGAGTGCCTTAGTCTACAATGATGTTTGAGTTGGTGAAATTTCTGTATGCTACATCTGTCTTCTGCAATTAAAGTTTCTCTGAACATGCCTATACATTATTTTTGTCACCATTGGCATCAGTCATAAGATGAAAAATCTTTGAAGATTGCCTCTTGAACCTTGTAGTCCATATGCAATATGATTAGCTTGAAAGAAATTATTCATAGAGATTATTCTTGTTATCCTTTTCAAGAATGCCCTAATTTGGGCATGCTGATTTATGTTTTCAATTAAAATTATGTGTCTCCAGCCGTATGCTCTTGCAGAAAAGACAGTTCTTTCACTCTCACAGAGTTCAGGTGACTATTTTTCTTCTCTTTGAGATTTTTTTTTTTGGTTTTTACTTGAGCACTTCTTAGCATGCTTCTAGTATTGGCTATTTAATGATTAAGTTATTTGTTACATGTGAATTTCCGGCTTTTGAGATTTGTTGACTGTAGAGAATCTTTCTTTTATTTTCAACAGCTTTCTCTTGCACAGTTTTAGTGATAAACTGCTACTTCTCATTGTAATTACTAATAGCATATGTATTTTATTGGAGATCATCTTATCCCAAACAAACCTGGAGTACGAAAACGATGTTTATTGATGGGCTGCTGGTTTCCTGCCACCTGATTATGGAAACTCATTTAGTCATATCTAGAATCATTGGTTTACTCATTTGCTTTGGTTAAGCTTCTATGGCTTCTATTTTATGTATCTTCTCTCTGTGTCCACTCCTCTCCCCTCTCCCTTGTTTAATTAATTTGCTGTTAGGAGCTGAAAGACTCCGTCTCTAGCACTGAATTTATTTTTGAATGGGATGTGATTTTCGAGCTTGATGGACAAGAGTTACTAACTTACTATCTGATGGATTTGATGTATAACCAATTAGGATTACTAGAATATGACACTTATTTTAAGTTCCATTTAATACTGTTTCTAATTGAATGCTACTCAAATACTTGGTTGCCTTGTATTTGAAACACATCTTCTAGCTTTATAAAATGTAGCAGCCTTTTTTTAATAAAATAAAGGTTACTTCCATTTGTCCGTTCTTTTAATGCTTTGCCAATGAAGTACAAGATAGTTCATTTGACTTGTTTCTCATTTGCCTCTCTTGCTCTGCTGTGTATGGTATTGAAGCCTATGGCACTAGAACAAGTGTTATCAGATCGGGATAGTGAAGATGAAGTTGATGATGACATTGCAGATCTTGAAGATCGAAGGGTAAGCTAGAATATCCTACAAATTTCCTTTTCTTTTTCATTTCCTTTTCCTCATTTGTCTATTTCAAATTGAAATTTTTGATAGCATTAGAATATATTACTTCAAGGAACATTTTGTAGAAAGAACTGGATATATAGCACTTTTATTCTCAATGACCAAATTATAATTTACTCAAGTTATGTCAGATCTTTCTTTCTACCTAGAATCTCTGGCTCTTTTTGTCCACCTCATATCCTATTACTCCTCAAGATTTTGTGCCGTGTACTCTTGGGTATTTATAGTGCAATGAATTTGGTCAGATTAATTACCAAAAATTAAGATCAAATTGTAATGTTGCAGATGCTTGATGATTTTGTGGATGTTTCCAAAGATGAAAAGCAGCTAATGCATCTCTGGAACTCTTTTGTGAGGAAGCAAAGGTGGCTACTGCTGCCCATATTAAGCTTTCCTTTATGATCATTTCTGTTTCTTTTTACTCCATTAGTAACACTAGTTCGCTTGTTGGTTCTTGCATGTTGAGTGAAATTAATGGTCTGTATCATTTATATACTTAGTGATGGTTTCATGTATTTTTCACTGTGGCAGTGTGCTGGCAGATGGTCATGTTCCCTGGGCCTGTGAGGCATTTTCCAAGCTTCATGGAACGGAGCTGATCTCATCGCCTGCACTATTTTGGTACTGCTTTTGCTCATCTTTCTTGGCTCCATTAATATTTCTTTTAGTTTGTGGGGTTGGCGGTTGGCCTACTAAAAGGAATAATGCTGAAAGAACAATAAAATAAAAGTTTTATCCACTGTATTTGGCAGCATGGAAGCGATGGGTTCCAGATTGAAGTCATAAGCTAAATGTATACAGCATACTAGATATGCCTTCTCTTTGTAAACATAGTTAACACGTGAACCACTTGAAAGTACAATATGCTCAAAAGGATTGGCATTTTCGCTCGGAAACCTTGTAATTTATCATGGGTTTTACTTTTTCTCTGTCGTTTTTAGAATCGACCAAGTTTCCTTTGTTTCAATTGATTAGAAGCCTTTGCTGCCTGGGGTGAAAATAGTACTTGGCGTTGAAATTCTGTTGCAGTGCAATGTATGATATAAATGTTATCTAGTTGTTAGCTTCTTGTTGGAAATCTACCTTAATCTGAGCATAGTTCTCTTCTTTTTTCTGGTTTTTATACTTTATTGTGGTTAATATTTTTAGTATGAGTTTAGTCTTTTGCCCAATCATTTTTTGACTTCTGTCAAGAAGTGCTTGAGCATTTATTATTTATTCTTTGGTTATACCTTGCCACTTATCTTTTCTTGGAATTCTGAATTTACAAAGTTTGTCCTTGGGTTCAGGTGTTGGAGGTTATTCATGATCAAACTTTGGAATCACGGCCTTCTTGATGCCTGCACAATGAACAACTGTAGTATAATTTTAGATAGCGTCAGAAACGAGGGACTGGATGCTGGCAAAAATTGAAGACTAGAAGGAAACTGCTTAAACTTTGAAGGGATAGGCATTATACGGTCTTCCCTACCTTGTACTCTGCTTAGTTGCAGATTCTTCTTTTTATGTTTCCTATCATAATTTATTAATTATTTTTTTGAACTATCATTAAAC
>JASKGM010000010.1:2156377-2174806 GCA_034509205.1 Ceratonia siliqua | reverse complement strand
CTTCAAATTTTTACTCTGTGCATAACAAGTGATTGAAAATTTCTCTCATTGATTGAAAACAACAAGACCCAAACCAGTAACATTCCCTGTAACCCATTTGACTAAGAAGATCCAAACCAATAACATTCTTCTGTACAAGTCTAACCATTCTGCAACTTGTTGCTTGAACAGATAATCTGCTTCTTCATACATCCGTTTTTGGATTAGTGAAAATTCTTTGATTTAATTTACTTCTACATGCTAAGAATTGCTAAATCTTTGTGTGTCTGTATGGAGCATGTAGCCATATTTAGATCATGATGACAAAAACTGTAAGAAGCTGTAGGTTTTTCATAATCTCCTATTTTAGTTAGCCATTTCTGACTAATTTTTCTCTCTTGGGATATTCATTATGATCACCATATTTAATTAATCAACTAATTACGGATAAGACTAAACAACATATCTTTGTCTTCATTCTACTAAAATTCTTATCTAATAGCTTCTTCACAAATAGTTTTTAGGGCCAACAAACAAATACCAATGAAAATTTTCTTTTTTCTTCAAGTGACCGAAAAAGTATATTTTGCAGAGTGAAAAAGTTATGAACTGATGAGATAAGAAGATCAATAGGGAGAAAAATGGTCAGTAAATATAAAATTCATGAAAACATCATACACAATTCACAAAGATGCAGAAAGTCACGTTAATGATAAGTTTGAACGATTGAAAATCAAATAGATTATGACAATATTTTTAATCCAAAAAAAAGTAACAACATGATCTATACCAGAACAGATTTATGAAATTGTGTATTAATCAAGTAAAATGAATAATGAAGCTTCCTGCATGCATAAAAAAAGTGCTGCGATTCACATTTTAATAGAGGTGATCTGAACTCTTTGCCAGGCAGGTGAAGTCGAACACATAGAATTCCTACCATAACATCAATTGAAACCGAGAAGAAAACTTACCTTCAATTTCTGGAACAAGATCTTTACCCTAGATTCTTGATGTTCAGATTTAAGAGATTCCTTTAAAGTCTGGGCAGTAATCACCGAAGAAGCAAATGATCTATAAAATTTTCAAATGCCTGCAAATTCATAGGAAATTTTGCAACGAATATCTCAATTCGGTGAAAGAATTCATTATATAAGCAAACAAGAATGGGAAGATTGGTAGAGGAGACCCAAAGAGTGCTCTTCTCTTTAGTGCATTTGAAAAATGAAACGGATATGTTGCGCTGTCGAGAAGGACAAGACACTGGGCAACAGATTCAGATTGCAGGCATGCTTGTCCTGCTAGGTGGTTTAGTGCTAGTAATGACTTGAAAACTTTAAAATCTGAAATTGGGTTTCCCTAAGGCAATTGTTCAA
This sequence comes from Ceratonia siliqua, assembly GCA_034509205.1. Lineage (NCBI taxonomy): Eukaryota > Viridiplantae > Streptophyta > Magnoliopsida > Fabales > Fabaceae > Ceratonia > Ceratonia siliqua. Next base: position 2,173,451 of record JASKGM010000010.1, on the reverse strand, counting down.
GGCAAGGGTCTGTTCTGTAGTGTCTTTATATAGAAGAGGACTCCCCTTCATGTTGCAGTAGATTTCTCAAGACGAATTGCAATTAGACGGGTAGGCAGCACAAAATTTAAGTAAATTGTATTGGCAAAAACTGAAAAAAGCATATATTATTATAAAGCAGCTAGCAAGAATACATCCTAAGCTGTAGTTTTATTATTTGGAGTCAATTCAGTCAAATAGACAACCTAGAAAATTTGGGCTTTTTGAGCATTGGCTAATACTTGCCAAAAGTTTTTCAAGCATTCAATGTCTAATTCATCTTTTATTGTTAGTTTCCTTACGTTAAAAAGCTATTATTTTAATCACCTTGTCACGTATAAGAATAAGATAAGACATCAGTGAATTTTCTGTGCCTGATTATGGCATATGAAAATGTTTTTGTCGTGTTCTTCAATATTAAGTGTCTCTTTTGCAAGTTATATAGGCTTACAGAATTTGTGATAAGCAGTTTCTATTGTGTTTATTGTCTGATAATGCAATAGGTATGCAAAATGAGACCTTATGATCAAGCATTGCCAATCTTATGCAGAGTTTTAGCACTTCATCTGGTAAAGTACAACCTGACTAGGAAATGCATAAAACACAATTCCAATTTATGAGAATGTGACCCATTTCCTGAAATTTGGCTTCATGCTTGCCCGCAAACTAATTTATAGTGATGAAGGAAAGAAGAGGAAATTGTGTCACACACTTTTTCCAGCAGCATAATTGATGAACATGTTGTAGAGTTAGCTACTCACCTCAGTTAGAAAACTCACTGCTTGCATTGACCATTTCATGTAAAAAATGGTAAGGCATTGCATTGATTGAAATGTTTCTTTAGGAAATTAATAAAAATTAAATTCCATGTACTTTTCCTTTGGTAGGATTGAAATATTGATGAATATTCATGGGAAAAATTGTCAAATGAGTAAAAAGTTGTACCAAGTTGGCTTGGAGGAAAATGCTTATCTAGAGTTACCACTTAATTAGTTTAAGACAAACTATACCCTTCTCTAAATCAGCCATATATAATCATTCATCGATCATTTTAAATTTGTTTATAGCTAATTGATCTTGCAGAACTCTCATTTGTGTAGCCAACAAGTAATTGAATCAAACATCTCTAACTTTGATTTATTTTTCAACTGTTGTATGTGGAGACGTTTGCCGTTTGTCAAAATCTTCAAAGGACCATTCTGTAATGAAAGAAATGTGTGCTACAAGCCCACAATCATTAACATTTGGCAGAAAAAAAGAAAATGTTAAACAAATATATAGCATAAGCCAAACGAGCCTTAAGATAAGTGGCGCCAATCTTACTCCGCAAAATTTCAAATTCTTTGACAAATATAATAAAATATTCCAATAAAATAAATAGTTAGGCCAAGCCAAACCACTTTACTCTGTTTGATCCCGCCAATGGAAGTATTTTGATGGATTCAATCCCAAGCCTTCAAAGCTGTAACTCCCAGGTACCAATTTTCCCATCGGCGACAGGTTTTGCTATTTTGTTTGGCTGCAGAGAAAGCGTCGGAAAAGAAACTTAATTACTTGGATCTCGTGGCTATATGTTTGACATTCGCGTATATATGTTCTCCTTCTGAGTTCTCACCAATTCCCAGTAGTCAAACAGAGTTTTGTTATATCCAATTTTCTCATTTCACTTCCTTTTCCCTGTTTTAGGTTCCCAATCCGCGGTCCTCGCTTTCGCTCCCTTCTGGTTTGTATGGAATCACCTAATATTATTGACAGTGTGGTTTCTGAAACCGTTAAAATATTTAATATAGGATAGGAATAGAAATGAGTACTGGGGTTCTCAAAGTTTTTTGTTTGTGGGAAATTATTGTCATTATTGTTCCTTTTCTATTGTGGGTCTGTCAGAGTCTGCGGGTGTTGGGAACTGGTTCTCAAGCTATGAGTATAAATCTCCAGATCTGGACTCAAAATTTAGTTTTGAAGAGTCTTTAGAGAATGTGAATCCGAGAAAGATGAAGAGAGGGAAGGAGAAGAAGCAAATTTCAAAAAGATTGGCACCGGAGATGAAAACAGTGCTTATTTTGAAGATGATAAGCATTTTGAAGGCCTGCCCTTGACCAAGGTAAACTTTCTTCTCAGCCTTCAACTTGAGTTGAAAAAAATGGGTATAATTAATAATAATAATAATTATTAGTTAGTGATAGAATCCCAAAGGCTTTTAAGTCTCCCTTTCAACAATAAAGTAGAGAATGGAACTTTGGAATTTATATATCAATTTGTTTAATTATTATTAGTTATTTTATTTATTTATTTAATTTTATCGTGTTTATTTTCAGAGTCTGGATTCTTTCAGCTCGCACTCACTCCTATCAGGTTTGTAGCGCTTCTAGAGTTTCTTTCACCAAAATGTACTGTTGCCTAGGGAGAATATCCTTGCAATTGTATGCAGCAATTTCCTTGTGTTTGTGTTTTTTTGTTCATTCAGAGCCTCCAGACATCAGAAACTGGTTCTCTAGCTATGCTTGCGAGTTCTCTGTGTCTGATACGAGCAGTCCTTTCAGGGATTCTATTTCTAAACAGAGTGAGTGTGAGGAGGAAGGGTTTGTTTTTGCAGTAAAAAATGAAGTCAGGTGTGAGAATGTTCACCTGAGGGTAAAGCTGCCTTTAAGTAGGGTACTCATTCTTGATCTCTGTTTTAAACTGTTTCTTAATCTTATAGAACTATCTGGGCAATCAATTATACATAGTTGCTTCATTAAAATGGAATAAACATTTATGCTCAATTTGATCTGCACCATTTCCACTTTCAGAAATTGAAATTTAAACCTGAGCTCTTGTTAGGCCTAAATAAACACGTTTACTTTGTGCAAATGTTCAAAGGAAAAAAGAATCTAATATAAAATAAGAAAACTGATCATATTAGCAGAGGGTGGATTCTTCTTGCCTTTTGTATTTGAATGTGGTCAATAAGTTCCCTGAAGTCATATGTACCGACTTTTTTTTGGGGTTTGTTTGGAATTACGGGGTGATGGGAGTGTTGAAATGAAGAAAAATATATCTAGTGTCAATACGTCGCATTCGGAACAGATTTTGCAGCCATGCATGGAAGATAGAATATTGGAACAAAATGTTAGTCCAAGCAACTACAAGTTTAAGGAGACATTAAGGTTGAATCTCAAAAGTTCTGGGTGTAATCAAGAAGCAACTCTAACGTCCATATGTAGTAGTATGAGGCTTCCAGAGTTGGTACAAAAGAAAGGTATCAAAGAAGCGAGATCAAATTCAAGAGGCTAATATCCAACAAGAGAATCTTGACTTGCGTTCAAGTTTACCTAGGAGATTCTCAGCAAGAGATAAAGGAAATGCAGGAGATATGAAGTCAATGAATGGTTTTGTTACAACAAGGAAGAACAGATGTATTGGAGCAGACGATGAAAATTGTTGGAAGAGACCACAAGAGATAGTTTTACTGGGATGTGAAAAGCCTGCGGTTATAAAGAGAAAGGCACTAGCAGAAGCAACAATCTTCAACAATGTAATGGCATGGAGGTTACAGGGAAATGGCAGTGCCTTCAGAAAGGTAAACCTAATGTTGGGCCTGCTCTGAAGCAACCTCGGCTTCACCAATGGGTTCATAGGGTTTGAAACTGAAAGCAAGTAAAGGATTCCCTCCCCATGGTACACAATCAAATTGCTTGTCAGGACTCCTTTTTTTTGTCTTGCAAAGAGGAAAAGAAACAGAGCCACTTGCACCAGATTTTGCTAATTGGTTTATCAAGATACTACGATAGCATGCTATCACCTTTGTGGTCACTATAGGTGACATTTTTTTTTATCAAAAATAGGTCGTAGTGCGATTTCAAGGGGAATCGCATCGGTCTAGCGTTTCACCAAAGTTATTTCCCTCTTCTCTTATAGTACATATTATGTTAATAAAAAATAGAAAAATAAAAACCCAACAAATAAGGGATGAATTCAAATATTGTAGTACATATTATGTTAATAAAAAAATTTTGAAACTTGCAAGGAAATAAGTTAATATTGGAAACTTGGCAAATAAAATAATAATCGGAAAACCATTATTAAAAGAAAAGGAATCTTAATGAATAATAAATTGTTTTATAAATTAGGAAAGTGTTATTTTTATTGAGGAAACAAAATTTATGAAACTCATCAAGGATCAAAAAATTAATATTAGAAATTCTTTTATTTCAAGAGTAAATTATAAATTCAATGATTCATGAAAGAAGTCAAAAAATTTCTCATAAAATATATGTAAAGAATGTAATTAGTTTACAAAAATGACTTCGTAAATTACAGCTGCCAAAACAAAATGCAAAAAGTTAAGGGATTATTTGGAATAATTTTTGTTTTATTATTATTTTAAAAATAACTTTAAAAAATAATTTTATAGAATAAAAAAATAAAAAAATTTGTTTCATTAAAAATATTTTTTATTAATTATTTTTTGTATTTTTTAAAAAATAAATAACAAAACATAAATCAAAACATAAAAAAATTATTTTTATTTTTTTTAATTACTATTTTAAAAAATAATTTTTAAAAATAATTGATAAAAATAATTATTCAAATAATTTTTTTTATTTTTATAAAATAAAAAAATAATTTTTAAAAACAAAAACAAACAGTATCACAATTTAACTTTAAAACTGGATGATAGATTGCGGTTAGGTTTGGGCTTGAATATTTATTTTTAATAAAAAGTTCACATGAGTTTTTGAAGATGAAAAGACCCATTTTGTTTTTACAGAAAAAATATTTATAATAAAATTTTATTATGATTATAAATATTTTGTTATATTAAAAAAATTAATAATTAAATTAATTATAATTTAAAAATAGATTAGATATTAAAATATAAATAATAATGTGTTATTTCCGCACATATCATGGAAACGACGCGTTTTGTCTGAAGATGACTCCCTTTCTCTCGTGAATTTCTGGGGCCATATGCCCCATATCATTTCAGGAGATGAACAGTTGCAGTGTTGAACACTGGACGAGCAGTAGAGAACTTCATATCAATCTTCTGCAGAACTCATGCGGTGTAATCTTCAAATAAAAATAAAATGTGCGCTTTGAGGATCTTCACAAGATCTCTGGGTCGCTGCTGCATGAATAATTTCAAACCCTATTTCACTTCCAATCACCAATTTCTGAACTTCGTAACTATATCTCAGCAAATTCTCACATGCAATTCCAATCAATGGCAACATCAGCATCAGAGTCGTAGGACTCTTATTTTGGAGTCTTCCGTTTCTGAATTCGTTAAGCTTCAAAGACTCGCTGACTCGGATTCCGGTAAACTTCTCTACGAAAATCTTTGCAAGTGACTCTCTAAGTGTATATCTAACTTAAAAAACTCTAACTGATTGAAATAATTTTCTGTCTTCCGTTGGGGTTCACTTGAAAAGGATTCAGCTTAGTTCTTACTATATAGTTACCTTCGACTTCTAAATGTGATGGAAACGGAAGTGCTAGCCATGAGTTATGTTAGGAGGCGTTACTTACTTCTGTTCAATTACTGCACTTGCAAAGGTGTTGTGCTACTCTGGTTTACAATTCTTATTATCTAAAACTGCTGTGAACGCAGACTTCAAGTCCAATATATACATACAGTGATGGTAATGCTTGTTGACCATTGTTGGAAGTTTTATGGTCAGTGGAGTATGGATTTTAATGGTGCTTGCCATTTTGTATCTATGACTTGCTATGTAATGAATACAATGTTTTTTTTTAAATAAGTACTATATCAATATTATGAAAGTTATACTGGGATAATTTGGAAAAATATGAACTTCATGTGTGTGTTAGAGGGATGGAAGGAAGAGTTGTTCTCATTATTGCAAAAAAAAGTTCAGGAGCAACATTTGGTGCAGCCAATGGTTTCCAGCACCATTCAGGAATCCCAGGTTGAAAGGTTTGAGTTTGAATTAAAAATCTATTTTTAAGACATATAAACATTTTGTTACAGGGATTATCGAAGTTAGCTTGGACAGGCCTGCAGCTAAAAATGCTATAGGGAAAGATATGCTGCGAGGCCTAAGGCATGCTTTAGAATTGATTAATCAGGATCCTAATGCTAATGTGGCTATGATCTGCAGTTCAGTTCCTGGGGTATTTTGTGCTGGGGCTGATTTGAAGGTATATGACCTTTCATATTCACTATTAAACTTAAAAGGAAGAAGACTAGGTTCTTTGTATTTTCTGATGGACATTTTCTTCTATACCAACTATGACTGCTGCAAAATAAATAAGATATTCCACATCATTATTGGTAAACTCCATTTAAAGCCTCTGTAATTGCTGCAGTTTCCAGTATTTGGTAATTTGGTTCTTGCTGTCAGGCAAGCTTGTCTAGATCTACTTTTATTTCTCATACAGGAGAGTCATGCATGTATTTAAGAGTTTTATTTTTATTGAATCACAGGAGCGCAGGACAATGGATCAATCAGAGACTAAGGATTTTGTGAACTCTCTTCGATCCACATTCTCAATTCTAGAGGTTAGTTCACATCATTCAATTACTTACGTTTTTAATAGTTGTGTGGTTCTCAACATTATATCATGAATGGGTGGCAGATGAAGCATCATGCCTTGTAGATATTTTGGTTGACAGCACCTAAGGAGCTTTGAGCTTGAACTTTCCAATTTCTGGTTCTATTCCTCATTTACATCCTTTAACAGTCCCATCTTTAACAACCTTTTTTTTTGGTAATCCACCTTGTGAGCTATGAGCCTATGACCTAATTTTTTTATGCCTTAGGTTTTGTTCTCTTCTTAATTAGTGTTTCTGTTGTGAAGGAAATTTCTGTGATGAAAAGTCTTTATAGGTGGTCTCTATCATTCGTGTTGCTCTGGTTGTACTTTATTCCTTATTTCATATTTTCATTGCAGCTGTTTTTCATTCTTTTTTGACACCTCTATTTGAAGGTAACATTACTTAAATTTGTTAAAATCTTTATTCAGGAACTTCATGTACCAACTATTGCTGTTATTGAAGGTGTAGCATTTGGTGGTGGACTTGAAATGGCTCTGGCATGTGATCTTCGAATATGTGGTAGTTAAATCTGTTGTAGTTTGATAAATTGACTCCTTTTGGATGCTTGGAGTATGATTCAAATATTAGATTTTGGTTGTTTCATTTTCATGGAATAGGAGAAGATGCGGTCTTGAGTCTACCAGAGACAGGACTTGCTATAATACCAGGGTATGTTGTGTATACAATCTATATCCTTAGTAATCAGTTCTGCTATCTAAAAATATGCCTGCAATATATCTAATGTAGAATATAGTCTTGAATGTCTAGGTGAAAGTAAATCAATGATGCTACTGCCTGCTATAATTTAATGCTCTAACAGCTTGTTTATGAGCAGTAACTACAAGTGCTGCCTAAACTTCCACAGCTAGTATCTTGATCACCTTCAACCTGATAGTTTTTAACTCTGAAATTGAGTTGAAGCCCAAAAAACCCTACCTTGAGCATAATTAGCTAGTCCAACTGGATTAAAGTTGGGAAATGGCACACTCAAAATTGCTGAAAACAGAGTTGGGAATGAATCTTTGCAAATAGTTTGCCTCTCATGTAATCCTGGTTTGCACAGGGCAGGTGGGACACAACGACTACCTAGATTGGTTGGAAAGGCAATAGCGAAGGATATTATATTTACTGGTCGAAAGATTAACAGCAAAGATGCACTGTCTATGGGTATGTAAATTAGTCATTTGGCTCATTTCATTCTTTATTTGGTTACTTTGTCATCAAATACAGAGCCAAAAGACCATCTTTAGAATGCACGATATATGCTTACTGTTCCTGTAAATTTACAATTTTAACTCAAAACAACCAATAAATCCTAAAAAAGAAGGGGTAGGTTCTAATGAAGGAGTCACCTTTATGAAGTTATAAGAAATGGAAGTTTCAGCTTGTGTCTAGTAAAGTAAACCTCCTTTTTTCATATTGTCTAAAGAGGTTTAGCATTTTATGTGGCTGCTGTTGTGCTCACCAAGGCTCCCTTGCCAACATCATGGAAGTCGTAGTTATCACTATTCACCACCAGTTGAAAGCAAAGAGAAAGGCCACCATCGTTGTGCAACTTTTGAAAACTAAAAAATTACTAACATCTTCCCCATTCCTTTGCTAATAAAGCATGGAACCACTACTAGTTTTATCTCCTACTAAGATCAATGATACATAGCTGCAGAAGCTTACTTTGCCGCAGGTCTTGTTAATTACTGTGTTCCTGCTGGTGAAGCTCATTCAAAGGCACTTGCAGTTGCTCAGGATATCTGTCAGAAGGTATCTCCCTGGAAAACCTTTTCATGCTTAGAAATGACATAGTATAATTCATGGCTTTTAAAAAATGCAGGACCAAAACTTTGTTCCGTTGAACTTCAATATATATAAATGGTTGCTGCTGATTTTCCGGAAGTTCTTTTTTTTTTTTTTTCTTCTTTTGAATAAGTTGACTGATTAAGCAAGAAGTTTTGAAGTTCTTGAGTAGTAACTGAGCTTGTTTATAAATATTTTTATCTGTAACGGTAAATTCTTAACAGGGTCCTGTTGCTATAAGGATGGCAAAGAGAGCTATTAATGAGGGAGTGGAGATTGATCTAACATCAGCTTTGGCTTTAGAAGAAGAATGCTATGAACAGGTGTTGAATACTAAAGATCGACTGGAAGGTTTGGCTGCATTTGCTGAGAAGCGGAAACCAAGATATGCTGGTGAATAAAAGGGTCAATTGTCATTATTTGGCTGGTTATTTACCTGGAAGGCATAAAGGCAGTGTTGAATCGGGAGCTGGAAATAAGTGTGTAAGAATATAACCATCAAGAATGAGCGAAAGGCTGATGAAAAGGAAACGGGTTACTTATGTTATTTGGTATGCAGATTGGTTACATGAATATTTCAGGCCGTCATCCATTGTGCGAATTATCGGTATATTTTCTTCCATGGCCATGTGATACAATTTGTACGTAAGGTGGTTTTGGTACCATTTCTTGCTTTAACGACTTATGATTTAGATTAATTACTTACCAAACTTAAAAAAGTGACATCGATAGCGTTAAGTATAAATTATACGTTAGAATTGGCCTTCTTGCAGAGTACATTAAAACGGACTCTTCTGTGTTGAGTTATAGTGGTCATTGAGCAATGGATACGCCTCAGTTAGAAGTTAGAACCTCATGTACCTCTTAGTAGAATGCGCAAGTAATTTCTTTTAATTTGGCGTATTGGCCTCTGCAGGGATCAATGTTCTTGTCTTCGCTAATGTTAGTTTTTTAGTGGGGTTCCTTCCTACAGTGTATTCTTGCTTCTGTTGTACCTTTTGAGCCTTCGGCTCCTGTTATATATATAAAAAAAAAATTCTCATTTGTCTGTCTCTGTTTTCTTTCTTTTTTTCCAAAAAGTTTGAGATATTTTTAATCATTCTAAATCCATCTAAAATTATGGAGAGATTTTAATTATGGAGAGTTTTCTGGATAAATTAAAATTTAAAACAATTATATTAACCTACTAAAAGAAGAATTTTCGCTTTAACTTTAAGCGTAAGGTTTTAATATTAGCTTTATCACATAAGCATTCGCTTTTATGGTATTTTTATAATATTTTGAATATTTTTCTATATTTATAGTTTCTACGTAATCCTGAAACAAATAAGAGATGTTAACATTACCTTTATCCAATAAAATTTCAAAAATTTATGTAAACTAAAACAATTGGCAAAATTTGATTGCTAACCCTAAAGGCCTAAGGAGGGAGGGAGGGAGAAACGGGCTTAGTTGGCACATCTGGAACTTGTTGCTTAAATTGTGGGCTTGCTTGGTGTAGGCTCATAGGCCCACTCAATTGGCACACGCAAAACTAGAGAGAGAGAGAGAGAGGGGGGGGGCTTAGTTACTCTTGGCACATCTGGAACTTGTTGTTCAAATTGTGGGCTTGCTTGGTGTAGGCTCATAGGCCCACTCAATTGGCACACACAAAACTATATACGAATATGATTATGAATTTAGGGTTGTCAAATGGGGTGGACCGTATCGACCTGCCCTGCCTTTATGATAGGTTGGTGGGTTAGCTTATTAAAAATATTTAACATATAATAATATTTATTTTAGCTAATTTTAATATGAACAACATAGTGGAGTGATAGTTAAGGTTTTGGAGTGTGGGTGTGAAAACTTGGGTTCAAATTCTCATACCGACACATTTCTAAATTATTCTAATACATTTTGTGGCTTGGACTCTGGAGGGAGAGGAGCCTTGCCTTACGTGTGTGTGTGTGTGTGTGGAGAGAGAAAAGAGAGGAAAAAAGAGAAGAAAAAAAAAAAGATCAGCTTGCTCATCTCGTAGGCAACCGCCCCACCCCGCCCTGTTTAGTGGGGCAAGTTGACTAGCCAAATTTAGTGAGTTAAGATTTTGGATTCATATCTTATGCGAATCCAACTCTATAAGATCCAGTTAAATCATGATCATCCAAATCAAGTTAAACAGTCAAGATGCATTCAAATATTTCTTTAATGACATGCACATTAAAAAAAGAATTTTGTAAAATTTTTTTGAATAAATCTTTGTCAATGTTGAACGGCTAAGACTTTTTTAATGAAACAATATTGGAAGGCTAGGGCTTTTTTACTGAAACCATGCAGTCAGGGTCGGACTGCACCGGATCCAAACTGTAAGATTTTTAATCCAACCCAGGCGGGCCACCGCCACAAACCCAATCCAATATGACACCCCTAATTATGATGCCATCTTCCCATTTCGTTGTTCCAACCTGAGGAATTTTGATCAATGGCTACGATAGACGAGAGCGCTCCTGGTAAAAGATGGCTTCCTCTTGAGGCTAACCCTGACGTGATGAACCAGGTAATATCTCATCCTTTGCAATTTCTTCTTTTTAGTATTAATCTTCGAGTCGTTATTGTGGTGTCCGAGGAAGAATGGTACTTTAGTTCACTTCAAGTTTTTATTTTGTTGCAAGTTTTGAACGATGATGAGGCTAGACATTTAGAGCATCTGCATATGTTTTGTTCTTTTTTTGTGAGATTCTTTCACCGGCAAACATATACAGAGATACACGGAACATTGAGCATCCTTGATATTTCGGAAAACGTATACTGAAATACACGGAAGATTCAATAGAAAAAGAAGGAAATATGAGATCCTGAATTTTCTAGGCTTTGTTTGATTGTCTTGTTCATGTGTTTTATATCATTGGTATATAGCAAATCACAACTGAGAACTGGTACTGTGGAGGACTCAAGATGCCCAGATAAATGAAGATGTAGAAGAACATTTGAGTAATTGTATAGTGTGGACTTACCTTTATTTTAACGATTTTTTCTGCTTTTTTGAAAGTGTAAATTCACGTATTACGCTGTATGCTCTTTTCTTTTGTAAATAAAAGCACAATGAAAAAAATGCAATAAGGTAATTTAATTATATAGTTCATTTGGATGGTTTGCAGTTCCTTTGGGGTCTTGGCCTTCGAAAGGATCAGGCAGAGTGCTATGATGTTTACGGTTTAGATGAAGAACTTTTGGAAATGGTTCCCAAGCCTGTACTTGCTGTGCTTTTTCTTTATCCCATAACCACTAAGGTTAGTTTCATACAACTCATTTCTTTATTTGTTTCTCTTTCAATTAACTTGTTTTCCATTTTGAAGGCAATTACTATCATATATGCTTTGTATGCATTATTGTGAACTGAGACTACTGATATAGTGAAAGTTTCATCTCTCATCAGACTGAAGAAGAGAGGTTGCAGCAGGAAAATGAAAAGAAGGTGACTGGACATATCTATGTATATAATTTTTTCATCTATTTTGAGTATTCATTTTTCCTGCTAGAAGAATTTCATATTCTGTTTTAGCATAATGTATTTTAAGAGCAATCTACAAGCATATTCCAATATTTAATAAACAGCAGTTTAAGAAATTTGAATTTGGGGTGGCATGTGTCTTATCATTGTTTATTTTCATTTTGACCTGTATGTCTAGTAGGATCTTTTTTGTGTTATTTTGGTGTAGGAACACAGCAGTAGAGTGTATTTTATGAAGCAAACTGTGGGCAATGCTTGTGGTACAATAGGACTTCTTCATGCTCTTGGGAATGTGACTTCTGAGGTCAAGCTTGGTAAGTCTTCATTTCAACAATCAGTTAAACCTCAGTCAAAATTTTTAGTAGATCAACCAGTATTCTCATTCAGTTGGTGACTCTTTTGTTCATCAGATGAGGGTTCATTCTTCGACAAGTTCTTTAAATCTACTGGAAGCATGGATCCATCACAGGTTTTCCCTCCCCATCCTCACCTTCTCTTTTTCTTTCTCATATGCCCCTTATGCTGGTATAGACCTGAGTTACCTGACTGACCAGTTAAATATAATGCTAATTTGGTATTTTCTAACTTTTTATGCAGCGTGCGGCATTTCTTGAGAATGACAGAGAAATGGAAGTTGCTCATTCAGTGGCAGCCACTGCTGGTGATACAGAGGTAATTTACTGATTTAAGCAACAGTAAGTGGGAAATGATGTAATATGCTAGAGGTACAGATGTGGTGATCCAAGGTCCAATCTTAAAATTTACTTTAATGCATTTGGATCAATCTGGCTCTTGATGTTTCTTGTTGTCATTATTCCTTCAATGAGGTAAAGTGATACATTGTCAGGGGCTTTGAATAATGTAATTCAGATTTTGATTTTCTTGTGTGGTGATTGATTAGTAATCTTAGGAACTCAGTGATGTAGAGGAGAACGCTCTCCTTAAATAAGAGGGGGAGAGCCTCCACCATATATGTGAGTTCCATCTCTCATCCCCAGCTGATGTGGGACTCATCATGCTCCTGCATCAACCCCATCAGGTTGGAAAAGGCAGGCCCAGCACACGAGGGGTGAACAAAACTCCGATACCTCTTGATTTATAGGAGAACACACTCCTAAAAGTCAATGTGATAAGAGGAGAGATCCTCCACTATAGATGGGGAGTTGTGTGTCTTGCGCAACCGATGTAGGGCTCATGGTCCTGAATCACTTAGAATTTGCATATTAGTCTAGTCTAGTGATTTGAATGCAGGACAGGTCACCACTGCAAAATTACTATTTGCTTGGTTCAAATGTAGGTTACCATGTAACTGAGTTTATATAAAGATGAATCTGTGAAAAGCTAGTACATAAAAATGTTCATTTAACTTCATAGGACATATAATATAAAGTTGTAAGCATATACCAACCTATTGGAGTCAAACTCTGCTTTAGTTGAATTGCTTTTCCCTGAAGTTGCATAATTACATGCAATGTTCATGAGGATTTAATTTGTGGTCTAGAAGGGGAAGAATAATCTGAAAATTAAAGAAATTCAAAAAATTAACTTAACTGACTAGTTCTTTGTCTCGTGTCTGTAGGCTCATGTTTGGCGGGGCAGTAATATTGTGCTGCTGCTGCTGCTGGCCCTGATCAGGGAATGTAGCTCAACAAATTTATTTATTATTGAACATCAACAAGAGAAGAGAGACTGGTCTGAAAATTGGCTGGCTGAAAAGATGATATATATTGCTTGTAGAGAAAAGGCAGAAAAGTGAAACTAATTTTTTATGAGTACCAAAATTTTATTGAGATAATGTTAAGCAGAAATTCTAAGCTTATAGGAAATGTAATAGGAGGGTCCCTCAAATAGTGATGAGAATTAAGAAATAGCATAAATGACACGCGACAAATATCTAGATCACAAGGATAATTAAAGGTGATCAATTAATGATACAAAAAAACATTTGTGTTTTATATGTACAAGGAGATAGTTAATGAATCTTGCCATGCACTTTTGGTTGTGTAGATGGAGCAAAATGGGTAGAGAATACCCTGATCTGCAAGACCCCACTCTTGGTCATGAGTTGAAAGTGTATCAGAATAGGTCATATTATAGAATATGTTTAGAATGGTACCCTCCAGGGAAGTTGATAAATGCTTTTGTTTTCATCGTGGGAAGGAAGGATGATCCCTGTTTCTTTCTGAGTTTAGATAAGTAGCAGAACTCAAAGGATGATAATGCTGGTGAAATTTCAAGTGCTTTTGTGCAACTTCTGTGGATAACCATATTGCAAAGTTCAGTTGTTTATGCTAGTTTTAACTTTTATTAACATGCTGGAAATGTATATTGCTGAGGGTTCTAGGAGATAAGTTGTCGGCCATTGAAAGTGTTTTTATATATTATTGTTGTTGTCATGGCAAGTATAATCTAAGACGACAACCACCCCCCCCCCCCCCCCCCAAAAAAAAAAACCTAATATTCCTATATCTTTCTTTACTTCTTAGATATGAAGGGATGCTAATTCATTTATAATTTTATACCATGAAATTTTGAAAGCAAAAAGTTTGGCTTCGGTTTATTCTGAAACATCACAACAGCAACTTCATGGTTAATATGTTTTTATGAATTATATAACTCTGTTTACATACTAGGATTCTACAATCAAAATTGAAAAAGGCTAAGAAACTGAACTGCAACCTAAGATCATACATGGTTTTGGCTTTTACGTAATCAATCACCTTAACAGAGTTTTCCTGGATGGTAAGATAGGTTCTGGAAACACAAAGTGCATCCAAGTGTAGTGATTTCCTGGACCAACAGAGTTTGCAAAATGCATGGCCTTTGAAGTGAAATCTTGGCATAAAGCAAAAATTTCATTGGATTAGATTGCAATTGAAGTTATGTACGTTGAAAAATGTGAAGAATGTTTGATGCAGTTATGCGTTTAGGAGAGGAGTGCTTGAAATTCTTTTTTCCTTTTTCCATCTTGGAGTCTTGGATTCATCATACTTTTCCAGAAAAGTGATGCTTCTGGGGAGGAAGGAATGCTCACACATAAATGTTTTTTCACTACCAGGAAGGAAGAAGGGGTGTCAATTAATCCAACATTCAACGTGTCTGTAATCTTTGGCAAGCGGGATGAGGTAAGCTAGCCTATGAAATTATTTCTTCCTCGTTATATTTCTATGAAGGTTGTACATGATCTTACTGATTGCATTGATGCAGCCGATGGTAATGGCATGCGCACGTCAGTTAATTGAGCACATGAGGTTGGTATACTTCCTCGTTAAATTAAACTGTTTTATCAGTTATTACACATCATCCCAAATCCCACTTGTTCGCATTTGGATCCTGTGTAGTCAGGGTCCAACTAGACGGCCAAGATCTATTAGATTCCACCTCGGAAATTATGCTACAAAAAAAGTTAAAAAAAAAGGCGTTATTGAATCCTGGCTGTCCAATACGCCAGGATCAAATTGGTTCAACTTCACGGGATCCGGATCCCAAGTGTTCAACTTCAAAATTGTAACTTTTCCTCTAAATAAATATATTTTGAAAGATTTACTTAAAGAGATACTTTTAAGCCTTGTGTCTGTGTTTGTTATTTAGTAATGTTTGTTCTGAATCACGGTATTTGCAATGCAATTCCTGATTTGCAGCTGCTCTGGCTCCTCTAAGCCATTGGTGCTCTCTCTTGGTCTTAAAGACCATTCTACGGTACTTTTACTTATCTATGAGCCTTTTTTGAAACAAAAATAGCCATGCTCAATTGCTCATCTTCTAGTGTCATGCAGGAGACACTGAAAGGCATTATTTCTGCTGTGATTGAGAATCGCCTCTGGTAATATATTGCTGCCGAACTGTCAAATTTCGCAAGTTGACCTGAAGAGTTTCAAAGCTCAACCAAATGGGCTGTGATGTGATATATACACACACACATAGTAGGCTACTGCTCTACCAATACAATTATACAAAAATCCGTTAGGAATTCATTAATTACCTCTGCCACTTTTAGGTTATTGTGACCAATTGATTATCTTTTGGTTGATATGTTACTCCAAATTACCGTTATTACATTTTCTGCTGAAAAGTGGGAGTTGAATATTCAATCATTTGTTTCGCAAACTTGAAAGAAAATTTTTCATTAACCAGTTGATTAATAATCAAACCTTTCAAATTGGGGAGTGCGAAGATGAAATTATCTTGATACATTGAAGTCGTAATGCAGGATGGTCTAAGTTTATTGGATTTTAGATCTTGGTTATGATATTCATCGTTCAATTTGAGATTTTATTTGATATGGATTAGTCTGTCCAATTGTAGTCGTAATAGAGAGAATTCTGGGCATTATAATTTGTTACATTAGCTGGTCAATTATTCATTTTACACGAGCCAATGTCACAACGTGTTTACAGCCACTCAAGGAAAGTAATAGCATCTCAAAGTTGGTATCTGACTAGAATACAACAGAGACGTGCCCCCTCCCCCATCTCTCAAGTACTTTACAGACTGAAAATCAGGCGTTGGTGGATGTCAGTCGTTTCATCACCTTTCTCTTCACTCTTCCACTCTGTTGACCATAGAATTCAACTTCTTCTCTAACTGCAAACCAAGCAGAAGGTGAAAATGTGAGATACCTTAAAGGATGCCAAACCGATATTTCCAAAGCTGATGATGATGAACTTGGTTGATGGACTAACTGCAAACCATACAGGTGAGATACTTATACAGTATATAATTATTCTTCAGACTAGCAAATAACAAGAATATGCACTTTCACTTGAGCCTTACTGGAAATTTTCAAATCTGGAGGACAGTCATTGGTGACATCAACGCACCGTCTTAGGATAGGGGGACCTTGGAAACTAAAACACACCCAAATTTTGTTGAGAGTGGGCAAGGTAAAAAATCTAAAAGCTACCTCAACTAGGCAATGTTATAATGAATTTTAAAATGAATCTCTATTAATGTTAGAATAAGGGGGAAAAAAAGAATACATTGTTCATGTTTTTTTAAAAGAAAAACAAGAATCAATAACACCAATGCAAACGGTCATCTCTATTTGTCCGTGACTCAAGTGAAATATCTAGTATAATCGATTAAGAGTAGCACATAACAAGACAACCCTCCCAAGCCAGCGTAAATGAAAAGAAAAAGTATGACAGACCAAGATTGACTAACCTGGGCATTTTTAATTTATTGTCTTTGCAATTCCTCAATAAGACTCCCAATGCTGATATAAAAGTTGATAA
>JASKGM010000010.1:2124848-2156277 GCA_034509205.1 Ceratonia siliqua | reverse complement strand
CCAACTTACTGCTTACTGCCATGCCATGGTTTAAGCTTTAGGCTCCATAGACGGAACTTTTTTTTAGGTATTAGGGATCACACATGAAAGATGCCACGCACCAAACATGCCAGTTTGACAAGAAGAACTAGAAGGCAACAATAGATAGTGGGTACTGGGTACAAGAACTCAAGATGACCATTCTTATCAGGACTAGTCTGCTAAAAGAGACAGTAATTTGTGGTCAGAGATCTTTTCCCTCCAGGGAAATGAATCAAGTAAAACTAAGTGAATATGACCTGAAGACGACTTACAAGTATATAGGAAATCTTAAAACCAATTTTGAATCTCACAACATATAAAGTCCACCCATAAATTAAGGCTATGGTTTTTCGACTCATTGACCAGGTAATCTTTAAAACTAGTGCTTCATTCTTCTTTAATGAAGATCACACGCATACCTCAATGAATTTTTCGATTGTTGGAAAACATTTGGCTGGTTATTGCAGTATTAACCTGAAGCCACCCTCAATTTACCATAACAAAGAATACGCTCAGGAAGAGAGAGAACTTGCCCACATGTCCAAGTACAAAATTGTACAAACTGACATTGTCCCTTACCAGTTACTTTCTTTTGAATATATATAGAAAGAATGAGAAGAAGAGGAAACAAATTATAAACTGTCGTAAAATTGCTTTCCAGCTATGTCAATGATTTGCTAATCTTCATGCAATGCCAACAAAATAAGGATGACCATCAATATCAATGCAAGATTTAAAAAGAGCGAATTCATGAAAATGAAAATATGAAACATAGACATATTAAAGGCAGAAAACACGCAGTCATTGTATTAACTTTCAACCTCATCAGGGTTCTTCTTTTGAAAGGGCTCTTCCAGAGCTAGGAACCATGAGTGCCTTCAATAATAAATCCAGAATTGAATTGGGGGTTTGCAAATTAACTATATGCTTGGTACTCTGGCCCCCAACAATGTAGGGAAGCCTGTCAAACATTGTAAACAATTGAAGAATCGGAATTTATTCAAGGTAAGAAAACCCAAAAAAGAAAATCACCAAACCAAAGCTCTGAAAATTATCATTAAATTCACTCTATTAACCATCTATACTTTTTCTTTTTTGCTTACAGCTGAATACGACTTGGGATAAGTAAACCAATAAAATGAGCCCCTGCATCTAAGCCTATTGCACGATACAACATAAGCAAAGAAATTAGTATCTTTTTCCTTTCCGGCATTCATTTTCGTAATTCATTTGCTCTATACAAAATTCAGCGCATTTATGCCTCCATTCAAGGTCCCCCATTTACCGTGGCCAAAAGCTATTCAACCCATTTTCAAACTGCGATTCGCTTTTGCTTCATTACCTCTGCAAGACCCATCATGAAATGATCAGTTTCCTCGCCAATATATAATTAAGATCCAGAAACCCACTCTCAAATCCCCATCCCAGAAAACATACAGAAACATAGATGGCGTCCTTTGTTATCGAAAAAACTCAGTATGCAGAGGACAACATATTTAGTTCTGCAAATCATTCTATAACAACTATTGCATCAAGCATTAATATTAAAGAGCGAAAGAAGGAGAGAGAACCTTTGCTGGAGTATCTGCCATCCTGTAAGCGTCCGCAGTGGCTCCCACCAACCATAAGCCAGGGAAAACACCCTGAAATTAAGAAAGGTTCTTTGTTTAAGCCATAGCATGACAAGGTAAGAAAACAGATAATCACATATGACCAAGAAAAATGACGGAGAAGAGAACCCGTACATCAAGTTGTTTCTGCACAGTCTTGGGCCTTTTCTTAGGTCTCCGTGCGGGCCTCGACCCAGTCATCACGAATATGTCCTCTTCAATCTCTTCCTTTGACAAAGCGATCCAAAATCTCCTCTTCTCCTTTCTTTCCGTACTTTGCGTCTCAGCAAAACCCCTCAAGCGAAGTGATTTCGGCTGTGGAGGGTTCTCACTCTGCTGAACCGAATGAACAGCGGTAGCCGCCGGAGCCGTTTCCTCCAATTCTCCATTCCTCGACGCTCCTACGCCGATCTCAACCATGCCTTTCGAGAATATTGGTTTTCTGGGCCTCAAATTCCATGGCTTCTGCGCCGTCTCTTCAGCCAAAGCTTCTTCAGCATCCTCGGTCTCTCGCTTTCTCTCTCCAGCTTCATCATCAGTTTCATTGTTGCTCGCTCTCTCCGAAGGCTGTTGTTGCTGCTGTTGCTTCAGAGATTTCTCTCCCAGATAACACGAAGAAAACCCAAATCGGTTTCTGGCAGTTCTCGATCCGACCTTGTAAGCTCGGGTTTCGGGTTCCGATTCTGGCTCGGAGTTGCGGTCAGCAACAGCAGCAATAGCTTGGGAAGAGTCACCGGGTGATGGACGGCGGCAGCGATGGTTGGTGTTGGTCTGATTCTTTCCACCCCATTTCAAGAAAGGGAGCGAGAAGTTGTGTAGAGGTTGAGACTTCACAGGTGCGGTGGCCATTGAGAATCCCACCACCCTCCCTCTAAAAAGCTATACGAACCCTTGCTTGAAATCGTATCCTATAGAAAGAGAGAAAGGCAATGGGAGAGTTCAGGAAACCCTAGAGAGAGAAAGGGAGGGGGGGAGGGGAGGGAAGGAGTAGAGAGGTGGTTTCGTGGTGAAGTTTAGAGAGAACGAGACGCTGTGTGTTTTTGTATTAGGCACAGCTTCCTCCCTCACATACACAAAACGAGCAAGGAGTTCGTTCGTTCTACGTGTCTGTACACTTTCTGCCCTTGCCTTTCTATATATTTCCTTGCGGGGACCAGTTCACGGTAACACGTAACGGTAACAGGAGGGCATCACCCACAATTTTTGTTTTTGTTTTTTTTAGCTCATGTCACATTGTTTATTTTAAAGCATTATTTTAAACTTTTAATATCTTAAAAAAATTAAATTTTATATTCATTTGATTATTTTTGTCATAAAATATTATTTTAATACAGTATTTTGAAAGTAAAAGAAGATTAACTCTTATCTTTATTAAATATCCTAATCGTATTAGCATATGCTTAACTTATCAATAATAATTTATCAAGTTATTAAAAAAATAATTACTGATAAATACCAACATTAATTTTGAAAAATATTTTAACTTAAATAATGGTTCACTTGTAAACTAATACTATTATATAAATTTTTTTAATGGTAAAATCATAAGCTCAAATATAAGCAATAATTTCTTAAAATAAAATACTTTAATTTTTCTTCTATTTTACTCTTCTTACATATATTTTTCTTTTATTTTTAAAACTTACATAAAAATTCGATTAAGTCATATTGTTTTTTTTTATTTCATTGATTAAATTATCTATTCTTCTCATCCTTAAACATGACGATACAGTGGTTATATTATAACTAAATTTTTATATACAGTTTTTTGTATATGCAACCCTCGAAATTTTGTTTAAGATTAATTTTATTTGTATTTTTATTATATTTTAAATTAATATTTTATGAGATTTATTCATTATTTTAAATCATTATAATTTTTATAATAATATAAAAAATTTATGCCACAGTATTCATTTTAAATACAATAATTCTAAAAACTTTATTAGAGCATAAATGTAAATAATCAAAATTATTGTATGTACATATATATGTACAATGTATTTAACAAAATTTTATATTTTAACATTTATTTTATCATGTAACATTTAAATATCAACTTTAGAAAAAAAATAAATTAAAATTTGAAGATAACTAATTTAATTTTAAATAAATTTATTTTCACATTATGTTAAAATAAAAAATTGTGGATAAGCAATAAATTTGTTAAAATAAATTTAAACTAGACTTGCGTGAACATATGACACATATCTTTCAAGGACAAGTTTATAAAAGAGGAATGCTCTTTTTCAAACAAAATAATTTTCACAAAATTCATAAAATGTATATATTTCTAATCAGTGAGATGATATAAGAGTTGGTAATGGCTAAAAATATCTTGTAAAATTTGAGACAATTATTTTTTGGTAATAGTTAATTTAAATTTTTTTATGATAGTC
Source organism: Ceratonia siliqua (assembly GCA_034509205.1). NCBI lineage: Eukaryota > Viridiplantae > Streptophyta > Magnoliopsida > Fabales > Fabaceae > Ceratonia > Ceratonia siliqua. Next base: position 2,152,247 of record JASKGM010000010.1, on the reverse strand, counting down.
AAAGCACAAATCAAATTTTTATTAGCAATATTTATTTTTGTATTTAAAAATATTATTTAATATATATATATATATATATATATATATATATATATATAAATTTATTTAACACTCAAATAAAATGATTTAGTCTATCAAACGATAACTATATAAAATAAAAATTATACCTTATATAAAACGATAATTATTTGTGATTATAAGATAATTATGCAATTTCAATAAGTCATTAAAGATAATTTTGAGTTTTTAACTTTTTATATAGATAATTAAAAGTTAATCATTAATTAACTATATATATTTTTTAAATGAGTTATATGTAACTTATTTTAAAAATATAAAAGAAGTCTGTATAATTTTTAAAAATAGATAGAAGATATGAGTAAGATAAAAAAAATACAAAAAATTGAAATTTTTTTTAACTATATTAACGATTCACATAAGCCATGAAATTTTACTATAGATGAGTACTTTTTAATTTGAAAAAAAATAAAAATTCAAATTTTATGCTAAGCATTTATCAATAAATCAGTCAAACACATTTGTATGTGGAAATTAATATTCTCCAATCATCTTAACTTGTTAAGCGTATCTATTGAAAAAATAAATTAAGAGACAAAATTTGTAAAAAAATAAAGTGGGGTTTATTGAAACATATATAAATATTTATTTATAATTAATTTAGTCTATCAAATTTTTTTATAAATCAAACTTATCTAAAAATCTGCCTACATATGCATTTTATTTTATCACCATTTGTGATTAGTCTTTACATTTCATTTGGGTCTTGTGAGTTACCCTTTTTTTTTAATTCTTTTTCAATATGTTAGAATAAGATAACATAATTTACAATTAAACAAAGCAAGGAGAATAATGAATGTCTATTGTGCAAAATTAATATTGAAATTAATTGTAAGATAGTTAATTAGAGCTATATCACAAAGTAAACTGTATATATAATAGATATACTAATGTGTATATGAATTTCTATTTGAAAAGTGATAACATTCTAGAGTCAAATAACATAGATAAATCTGGTCACATGAAAATTTATTCAATAAATTTTAAGTTGACATAATAGTTAATTATACATGTATATTAAATAATTTTTAATAGATTTTATCTCTTGCGCCTTCACGTGAATTTTTTTATTATTAAATTAAATTTATTTATTTTAATTTTACTCAGCAATTTATTTTTAAAATTTTTAAGCATATCTGGTCAATATATGTTATTTTACCAGATCAATTATAAGTAATGCCCTTGGAAGTAGATTTTAGTAAATTTCACTTTTAATATATCATATATATTTATAATTAATTTAATTTATATATTTTTTTATAAATTAAGTAACTTAAAATTGATCTTTAGTTCCGTTCCATATTATGGTGGGGTGACCGTGGGACCCGTGAGATTAGTAAGAGAAGGAGGACTGTAGATGACGAAAGCGGAAAATCCCTTCAATTCCGTCTGATTTTAGTACCGTCATGATGATTGCGGCACCTGGGCCGCGCAGGGTCACAAAGGAATTTCCAAATTGCATGGTTGGCAGCCTGTGGCTTTGGCGTTTCAACTTAGGATTTAATTTAATTACAGGAGATTATATTTACATCTCAATTTACAATAACTTTTTAAATAAATTTTATAAAAAATATATAAATATATTATATATAATTCTCAATAAATCTTATCTTTAATATATTTAAATATTTATTTAGTATTGATTGAATTTATAAAAAATGTATAAATTAAGTTTTTTAAAAATAATTGTTATTTTTAACAAAAAACTCAAAAGTGAATTGTTTGTGGTCATGTAACTAAAATAATAATATTATTTGTATATTATTATTATTATTTAATTATTGATAAATAAATAATAAATGATAGATAATAATATAATATATTAATAATTTAAGATAATAAAAAAAAGAGATATAAAACAAAGTAATATATAAATAATATTATCCGACCAAAATATAGTTCATCCTCATGACCCAAAGAACAAACTTGAGGCTAATAACACGTTTTTTCTTTTGATTTTTGTAAGACATGATTTTATTTATTAATAAATTTTATTGAAATATAATTACATTCAAATTTTTTTATGATTTTTATTGTTTTAAGACGAGATATCAATTTTGATTTGATTTGGCGTGTTGAATTCTTGAATCAAATCAAATTGACTAACCGCAGAGGGTTTGTAAATAATTTTAAAATGTTTTCAACTAAATACATCTTAAGCCAAGGCGTGTGTACGGACTTGTGATTGGAATTAGTCAATTTGTCCCGGTACGATCCCAACACATTAATCCTTAATTTATACAATTGTCTTATTCTCAACATTTGTACTACGTCAATATCAGCATTTTAAATTATTTTTTCTATAAATTTTGTAGTGTTAGTGTTATTTATTTGTGATTTATGATGGAGGCCCACAAGAATGGCGAGAGAGAGAGAGAGAGAGAGAGAGAGAGAGAGTTGGCATATTAATAAGCTAGGACGTTGAGGTCAACTAAATGCTTGATTCCACGTGAAAATTAGGATTACGTCCACTTATGAATTATGATTTACCAACCGTATAACCCTTTAATTTACAGTACCAGTACTATACTATCAATACGTATGCCCCCTCGTTCATTTTGAAAAAAAATTCAAAATCGTAATCATTTCTATATAAATAAATAGTCATAATTTTTAAAAAATTAAAATTAAAAAAATTAAATCATAATCATCCATATACAAACAAATAATTACCATCTAACATTCCCTAAGATAATATGATAGGATCCACATTCTCCCTTTTCCTTTCATGTCCGAATTGCTATGATTCTATTTTATTTGTCCCTATCCTAATACTATGCCCCAAAATTGACTTCCTACCAGAATATTCCTTCTCTTTCTATTTTCCAACCACCATTTGGGCTTGGGCCCTTCTTTCTACCAGTTCTAAACAAAAGCCCAACTATATTGTTTCTCTCTTTCTTTCATTCAATCATGTCTCTTTAATCTGCAAAATAAATAAAATTTATTTACAAGCAACACCACTCAATTAAAGTTGAAGCCATAGATTTATTTTAAAAAATTAAGCTTAAAACTTAATAACGTGTTTATATAAAATAAAAATTGAAATCCCAACCTACAATAACTCTGTTCTTAAGTAAAATCAAAAGTGAACTAATTCTCAACTTTTTTTTTCTATTGCCAAAGTAGAAATATTTAGGACACGCTTATAAATTTCTCAAATTATAGTGATTATTATTACTATTATTATTATTATTTATAAGAAATATAGTATTGATTGTAAAATATTAATCTTATTATTCATAAATTATCAATTTTGTTGTTAATTTTTAGACTAGCCTGATATTCAAAGATTCATTTGACTCTACCTCTTCGGCTCTTTTCTTCCGATGTTGCGGGCAAATGGACCCGACCCGATCCGTTAGAGTAAAACGAAAATGGGGGAAAGAAAAAGTGAAGTGTTTCAAAGCTCCTCCAATCTGTCTGCCTTTCCCTCCCTGAGAAAATTGTTTTAAGCGTCAATGGCCAACTTCACTGATTTCTAATCTGCACTGTTTCCCTATTCCACACCTCATTGTTTCCTTGCATTTGGGTTTTCGGACAAATTATACTCTGTCACACTTCGGGCTTTGTCTGAAAAATGGATAGGAGACTCAACGGACCCACCGGTGGCGCCGCCAGCACAAGATCTTTTTCTACAACCTTGCAACCAAACTACAGTAACCGATCAGTTCAGGTACCTATCTGTTCAATTCACGTATTGCGTTTTTAGAGCTACTTCGCAAACCCTAACTGCTAATTAGTCACCTTTTGATTGGCAAATTGGTACATTGTTTTCCCGTCGGCCGGGAAGGACCACAGATTACATTATCTCAAGTATCATTTAACTAAGAAGAGTGATATGCTAAGAGAGTAGCATGCCCTTAAAAATAATGATAAGCTTATTCTTATTGCCCACTTGTCTAACCTCCTCGATGTTTCTTTGTTCTTTATTGGGTGTTGAGGTCAAATTGTAAAGTGATTAGTGCGTTCAAGCCTGATAGCCGGGGATTCTTCAGATACAAAAACTGATTAGAGTTACAAGCACGTTATCAGTTTTATGCTTCCTATAAACATGCTTCTTATTGTTACAGTGGACTCACATTTGTTTGCAACGCTCTCAGATGTATAAAAAGATGAAATGAGGTGGGCTGGCTGAATCTAGTAGTTCAAAACCGTATGCTGCAAGTGGAGATTACTTTAGTTATTTTAGAGTGTCTGTGGTAATTGTTATATGTTAAACCTACTAAACTATTGATCACTTATCCTGTACTGAGCCTTTTCATATTTTTATGGAGTTCTTGGTCTTTTAAGTGTCTGAATTAATTGCTGTCGGAACCTACTGAGCTAAGATAATAATGAGACATGATCACATGAATAAATTGTCATATTTGGAAACTACTAAGCGAGTACTTGTCATGTGCTGTACCTAATCATACTTTTATGAGGTCCTTGGTCCTCAAAATTCCTGAATTATATTTTTCTTGTCATCCATACTGAAGGGTTCGCTAGGTTGTCATCTCAATCTAAAAGCCTTATTTTACCTGTTTAAATGTGAAAAACCTGTATTTATGTTGTAGATGATTTATTTTTCAGGTTATCTGCATAGAATATAGGTTAGCATGTTATGTCTGCCATATCATAACTATTGAAAAATGTATATGTCTTCTAACACCTAATTTCAGGAAGCATTGGAACACTTGGCATCAATTGATCTAATTGACTTGTGCAAAGAAGCCAAAGTTGAGCGCTGCAGGGCAACTAGAGACTTGAGAAGCTGTGGCCGCTATGTCCACCATGTGTTGAATTCATGTGGGCATGCCTCTCTTTGTGCAGAATGTAGTCAACGGTGTGATATCTGCCCAATTTGTAGAATCCCAATACCAAAGAATGGCTCTAGACTGCATCAACGCCTTTATTATGAGTGCATAGAAGCTGGCCTTATCTCCAAAAGATGTGATGAGAGGTTTCAAGAAATAGAAGACAGGGAGGAACAACTAACTGCTGATGTCCAACGCCTTTATTCCTTGTTTGACGTTGCACTTGAGAATAACTTGGTTTCTTTAATTTGCCATTGTATCCTTTTTCATGTCAGACATTTTCTTAGGCATATAGATTAATCTTAATTTAAGTACATAAGTCAAGAAGTACCTTCAAAAGTTATCATTTAAGATGTCTTTTTCTTATAGTATTATCCCCTGAAAGGAACATCAATTTATTTTGCATCCCTTCCTATGTTGAGACTTCACATTTTCTTTAACAGAAATTTAACAGACGTTACAGATGTATGTATGGATGAAACTGCTGTTTCCAGTGATCCTGTCATAGCATTTTTGTTGGATGAAGTGGTGGTGAAGGATTGGTGCAAGAGGACATTTAAAAGCATCATAACTGAATTACAGGGAATTTGTATCCTTAAGCCTTTTCAGTTGTTGATATCTGAAGATAGTTACTAGTATTGTTTTTATTATATTCCCTAAATTTTTATGTTCCTTGACAAATTTCATTAGACAGTCTTGACGTTGGAGGAATGAAAAGTAGATTGAGTTTACTTCTCAAATTTACATTATACTTGGCTGGCATATCCAATGTGCTAGAAGTTTTGGAGTCATCTTTTAAGGGCACTCTTTCAGCACAACTTCATGGTTTGCACCATCTCCAAGAGAGCATATCAAAGACAAATCAGGTTTAGTCACTTGCAAAATTTTGTATTCAGGAGGGTGATTGTATATCTGTTTACTAGTTTTGCTCTAATATTTGATTTTGACATTTTTCTTGCTTGCCTAGAACATGTGAAATCATCAAGACAAGTTTGCATATATAATACTTTTGTTGGCATTTCGAACCTTTGTTATCTATGCTCTGTGTTAAAATGATATTGGCTTTTATTAGTGAGAGTTCTATATCAAATATTGGAAAGTATGGATGACAATTAGGAAATATTGTCCCCAGAAGTCTTTAATGTTCTTGTATATTCTATATAAGGTGGTGTTAGTTATATCCCAAATCCTGAAAAATGTGGATGACTATGAGAAATTTGTCTCTAGAAGTTTTTAATGAAGTTGTATGCAATATATAAAATGGCCTTTATCAAGTGGTCAATATTTTCTCTTCTTGCTATTTGAATTGACTGATTGCCTATTAAGCCTGTTGTGGTTATACTTTGCCTCTCTATCTGTCTCCCCCTTGCCCAGAATTATGGAGTTCTGTAGAGATCATATAGAATAGTTCATTGCAGTCTTCATTCAAGTGACTAATTTGTAGTTCTGTTGTTCCTTCCAGCATCTGGAGATTATTATTTGGTGTACAAGACATGAATTTTTGGAGGGCGTAAGATCTCGTTTTACTGATAGTTCATCATGGGCTTCAGTTGTACGTGAACGGAAATCAGCAGCAGTTAAGCGTGGTTGGCCTGATGCTATAAATCAATCTGTGGAGTCAACAAGACAGGATGGTTCCTTATTTATTGAAGATGCATTAAATAATCTTGACTTAGAGGAGTTAATCCAGGACATGGGGGAGGGTTTAGAAATTGCATCCTTACAGAAGGATGGAACGTCAATTTTCACAGCTAATATTGATAGGGTGCTGGGTTTCTATCCCTTTAAAAATCTTCGAGCTGCTGCCGACTTACTCTTTTTGCATGGAAGTTCTGATATGGTGATGGCAAAACAAGCCATTGTATCCTTTTCCTCTCACCTTTTCTTGTGGGCGTGGGTGTTTCTGTCAATAATAGTCATTATTGAGAGCATAGCTTCTTTCTTTCCTTAATTTCTGCAGTTTCTGTATTATTTGTATGATTGCTACTGGACAATTCCTGATGAAGAATGGAGATACATAGTAGAGGACTTTGCAGCTACCTTTAGTATTAGTAGGCACCCATTACTGGAGTCTCTGATTTTTTACCTTCTGGATGATCATACAGAGGAAGCTTTACAGGTAACTTACACATAATATTACGCTTAGTGAATCTGGTTGATGGTTTTCCCTAGGTTTCAAATAAACAGTCATATCGAGTTGATACACTGATTTGCTTCAACTACTGACTAATGATAAGCGTCTTGTTTATCTAGGCACTGTTTATGTTAGAACTTTACCTTTGACCCTGAAACTAAAGTGGTAAGTAAGAATGTAATTGGGTTCGAGTTGTACAATATTCGAGCTATGTATGTACTTAACGTTTAATGGTCCTTCTCTTTTAATTAATGGTAAGTTAGAGTAAAAGATCTGTGATGCTTGGTAAGTTTAAACTTTAGAAAGTGACATTTACTAAACTCTAAAAGCACCAAGAATCCTCTTCCCAAATAAAAGGAAGAGGGGGTAAAATGCGGCTTGAAATCCTTTTGTAAAAGTTTTGATGCATTTGTAATTTTGGATGTCAATGTGGATTTGTTCTTCTTTCCCTTTTAGAGTAATATAATTTGTTATCCTGCTAGGAAGCTTGTCGCCTTCTTCCTGAAATATCTTGCCCAGCATCACATCCTAAAATTGCTGAAGTTCTGTTGGAAAGGGATAGTCCTGATACAGCTCTTATGGTTTTAAGGTGGGCTGGGCGTGATGGTGGATCACAGATGATTTCGCTTAGAGATGCTGTCACTGCAGTGCGGGTGAGGGTTGAGTGTGGTCTTCTGACTGAAGCTTTTATGCATCAGAGATTGCTCTGCACCAGAGTTAAGGAAAAGAAGTTGAATCATGGAGCAGCTGGGGATACTTCTGACAAACTGAAAGGTCAATATTGTGGTTGGCTGGAGTGGGTTGAGGTCCTGGTGACTGAGATTTGTTGCCTCTGTATTAGGAGGAACTGGGTGGATCGAATAATAGAGTTGCCATGGAATTCTGATGAAGAGAAATATATACATAAGTGCCTCTTGGATTATGCTATTGTAGACCCCCTGAAGACTACTGGGAGTCTTCTTGTTGTGTTCTATATTCAGGTAAGTTACTCAAGCAACTGGTTCCGCATCCAACATTGATGCTACTGATTTATTGACCATGTTAGTCTGTCCAGCTGTCTTGTGGTCGTTTAGCTGTTGTACCTCTGCAGTTCTGCAAATGTCTACCCTATTTTAAGTGGTGGTGCATATATTGTGTGCATCACTAATGTCCACCTTATCTGCTAATTATAGCCTTGGTTAAAAAGCAATGCCACATCCATCCATCACGCACCATATCCTTAATTCTTATCTTGCTTGCTCAACACTAACACCCCATCCAATGGGCATAATGGAGTTGCCACTGTCTTGCCTGCCAATTCCATTGTTGCCTATTAAAAACATTAGTGATTCCCTTGCTGAAAACAAAGCCTGCATCAGGTTCATTTGGCACTTGCTTCCCGAAATTTTTTTGACATAATCCTCCTCTGTGCTCTTGTATTGATGGTATCCACATTTTCTATGGAGCAAAATAATGAATATGAATGATTAAGCCTGATCTTTGATTCTCATGCATAGATGCAATAGCTGGTTTCTAATGCCTAATCAACGGGTCATAATTTGTTCAGTTAACCTGATGTGGACTTTATTTATATCTTACTTTCCTTATGAGTAACCATTATTGTTGTAAATGAATATAAACTGCTTTTAGCTTCTAAAAATGTGTCTGGGCATTTTAGCATTACTTTCTGATGTTAATGTTTACTTTTGAGAAAAATATGAAGGGATTTCCTGGTGTGTAAAAATGTCTTTGTTTACCATTTCAGCGCTACAGATATGCTGAAGCTTACCAAGTGCATCTTAAACTTGAAAAGGTGGAGCAAGACTCTATTTCAGAAGGTTCTATGGGTGAAGAATCTCTATCTAGTATAAAAACAGCCAGTCACTGGAGAGCTAATTTGGTTGTAAGTGATTTAAAATGGCTAATTTTGATGCATATATTATTATCTGTGGACTTTTGCCCTTGGATCGTGGCAAGCATTAGTCAATTTTCAGTCCAGTAGTCACAGACTCATAGTATTTCCTTTAACCACCTTGCATGAAAAGTTAATGTAGACTCATGAGAATATTTGGAAAAAAAAATTGTCTTTATATGTCCTAATTGATGAAACTTAGAAGTTTACATAGAAGTGCAATTTATTTTATGCCTGAAATAAATTGGAGTGTATTTGTTGGTACACAGGACATGTTAGTGTTTAGTATGTTATATTGTTTTATTTTTTAAATACACAAAAGGAAAGTAAGGAACTTACTCTAATGTTTTATTTTGGGTTCTTGAAAGAAACTGCCAATGTATAGTTGTATAACATCACCACTGCATGAGTATCAGCTCTTGAACCCTTGCCTTGGCAATTTAAGGCTTGGTCCATGATGGACCCACGGTTAAAATGACATATGCGAGGAAAAGGGAGGATAAAAAAGTCTTCAACCAGACCTCACACGTGGCTGGCATTCCTGAGGTGTAGGAGGGATTTGGTTATTTGCTTTATCGGTCCAGGGGGTGTGCTGGCACTAGTTTATCTTTTTGTGCAGGAGGGTGTTAAAGGGGTCGAGCGGTGGTCTTTTGGTTTTACGGAGGGTTTTAGGAGGAACAAGGGGGAGACCTAGCTCCCATATGGCTAGGAAAGTTATCTGAGTAGTGGTGGCTGCATCATCAACTTCGGTGACTGGTTTTACTATCTTCCTTTGGTTCTTGCTATTAATCTGCATTTTTCCTTTAATATTTCTGTGTTGCTTACTGGATTAGTTCACTGTGGTTATTTCCTTTCTTTCTTGCTCTGTTGTATGTTCCCAGTATTCTACTTACTGTACTATTGAATCTGGGCTGTTGGGTATTTTATCTATCAATATAACAGAGGAGTATTCAGTATCTCGGTGTTTTCTTGTTGTGTACCTGGGTTTCCATCAGCCCAGAACTACCAAGACAAGGATTAGCTGGTACAAAATAATAATGGCTGTGGTCTACCTTCCTCTTTATGTTCTCTGTACTGTACCTCATTTTGGTCCCATTTGACTCTTTTCTCCCTTCTAATAAATTTGATGTAAAAAGGAATTAGACAAAATTAATAGTTACTGCTGTCAAGATAATCAATGCAAATTAATAGATGTCATGAAACTTTGTGTGCCACAATAAGAACTAAAGCTTGCAGTGTGTCTGATGCGGCAAGCATTTATAGTCTAATATGTCAAATTACTTTTCTTACAATTGCTAGAGTTATAATGTTTAGAACTTTCAGCAGGTTTGGCATATTTTTAAAACGAAATTATGAAATATTTAAATGGTTGGATGAACAGGATAGATGCTTGGAGTTGTTGCCAGAAATTGAGCAGCGACAACTGAGGAGTGGAAAATTGACTGAGGGTGCTGTTACTTCTGATGTAGAAGTTGAAATTCCAGCTGAATTTGATGTTCCTCATATTCAGGACTCCAGGTCAACCAGTTTATTGATTCCCTCATCTGCTAATTCTTCCCTTGTCCTCCATGCAGACCATACAACTGGTTTATTGAGGTCATCGAATTATGAAACTTCAACAAAAATTGGCAGGGCTTTCGCCAATATTGGCCCTGAGCTTGGTAATTTTGGTTCTCCATCACCTCATCATGATTGGTTTTTAACTAATAATGAGAGGAGGCCAAAGAATCAAGGTAACTTACACAAAAATCTCAGATATGATACTTCAACTCCAAGGAATCATAGGATCCATTTCATGAATGCTTCACCTCAAAAGCAAGTTAACAGAACATCACCAAGAAATTCCCAAGACAACATGCTAGATCAAATCTCAACAGGAGTTGGATCATGGAATCAGTTTCTTGGCCGTAGTGAAAATAGCAGTCCTATGTACTCCTGGAAAGCTACAGCTAATCCCGGTACTAGATCCACCCTCAACGATTCTGAAGAATTTGCAAATGATCTGCTTCTAAATAGGTCCAGTAGAGAAGTTCAATCATATAGAGATGATAGAAATTGGAATGTGGTGTCCTCTGATGAGCCAATGGATGTTTCTTGGAGGTAAGAATCTAGTTACTTGATTCTCCTTCTGCTCACTGCTTTATTTTTTTTTATTAATTTTGTTTTGTATTATGAATATAAGATGTCTGTGGGTGTCGTTTAATTCTTTTTAAGATTTACCCATGAAAACGGTTAAATATTTGTAATGACTGAATTCTTTTTCATTTTTTTAGCCATATAGAAGAGAACTTAGCTATTGAAGAAAGCAACATCAAAGGTGGACCAAGATGGAGATCTGATGAAACTGGTACCGAGGAAGAAGAGCAGGTTCTAGAAAGAGCTATGGGGATAGCTTATCGTGCAACTCCTACTAGGACAACTAGAAGAAGCAGATTAACCAAGAGATGAAAGCACAACTCTTATTTGGTAAAGTGAGTCTGGAAATTATCTGGAAAAGGAGAACAGGTGACGTTTCTGGTGAAACAAAGTTGTTTAGTATGAGAGTTATTCCTTTTTGGAAGGTCAAGTTAAGTTTACGACTACACTGGTCATAGTTGTGTAGCTAATATTCAATGAAGGAAATGTTAATTTTGAAAGTCCATTTCCTTCCCCTTTTCCTACAATCTTGATCAGAGTCATATAGATTTAATGATATTTTGTGCAAAGCCAAAGGCAAGGGAGTCTCTGAGGGGTAAGTTTTTCTTTATCACCTATCAAATTACCCAAAAATGTCAATTTGTATGAGCTTGTATTTTGCTGTACACTAGTCAGTCATGGATTTTGGACACAGCCTGTTCATATTCTGCTGTAAACTAGTTGAGATTTTTTTGTGAGTTATAAAACATTATTGTTATAAGTATATTTTTTTTGAAAAATGTTATTTTAATATCACTTGATCCTCACTTTTTTTGCACTATTTTCTATTACTATTAATTTAATATAAAAAATAATAATAATGATGAACCATATTTAATAATAAAATATTAAATATAAATAAGATGTATGAAAATAATGTTACTCTTTGTTTTTAGGGTCCTTATCACTTATCAGTTATCAACCGAATGTGATATTCGACAGAGAATGTCCAGTGATCATTGCAAATAAGGAATGAGGCTCCCGCCTGGTATTGACATAATGTATAATCTATTTTGAAGACCGAAGCAATTAAAATTTTTCGTTTTAGTATTTTTAAATTTAGTTGCTATTATGTAATATTTTCGAAACAAATTTACTATTTTTATTAATTCAGTGTACAAACTAAGTGAATATCATGTCTATCCAGAATCTATCTTGTATGACACTGGTCAGCTTGCAGAGGGCTTAAAGGCCTGTATTTGGCGGTTGTAAAGAGAGTGAAGCTGCGTAGCTCACTTCCCCTGATATGGGTGGGTAATTGCTAGTATAATCTTATTTCCGATGTTTCTCTTGTATTATAACTTCTTTTGAACGCTGAATGAAGATGTAGGAAAAAAGGTCTGCTCTAGGTAGACAAAGATTCCCGGTCTTGGATCCAAGGTCATATGCAAATGTACAAACAGAAAAGACGCTAAGGTCAGACATTTAATACCAGACACGAAGGTTCTTGTAAAGACTTTTCCAGCGTGAAGTTGACATGCCGTTGTTCTCACAAGTGGTCTATATCTCTATCTATCTCTTCCTCTGTTATTTTACTTTTATTCTTGATTTTCTAGTCAGGGGCAGACAGGTCCAATTCTAAGCTTCGATTAGCAGTGGTAAACCAAGAGGAGAAAAAGATATTCATACATACTTTTTTAAATATTATTTTAATATTTAATATTATTATTATTATTATTTTATAATATATCAGTAATTAAAAATAATAATAAATTTAAAAATTTTAATGAGTAAGATAAAAATAAATTATAATCTATAAATGAGAGGTGTTTAAGGTTGAAAGTTAAATTATTTTATAGTTTTTTTAAAAAAACTCTAAATTATTCTTCTTTTTAGTACTTGTCAAATATTATATTTGAAACTTTATTTATTCTTAAATAAAAATTAAATAAAGTAAATAAAAAATTAAGCATAAGTTAACATAAAATTAAAGTTAAAATTTAATAAAAATTTAGTACATAAAATGATTTTTAAATTTAAAGAATTAATGAGATATAAGTTATTTAGTTTATATAAAGATAATTTTTAAAATTTTTATGGGTGTAAAAGTAAGATATAAAAAAAAAGATGATACTATGTTACAATTTCAATTTAGAACTGTAGTTTAATTTTAGAGGTGTCCATTTATTATTTTTTTATTTTTTAATATTAGTTAATTAATTGTTATGTCATATATATTTTTAAAATTTTTAAAAACTTGTGTAATTTAAAAAAATATTACATAAAAAATAATTAATTAATGTTAAATATTAAAAATTTAAAAAATGACAGTAGCATAACATTTGTAAAGAAAAATATTATACGAGTCTTCCTTTATTTAAGGAATAGGAATAAAGACAGATGAGAATAATTTATTTATTAATTGGGGAACTCTGGTCTGGAATGGGATAAGGTTACGTTGGATAAGCTTTTATTATCCTTCTTTTTTGTCCGAAAAGATATCCTATTCCCATATCAGCTTGAACGCTAGAATATTCGCAACCCCATCTCCTTGCGCCACGTGGTCTCTCTTGACTAAATCTAATCTATTCACACCCACACCGCGTTTAGACCAAGATTTTGTTATTGCTAAATGCTAAGTCCTCACCTCCTCCTTTCTTTTTCCTTACTTTTCAAGGGGCAGTCTTCATCACTCACTTTTTTTCTTTTGGCTAATTGTATTTCTTTATTCTTTGCTTTTTTATTTTGGGAGAGAAAAGTCCTTTTGTCTTTGTCATGCATTGACTAGCTAGCCAAACTTTTTTTAATATTTCCTTTAGTTTCCATCCAGCTCTTAATACCAAAGAAATTAATGCAACTAAAAAAACATTCTATTATTTATTTAGGTAAACTACAACTTTTTAAATATTAAGATTCATTTGATATTTCATGTAATTAAAAAAAAGTGTTAACATTTGGCTCTAACAGCCTGCCTTGAAATGGTGTAGTAATTACTTTAAGGATAAGATCGAAGTTTAGATTATTCTGATATATCTTTTTGCCAATTTGGGTTGAGTACGTATTCTCACGATAAGGGTAAAGATGGATAGGCATCACGCTTTCATTATATCTTTGTTACAAACTTTTGTACTACCACAAAATTAAAGGATGGTTTTTTCTTGATCATTGAAGGATCAAGATTAAGTCACATTAATAAAAAAAATAAAAAACTTTCCATTTTTTGTCCAATTTATGAAGCTATAGCTTTAGCTCTTTTCGTTTTGGTGAATCATCTGGATTTGTCACTTTTGTTCATTTCTTCATTTCTACTATGGTTTTTTGTCTGATTAGAACAAAAGTGCTTGAATTTCAAAATTAATCACGAAAAATTAACATACAAGGTACAAGAAACTCAAAAGAGAAAAAAGCTATTGGATTCAGGCCAACAATTGTCATTCTCCATTGCCGGCAGGGTTGAAAGAAGAAAAAAGAAACTATTGTTGACAGGGTTGGAAAAGAAAAAAAGATGGCACTTGCACATCTCTTTGAATTTTTTTTTTTAATCCTCTTATTGACGTAATTTGATTTTGGCTATCTAAGTGGCCTTCCAAGGTTTTGAACAACCAAAATCAAGAAAAAATGATAGAATATCGATCCTGGTTTTTCCTGAAATTACCCCTCCATTTTTTTAATATTAAAAACAAGGGTACAAAAAAAAAATCGCCTTACCTATGTCATCAACAATCGACTTTATTTCCATGTATAAAAAGGAAAGTAATTTGTTTTCGTCTTCATTAAATTACCGATTGATGTAAATTCGTGGATTTGATAGTTAATTAGAATTTGGGAGGATATGACTTGCATTTCATGGAAATTCATGCAGTGTGTGCATAGAACAAATCGAGATATTCAAATTTGACTTGGTAAGGACTAGGTGTAGTTCAAAATTCAAATAACCCAATAAGTTTTTTTTAATTATTATTTACAAATAAACAATACATTTAAAATATCAACATTTAGTACTTAAGGGATCATTTCAAGTATTTAAAAATTTTATTTATACAACCTGAAGGGATGCGTTAGGGCGTTCATGGTTTGTAGGTTGAGAATAAAAAAATTAATTACAATAAAAATTATTTAAAAACTAATGTTACTTAAAATAATATAAATATAACATTTTAAATTAAAATATCATTTTAAAAGTATAAATTAAACAAAAAATACTAATATAAATATAAATATTTTAATATAAATATATACTAATATATATATAATGTGAGTTGTTTTGGGGTTGTTCATTAGTGTAATAGTTAAAGATGTAACGCTTAAGTTGGTTAAAGAATATTTTATTATATAAACTTTTTTTAAATAAATGTATTTAAAAAGTAAATGAAATATTCACGTTAGTACACCATAAGACACTAATCCTTAAAATTATCTTAGTACTTAATACAACTATTAGGAAATGTGCTATTTGAATTATGTTGTCATATAATATTTTTTTTAATTCTTAAATAATGTAATATAATAGTAGTAAATGTTTTTTTTTTTCATATAAGCCTTTTGAAATATGATATATTTAAATCACTAGATGAAAATTTATCCCAATAATAATGATACAATAATGAGTAAAAAAAAATTTAATTCTCAATTAACATGTTTATGTTTTTTAAATGTAATTTCATATGATATTCTCATAAGTGACCCCCAAACAGAACTTTGTATATGCTCACACGCATAGAACTAAAGTATAACCAACATTAGCTAACTAAGGTAATTGTGGGCTCTAACATAATTCAATGAATTAAATATAACCAATTTATTGTTACGTATAAAACGGTTGGAAAACTGTTTGGGATATAATTATGAGAGAAAATCATCGTTAATACTGGCATTTATCTGGAAAATTCTTCTTGCTTTTATTAAAGAAAGAGAAAAGTCATATGTAACATTTAATGAAAATACAGAAATTATTATCTTTATCTAAATTATACCCATATCTACTATTGACATAATAAAACAAAATTATGAGTAAGAAAAAAAACACTAAACAAAGCGACCACATCATATGCCTGGGTCAAGGCCACGGTAGTTACGCGGCTTACGGCAGCCAGGGACTAGGGAGTATCTGCCACGTCATAATTTTGGGTCAGCGTTCAACGACCATGGCTTTGACTTGTCAGCGAAGGATCCCATTAATTCTCCATTTTACATACGAATTGGACAAATTATATGGATAGTGTTCCTTTGTCCGCCGCCTCTTTCTTTCTTTCTCTCTGCTAAAGCCGAGGGAGAGCGGCAAGAAACAATTAATTATACTACAGAACAATACCAATTCGGACACCGCCAACCCAATTCCCCTTCTATCTCGGATCATGTGTGACCCGCTTTTCTGAACCTCATCCTACTCTCTTATCCTCTTCGATCCGATTTCGGCTCAATCACACGACATGACTCGGCGATGCTCGCATTGCAGCCACAATGGCCACAACTCCAGGACTTGCCCCAACCGCGGAGTCAAGCTCTTTGGAGTCCGACTCACTGATGGGTCGATCCGGAAGAGTGCTAGTATGGGCAATCTCAGCCACTATGCTGCGTCCAGTTGCGGAGCCCATCATGCTGGGTCTAACAATCCCGGTTCTCCCGGTGAGACGCCTGACCATGGTGCTGCCGCCGACGGTTACGCCTCCGAGGATTTTGTTCCTGGGTCATCATCAATTTCCCGTGAAAGAAAAAAGGGTTCAATTCTTAAAAACTTTACTTCTTTTTTTTTTCTCTGCTTTTACTCTATCAATTATTTGTCTTGGATACTTAAATTTGGAGGACTCTGATTTGGTAGTATATTACTATCCGTAACTTACTCTGGAACATGGATGAAGTAAGAGCAAAGAAATAATTTTTACTTAATTGTGTGTTTTTAGTTTGTTAATCTGCATTTACTATTATAATACATGTTTTGTTTTGCTTGTCCATAATTGTTTATCATTATCTGATATGTGAATTCGTCTTGCTGGTATTACTGTGATTTAATTGGATCAGAAAGGTGTAGGTTAACTATATTTCTACGAGAGATTGTCTTTTAATGAGTGAATTCATGGAATGCCTATACAACATGCTTGGCTGCATAGTTGTTAAACAGAACTATATTGTATGTTGGATTACAGAGCCATCCAGTATGGGGTAGGCAATGTATTATATAAACAAAAAATTCATGCCTTTTAATTTCTATCGGTCGCTTCAGATGCTGAGATGATTTTGAATGATTCATTGTTTATGATGAAAGATAGACAGGAATTTAGTTCCCAGTGTTTTATACAATTTTAACAAAGGTTGAATGCTGATTGTTTATTGATTTAGCATGCAAGTTATGCAGGGTGAAAAGCATGCTTGCAATGTATGTACAAATTCTGTTACCAATTAGTGAATGGCATCTGGTCCCAACATAAATTATGGGGCAGAAAGTAAGGGTAAAGATTCAATTTTACTGATGTATATGCTTACGTGGAAAAAAAAAAGGGTTTTGAAACTACGATAAAAGGGGTTTTACCTATTAGTTGCTGAATCATGTTATTCTTGTTAAGTTCATTCACCAGTAAATCAAGGATGCACCTGATCCATTTGATTTTGTAATTCCATCTTCCAGCATTGTTCTGGATGATGAAGTAGATGAGAGATTCTGAAAAATCCAGGTTCACTGCTGGGGTGAGCATGGCGTGTAAGCATTAGCTCAAGGGTCATGAAGTTTTGTTTTCTAGTGCTAATTTATTATTTTTCACATTGTACTTGGTTTGGCTCCCATGAATTTTATAAACTTTAAGAACATGATGTGCTGAAGATCTGTCATTTTTTGATCCATTTATGGCCAGAAACAGAAAACCTATGATTTGTTGTGCATATTGAATATTTTGTTTCATCGAGTCACTAATTTTTTATATTCAGGTGTTCCATGGACTGAGGAGGAACATAGAATGTTTTTACTTGGATTGCAGAAGCTTGGTAAAGGTGATTGGCGTGGAATTGCGCGAAATTATGTTATATCAAGGACACCTACTCAAGTAGCAAGCCATGCTCAGAAATATTTCATCAGGCAAAGCAACGTGTCTAGGAGGAAAAGACGTTCCAGCTTGTTTGACATCGTTGCAGATGAAGTTAGTATCCATATTTCCAAATGCTATGCATGGACTGTACGTGTGTTTTTACGTAAAGATGCATAATGAAATTGATGCCACATAATTTATTTCATGACCATTCATAAGATTATCTGAATGTTTTTTTCCCTCTAAAGATAATTTGTGTCCTGTTCTACCTTTTATAGAAAATAAGCACATGCACAATACATTGATGGTCAATTATCATTTTTGAAAATTGTTCAATTCCAAACTTCTTCTGCAGAGGAATTGACAATTAGTTTTTTAATGACTCACTTTACATGATATAAATATCATGGATGTTTACATTATTTACACAATCATGGCATTCTAGGGTAGTTTGGGGATAAACATTGCATTTTCCCTCGTAATTCTATTTTAATATCCATAAATAGAAATAATAACTTCCCTTGCTCTCATTTCTTGGTGCTTTCTCATTTTTCTAGACTTAATAAATTCTTATCATGGTTTTTTGCAGTCAGTTGACACACCAGTGGTACCACAAGACTTATTACTAGATAGTCAGCCAAAGGCTGAAACAGAAGGCAATGACCCCTTGCCTGCTCCTCCAGTCCTTGATGAAGAGTGCGAATCCATGGACTCCACTCACTCAAATGATGAAGAGTCTCCAAAGCCAGATAGGTCACAATCACCTTACTCAGTGCTATATCCTGCATACTTTTCTCCTTTCTTCCCATGCCCTCTGCCCTATTGGTCAGGATACAGTCCAGAGCCCACCAAGAAGGAGACACATGAAGTGCTGAAGCCAACTGCGGTACATTCTAAAGCCCCAATCAATGTTGATGAATTGGTTGGCATGTCAAAACTGAGTTTAGGAGACTCTATTGGTGACTCTGGCCCCTCCTCTCTCTCACTGAAACTCCTCGAGGGACCCTCTCGACAGTCGGCTTTTCATGCAACTCCAGCATGTGATAATTCAAACTTGAATGGCAGTGCAATCCATGCAGTTTAAGAGCTTCTTTTGCCTAGTTGACTGTAGGCTAGCTCAGTACTGTGAGCATGATCTATCAATACAGGGATCGTAAATGTAGTCTTTTGTTAGTCATATATCTGGTTGTGGGATAACCTTAATAATTGTTTCTTTCCCCCGTCTCAGTGATTAACTTATTTTGTTTTTTTGCTGGTAGGCAGTAGCTTCTAGGAATTACTTGGGGTCTAAACAAATTATCGTTTGTTCAGTTATTTGTTTCGTCAGAGTTATGTAAAGTTGATTGTGCAGTATGACAATTTACCAAGCTGTGCTCCTAATTTATTCCAGCAAGCAAATCACTAGCTCTTTTTGACGTTCATAGTTTTGAGGCTGCTACGTAACGAGACACATGTTTTTCCTCAATGAAGTATCTAAATTTTTTTCCCTTTTTCTCGCAACCAATGAAGCCCGTGTAGAATTTTCTACGAGGGGAAGTGGGGTACCGCGTGCTGGCTCGCTACTCCCCCAGATATCCACCCACTTGGATGAGTCATTGAATGCACAGCTGAATCGCGCCATGGCAAAACTTACTTGGGGACCGTGAGGATTCTCTGATATTTGGGTCGGCTACCAGGAAGGGAAGCAGGGAAGTTATCGATCCTCGGAATGAGAGATGTGGCGTCGTGAATAAGGAAGATTTTGCACGGCTGCATGTGAAGTGTATCAAACGAAAACGGTTTGTTCCTAATAGTAGTATTATTAGAGGGCTTTGGGTAATGGTTGAATACGAGGTGATGCCGTAGTACTATTTGACTGTATTTTTTTGTCGTAACTCCAAAATCGATAGCAACATGGAGGGAGACGGCGAGGCGGCTTGGCCCTAAAGACGACTAGCAGATCTACCAGAACGGTGGATGGGCTCCCCATTTGTTTGTCTTCTCTGATCTTTCCTAGTTTTTACCGCTTAAATATACCTTTTTTTAATATTTAAAATTTTTAATTTCATCTTTTTATTTTTTATATAATATTACGTTTTTATATTTTAAAAAATTTAATAAAAATTTTTTGTTAATTTTTATTTATTCATAAATAAAAAATAATGTTATAATTTAATTAACATATATAAATTTATTACTTTTTAAATAATATTTAATAACTTATTAAGTAAAATTACATTTAAAAAATAAAAAATAGTAACCATGTATATTTAATGTGATTTCGTTTAATCATATGTTAAATAATCATTATAAAAGAATAACAATAAAGTGACATATTAATTGACTATAATATTATTATTTTATGAATTAATATTTAATTAATAAATTTAATACAAAATTTAAAATATAATATTATTTAAATTTAAATAATTTTTTATATTTATATATATTTAAAAAATATTAATATTATAAAAAATTTAATATAATCTCTCTACTTCCAATAAACTTACAATCTCTTTTAAATTATTAAAATTTTTAATAATTAAATTTATCTGGTAATAAATTCTCACGTCAAATTGTCAGTTTCTCACCTACTGTCGTTTTTCTTTTGTCAAAACATTTTCGTTCATTTAAGTGGTCTGAAAGGGACAATACAAGGTCAATTGAAAAATTAGAATAAACTTTCTCTGAAAAAAAAAACAAAAAGGATAGGTCCCTTCTAAGTTCTAACACGCTCGCCCTTAAAGTCGGGTCAGCGAACACTCCGCCAATGCAAAAAATACGATATAAAATAACACACGCTGTTTCTCTGTCTCTCTCGATTGTCACTTGACTTGGAACATTACCTGGGCCAAAAGCTCTCCCTGTATTTGCTTGATTAGAAATAGCCAAATAGGTGGTGTTAGGGTTTGTGCTGGTTTCATTCCTGAAGATGGAAGGTTTTGATAACTTGGCTTCCGAGAGGAACAAGGCTCAGTTTGATGTCGAAGAGATGAAGATCGTCTGGGCCGGTTCTCGCCACACTTTTGAAGTTTCTGATAGAATTTCTCGCCTTGTTGCCAGCGATCCGGTGAATTTTCCTTATGTTGCCTCAAATTAGTTCAAGGCTATTAAATTTGAGATTTATGAGCTTAACTCAAGGGCAAAAAACAGAATATATCGGAGTTCATATCGTTATAATCTTTTATTTTTCATTATTTGTAACCAATCAGAGCATAGTTTGCATCTCTTTCTCTTCACATTTTTGTAAGATTTAATGGACAGACAGACATTATGTCGGCTAAGATTTTTTTTTTGGTTTATGAATTAATTTTGTGTTGCTGATGATCTGGGTGTAATATCCGACGTACACATACTGTTAACAAATTATGATGATCATGGAGCAATATTAAAAGGCGGAAATGTTTTTCTTGATTGAATTAGCTTTTCCATGTTCGATGTTTTTGCTACTCCTCCTGGTTCTTGAGAAGTTTAAAATGAAAAATTTGAACAATGAAATACAATTTGCATCCCAAGCAACAGGTATTAGCCGGAGGATGCGCTGCTGATAATAACTGAATTACTAGCTATAAGCATTATGGAAAATTACTGGTTAGTTAAGGTTTCACAAACTGCTATATTACACCAACGTGTAAAGTAGCTTGGTACTGGTTAGTTAAGGTTTCACAAACTTCTATAAGAACCTGAATTCTTGATTGGTTGTCTGTTGTCTCTAGGCATTCAGAAAGGATAATAGGACCCTTCTTGATAGAAAGGAATTATTTAAGAACACTTTGAGGAAAGCAGCTTATGCATGGAAAAGGATCATTGAGCTTCGCCTTACTGGTGAGTCTTTTGTTCTTAGTGCTTTTTGCATTTGGTTTCCTAGCTTGCTTCTTTCTTCTGAAGACTGTAACTTGTTGCCCATTATATTTTCTATTTATCATACTTTATAACTGCCTAAGTTGCATTCTTACAGAAGAGGAAGCTTCTAAACTTAGATTCTATGTGGATGAACCTGCATTTACGGATCTTCATTGGGTACAGTTCAATTTGTTGTTCTGCTCGCATTTTTATTTACCATATTCTACTTATCCATGAAGAGACATGTGAATCAAAGTGACTATGTTAGGTTGTGTGTGATACTAGTTTAAGGATTTCACGTGAGTGGAACATGGACACTTTTTCTCTTGTCATGATGTACATTGGAGGTCACTATAATTGCTTCTACTAAATTTGAGTTACTTACATTCTCTTGCAGGGAATGTTTGTGCCAGCTATCAAAGGACAAGGCACTGAGGAGCAGCAGCAAAAGTGGTTGCCTTTAGCTTATAAGATGCAAATAATTGGTTGCTATGCCCAAACTGAACTTGGTCACGGATCCAATGTTCAAGGGCTCGAAACGACTGCAACCTTTGATCCTCAAACAGACGAGTTTGTTATTCATAGCCCCACACTGACTTCCAGCAAAGTGAGTAAACTGGATGATGACTGATGAGAGCCTTAACTGGTCATTTAGGAAGTATTTGTGATTTAAGACTCTATAATATTATAATGTTACTGGGTGCATTCATAAGAACGTTAAGGGAACAATTATTGTACCCTTTTCCATGCATTCACTATTTGTACTGGTTATTAAGAGTATTTGGTAAACATGTTACCCTTGTACAGTTATTGGATATTGTTATCACCCATTTTGTGCCTGATTTATACAGTGGTGGCCTGGTGGATTGGGTAAAATTTCCACACATGCTGTTGTCTATGCCCGTCTAATTACTGATGGTCAAGACCAAGGAGTGAATGGTAATTAAGAGATTTGGATGATAAATTTCTGATGTCAGATTCAGATTTATAATAATTAACTATGCATCCGATATGAAGGTTTCATTGTCCAGCTGCGGAGCTTGGATGATCACTTACCTCTTCCAGGCATAACTATTGGTGATATTGGAATGAAATTTGGAAATGGAGCATACAACACCATGGATAATGGGGTTTTAAGATTTGACCATGTACGAATTCCAAGGAATCAAATGTTGATGAGGTCAGTTCTTTTTTACCTATTTGCCCCTCTTTTGGCCTCACCAGGGGCGAAGCCAAGAATTATAGGCAGAAATTATAAGGTGGAAATTGATATCATGCATTGTGTGATTAATGTCCACCTCTCAAACAAAACAAATAATTCTAAAGGCTTTCTGATTAGTCATTTTCTTCAGCAAATCTATATTAGTAGGTGGGTTAGTGAAGGTACTTCGTCTAAAAAATAATAATTTGAGAGTAATGCTCTGGGACCTTCTTCTTTTCTTTTATGCAGGTAGTATATTTACAAGATATTTTCAGTATGAAACAATTGGTTAGGAATATGTTTTACATACCTTATTAATTAAATCTTGAAATTGCTACATAATTAACTGATATTTTTTGTTCAATGCAATATAAAAAGTGATAAATCCTTTCAAACAATTTGAAAAGGTAACTGGATAGAAATGATGGTTAAGAAATATTCATCTTGTATCCTAGCAAAACCGAAAAGGGAAAGGGGGACCAACCTGTGTAGAAGTCATTACTCTTTCGTGGGATGTATACTGGGAGGAAAAGAAGAATCCGTGAAAAGAGGAGCATTGAGTAATCTGACTATTTTAGTCATTTGAAGTTGTGGTGTGTGCTTATCAGTTTATGCAGATAGATTTGATGGATGGCTTTTCTAAGTCTTGTTCTGAATCTACCAGGGTTTTACAAGTTACAAGAGAAGGAAAATGCGTGCAATCTAATATTCCACGACAATTACTTTATGGTACTATGGTATATGTGAGACAAACAATTGTATCTGATGCATCAAGTGCTTTTTCACGAGCAGTTTGCATTGCTACAAGATATAGTGCTGTTCGAAGACAGTTTGGTTCGCATAAGGGAGGTCTTGAAACACAGGTAAGATTTAAAACCCGTTATAGGTGCCTGGTTATTCGAGTATTCTTGTCATGTGGAAATATGCTACTAGAAATTTTTTTAGTATTTTATCTTTTAATAAGTAAAATTTTTGAAAACCAACGAATAGGGGGCTGAACCCAAGTTCATTGGATACAATTCTAAAATGAGATGAATTTCTTTCAGACAAAGTTGCTTCTTATTTTCTGTATATTTTAATTCTGATTGTCTAGATTTATACCAATCTTAATTTACTTTCCACTATTGTATGCTATTCTATTTCTATGTAATTTGTGGCAGGTAGGTTGATGTAGTTCTGACTGATCTTTTACATGAATGTATGGTATTGAAATGTATACTTAGATCTAATGATCTATTGACCAGTCAAGAAAATTGGGTGGTCAGGTTTTGCATTATTGTTGTTATAAAAGTTCAAGAGCACTAAGAAGCTGGGTTGGTAATGCCTTTGTTTATCCTACCAATATTTTTTCCACCTTTGCATCTTTGTATACTTTATTATGTGTGTCTTACTCTTTGCTGCCTGTTTCCTTATAGGTGATTGATTATAAAACTCAGCAAGCTAGGCTCTTTCCCTTGCTAGCATCTGCTTATGCTTTTAGATTTGTTGGTGAGTGGTTGAAATGGCTATATACGGATGTGACCCAAAGACTGCAAGCCAATGATTTTTCAACATTGCCCGAGGCTCATGCATGCACTGCAGGGTTGAAGTCCTTGACTACTTCAGCAACTGCTGTATGTGATTACTACTGTTGATCACTCTACAAATTGTTGTTAGTTTCTGATTTTAATTATTTAACTGCTTTAGATGGCATGTAAAATATGGATTTTTATTTATTTCATATGGGGGAATCCTTTTTCTTATATAATGTTATACAATCCTGTAGTGAAATTCTCACGAGCGATATTTATAGGTTAGTTTCCCTAATTTTCTGTATAAATTTATTATCATCTAAAGGCCTCCTCCCTTTACTCCTCAGTCCTCCCCATTTATTGCTGCTTATCTTCTCCCATTTCTGTAGTGGGTGCCTCATGCTATTTTCTTACTTTGTTTGCTTTTCTTATATTTTATTCTGTTGTTTAAAATTTCTTGGTACTATAGAGTAATGTCGTTGATTTGTGTTTGAGCACCAAGGCTAGTCTTCATTCTTCAACTGTGTGTAGAATTAAGACCATGATTCTTCATGCATGTGTTAAGGACAACTTTAACTTGAAAGCTTAAATTGTTAGGTGAAGACTCGTGAAAAGTTTTATTGTAATCTCTAGCATACCCCCTCATGCAAAAGTCCTTTGAGCTTGAAACATGGACAAACACAGATCCACCATATTTTATGCTGAAATTTCAATTTAATTATGAAGCATAGAGGCAACAAGGTTAAACTTCTGACCACTTGGTTATAAAGGCTCTTTAATACCATGTTAAGGACCATTTTAACCCAAAAGCTTGAGTTGGTAGGTGAAGGCATCTGAATAATATTATTGTAATATCTAACAATATGAACTCTACATCCCAAGCTTCGTTAACTTAAAATTCAAGAATACATTACACAGGTACATAGCATTTTGTGGTTGATGTATTTTGTGATCTCAACTATACTAAATATTTATCTTACATTTTCTGCAATGCAGTACTTAAAGTTTAAGATCATTAATTCATGTCTACCTTGTTTTTTGTGGGATAAAGGACTGGATTAGTAATCTTTTATTCATTTCAGATGGTCCATTTCTCTCTGATATTATCATTATGGTTTGTCCTGCATAGTGTTCATTTTGTAACTAGTTTGAATTCGTTCAAGTCCAAATAAAGTAAAACTCACTTCCCATTTGTAGGATGGGATTGAAGAATGCCGTAAACTATGTGGTGGCCATGGTTATCTTTGTAGCAGTGGTCTCCCTGAGTTATTTGCAGTCTATGTTCCTGCCTGCACTTATGAAGGAGACAACATTGTGCTGCTTTTACAGGTTTATTAATTTATCTTATACTAACATATTGTATATAATTAATAAAGTATGTAGCAAGCTCTTCATTAGATTGGAATAAAATTTAAAGTGCAGTATGATAGCTGGCCTGTTTGTGGAGAGCTTGGATTGTTTTCAATAATTCCTAAAGACATCTACATTTTGGAATATAATCTTTAAATTTTCTATATTGGACTCTAAAGGGGGTAAAATTATTCTCATATTATTTTAGTTTTACTTTATTGGACTATCATATCTATAGTATTTTAGAACATTATAAAAGTCATAAAAGGATTAAATCAAGTAAAATAATCATCATTAATTATTCTTCTCTACTCCAGTTTGGCTGTCTTCCTGTTTTATTTATGTCTATGTATCTCTTTTTCACTTCTGTTCTTCATATTCCATGTTGGTGCAGGCTGATTTGGGCAGGTTATATATTCAGAAGTCTTAAGTTGTTTGACATTCTTTTAGAAAATCTCATGCAGGTGGCAAGGCATCTCATAAAGACCATTTCTCAGCTGGGCTCTGGAAAAAAGCCTGTTGGGACAACAGCTTATATGGGACGAGTGGAACATCTGATGCAATGTCATTCTAATGTTCAAAAAGGTATGTGAAATTGGATTGACTGATAATATGTGTGTCCTTTATAGTGATAAATTTTGTTCTTACTTTTGATTGATTACAGCTGAGGACTGGCTGAAGCCTAATGTAGTGCTGGAAGCATTTGAAGCTAGGGCTGCTAGGATGTCTGTTGCCTGCGCTCAAACTCTTAGCAAGTTTACTAATCCAGAAGAGGGTAAACAAGTCATTATATTGATCGTCTTAGGGAATGTGTGTGTGATTGGTGTAATTCGTTCATGATTAGATATTATTATGTTCAATGCTAATAGTTTTCTGGACTGCAGGTTTTCAAGAACTTTCAGCTGATCTAGTTGAGGCAGCTGTTGCTCATATCCAGTTAATTGTTGTTTCCAAGTAAGCTTCTTCCTAATTTTACTGGTCCCACTTGATAATAGACTGTAATCAATGATCTGATGATTCCTAGCTTTCATCAGCCATGAGTGCATTTCAAATTGAGGAATGCTCCTCCTACAAAAAGTAACCCTCACAAATATCACAAAAGGATATTTTTGTCATGACCCAACTCGGGGCCATGACCGGCGCATAGACTAAACTTAGTCTAGCAAGCCTAACACTTAAAGGATAATTTTAAAAAATTTCGACAGAGTCTCCCCTATAAAACGGACTTTCCCAAAATACAACTGTGTAAAACTAAACCACAAGCAATAATCAGTATTCCTGCATACAATTTAACAATCCTTAACAAGACAATTCATCCAAGTATAAATCCAAATCCTAAAGCAGGACTCTGTAATAATAACAAACCAAAAATAAATAAATAAGTTTTTGACGCTCCCTGTAGCTGCAAAACTCGGAGTCCAATACATATTCAGTACCAAAAAGAAGTCTACCAAAATATCTAGGAGCAAACAGAATTCCCAG
>JASKGM010000010.1:2093666-2124748 GCA_034509205.1 Ceratonia siliqua | reverse complement strand
AGTTTATGCCTTGATTGAGGTTATTTTTTCTCCTGCTATTTGTCTTGTTTGTGCATTCCCTCTTTCATTCCTTTATTTGTAATAGCTGAAGCCCTTGTATGATCAACAAATGAGTATTCTTTAATTCCCTTGTCCAGTCGTTGATTTCTTAGTTGTATGGATTTTTGAAATTTGGATGGTCGATGTCTATATTTTTATGAGACGTACAGAAGGGTATGACTGCAGTTTGAAGGACAAGCCTAAGTAAATTAACCTCCAAAGTTGTTATTGTTTAACTTTATCTGGTGGTTACATTCTTTATATCATTATTATAGTTCTTATTGATAATTTATTAGCCATTAAGAAAATAATATATTTGATTATGCCCATATGAATATAAAATTGTTGCACTAGCCTGGGCTCTATCCCTGCTTGGGCTAATTTGTGACAAAAAAATTTATGCACCAGTTCAGATTATATAGGTTCTTTGTTTTTCATTCTATCTTCATTTTATGAAAATTGGCTCATTTCTGTGATCTATCATTTATAGGTTGCAAGAAAAGTCCACACTGAATCATCAAATGTGATTATCGTGATCAGATTATTGTGCTGTGCTCATGGTGAGGTTGTGTTTTATGGGGATAACAGAGTTCATTGCAAATTGGTGCTGGTGAAATGAGGTTTGCTGATGTTCGACTTCATATCCATCGACAGATAACTTTTCTCCTGGTTGACGTCCTCTGAGCTTTTAATATGATTTTTTTTTTTAATTTCCTTAGCTGTCTGGCTCAACTGCAATTTGATGGCCTGCCTGTCAATTTTAGGATTTTAAGAACTACATTTTTTCATCACAAAATGTTTTCATATATTGTGTTACAAACTTTATTGGTGAGAACATCTAGTCATCTATTGAAGCATACTTGATTGTTGATAATAATTTATGATAAAGTATTCAAATACTCGGCTGGCATTCCGGAGTTTACTTCCCGACTATGGCATTGCATTAAATTGAAAGCTCCCGTGGACAAGCATGCCAAGATTTGTAGCTATAATGCGTTTTAAAGTTCTGCTTTAACTTCAGATATGAACCCAGCAATACAATTCAAATAAAGGATTTGCTTGATACAGCTGAATGTGAAACGGTGTAAAATAGAGCAATAGACCGATTAAAAATTTGATTTGCAAATCATATACATTCAGAATATTCCTTGGAAAGCAATAAGATTTACTGTATGCCCACTTTGGGGAAAGTCAAATCCTTTTTCACTGGTTGGTAACTGTAGATTGAGCCACGAAATACAGGAGTGGGGTCAACAGAGCAACTATAATCCGTATCTAATCGTGGACTTCCACCAGTTTATGGCAATTAATGGAAAAAAGGTAGGACCTTTCTATTTGTACCTTTTCCCTTTTAATTCGTTAAACTACTTACTGTGAGTTGTATTTTCTCTCTACGATTTTGGGCCATCATTAGAACTCAATTGAGCACAATGATTCAGAAATAAAATTTGATTTATTATTTACATTTTTATTACAAGCAGAGGCTCCTTTGCTGGGTGGATAACTAAAGGTACAATCTCCACACAAAAACAAGACATCAAACGGTGAAAAACTTGAAACACTGATGAAAATCCTTAAGGATAGTTTTCGGCTGCAGGGACTGGGGCATATGAATCAATGAAAATGACACCATAAATCAAGCCGGCCAAGCCCCCACCGATTAATGGGCCAACCCAGTAGATCCAGTTATCCACAAAGGACCCGCTTACCACAGCTGGGCCGAATGAACGAGCCGGGTTCATTGAACCGCCACTAAATGGACCAGCAGCTAAGATGTTGGCACCCACTATGAACCCAATAGCAATGGGTGCGATGATACCCAGGGAACCCTTTTTGGGGTCAACTGCGGTGGCGTAGACGGTGTAAACCAGTGCAAAAGTGGCAACAATCTCGAAGACTACACCTTCAAAGGCACCCACCCCTGCAGCGAGTCCATGGGTTGGAATGCTCTGCCAATTCATGACCATCGCAAACATGGTTCAAAACCAAGTAAAGTATAGTCCATTAGATTATGTATAGATGATATCTAAACTACATCTGGATGTATTGTTACCTTTAGATATAACAATCGTTGGATGTGCATTTATTCTTTTCAATCGTTGATCAAATATAGACAGTTACTTAATCTAACAGTTAAAAGTAATAGATGCACATCTAACATTACATCCAAATGTAATTTAAAAAATCATCTTATATATAATTGTTAAGCACATGTTAGTTCAAATTAAAAAGATTTTTTTTTACCCGTGGCATCCATCCTTTTTAAGAGAAAAATACCTTGCCCGTGACAAATCTGAGGAGAAGGCATGCAACGATGGAGCCAAGCAATTGGTGAATCCAATACAAGATACCAGTTAGGATGGTGATGTTGCCTCCAATTGCCAATCCGAAAGTAACAGCTGGGTTCAAATGGCCACCTGAGATGTTGGCTGCCACGGCCACACCTACGAACAATGCAAATGCGTGGGCCACCGCCACAGCCACCAGGCCCGGCGGATCCAACGCTGCATCCGTTGTAAGCTGACCTATACCAAATTCAACATAATCATTTTAACATTATACCTAAAAATACTGCCAAAACATGGAAAGACTCATTATTGCTTCATTCAAGCAAAGATTCATTAATAATGATAAATGAGTAGCATTACTGTAAGCGATGGCTGATCCAACGCCAGCAAACACGAAAAGAAGAGTGGCAATGAACTCTGCTAGATAAGCCTTGATGGAAGCAACGCTAAAAGAGTCATTGAAGCTACCAAAAGCTATCTTCACCATTTTCAGTCACTTGAAGCAAAGTAACCAAAGACCAAAGTGTTTTGAACCTATTAGTGGCTATCTTGCATCAGAAACCTTTGCCAAGGTTTATATAAGAAGAGCTACATATATACTGACCATGAAGGGAAGGCCACTGCCGGTTAGCCTGGCACCGACCATGGACCACATGAGTGGTTAGATTGGGATACCCATGATTGGAGGCGACCAAACCACCCTTCCCCCTTTTCTTTCTTTCTTTCTTGTATTAACTTTTTTGGGACGTGTTTTTTATTTTATTCATTATGAGCATAATGACAATTGAGTCTATTATTAATCAGTGGATATACAAACAAGAAACTTTAAAGAAAAAAATGGATGGATAAGGTTCTAATAGAATATCATCAAAGTAAACTCCATTTGCATTATAAAAATATGTTTAAGTTAGATGTCATTTTCCAAGTAACCAATTAATGATGATGATAACAAGGATGGCAATAACTATGGTTATGAGGTATATTATAATTCCACTATGTGATAAAGATAGATGAAGAACAGGTCTCTTCTCATCTTCGCATATTCCCTAATAATTGTCCATAAATTATTGTCACATGAATTATCTAGTAAGGCCAACATTAAAATAAAACCTAGTTTGGCTCAAAATCTTGTTGTATTGGAATTGTTTAGTACAATGATTATTGAAACTAGTATACAAATAGTGGTTGGACGGTTTAGTGGAATATCCAAAACATTGACCGTGAACTATAGCTCAACTTATCATATATGATTTGCTCTTGTCTAATGACCACAAGATTAATTCTTAACAGCAAGAAGAAGAAAAAGAAGATATACTCAAACCATTTTTGGAAAAGATATTGCAAGAGAACATGGAATGACAGTGATCATCTGTATATTATTCATTTGCTGTTCACTTTTTCTCTCTGCAGATTTGATATCTTATAAGGATGTACTTGATAGAAGTGAGAACTGAAAGAATATAAGGAATATAAATGAATACCTAGATATTATTTATCTTTCGGTTTCACTTCTTACACTCTGGTGAGGTCTAGGGGTCTTTGAGAGTATGAGGTAGTACAATGGGACAGAAAGAAAAGAGAAGGAGTAGCAATAGTCATAGATGAAGCTCGGAGGAATAAGATAAAGTACATTAGACTAGCTTGAGGTTGCTTTCAATTCTTCAAGTGAATTTTGTAGTCATAAATCAAATTATTAATAAATCCCTAGACAAGAATATGCTCGCGCACATGCTCCTTGACTGCTTCAACCTACTTTTTCGATTAGATGCTAATTCTCCAATAGAATTATTTCTTCATCAAACATTGATTCAGAGTCTTCAACAATTTCACAATCTGAGCATTGATGCTCAAAAATCCATTCTATAGTTACTGACTCATCAAAGATTGCTGAGGGAATGAGGTAGACAGCTAAGACAACATAAAGATTAGGAATTAAGTAAGGAATGACACTTGAAGGAAGAAGATAAGTGAACAAGTTAGCTTGAGGTTGGAAAGTAAGGCTCGAGAGAGCTAATTAGTGCGAAGTGTGTATTTAGATTACTCGTTTAGGCTTCTTTCCGAGTGCTTTTATAAACCCACGATCATACTTGAAGCTATGAGAATGGTTTTAAATAGTAGTTTGTGATTAGGGAAAACTGTAGACTGTAGAAGCTTAATAATACGGTTATGAAATCTGCAATAATGGCTCTATTGCAGGTGATGCATGAGGTGATTCCACAATTTGAGACCATGATTATGAGTCATGAGAAAGTGGCGCATGTTATGTCATAAGTTCTGTAACCACTCAATCCATAACTGCTCAGGTGATTCCTTTACCATGGCCCACATACTTAATTAGCATTTACGGTCTAGTGGTTCCCCACATAAGATGCCCTTTATAGCGAAGCCTTGACCCAAATCCAATCTACCAAGTCTCCTAACTTGATTCCTCAAGTTAATGAAGAACAAAACTCGTGTTCTCCTTTGTGATCGTATGCGAGTGTCGCTCGGTTCTCAACTCTCAAGGACATTATTTAAGGTTCAATCCAGTTCTCGACAAGTGTACTGTAGAATGCATATGAAGATCAGTCAGGACTCAGGAGGATAGTGAGGAGGTTGTTACAATTATCATTGAGCCTTAGTATGATCGTCAAAAGCTAGCCATTGTGTGTTACAAACCCACATTACCCAACATTCAGGCGATACGTAATCCATATCAAATAACAAGGTGCAATGACATCCTGTAACAACAATTTTTTTACTAAATTTAACTTGCTTGCCTGGCTTCAGCTTGCTACTTTTCATTATTAATAGTCAATTTCAGTGAACTTTAAACTTAATTGGAACTCTACTTTTTCCATTTCTAATCCTACCAAACACAGCATGAATTTCACTTTGAAAATTGTGTTCATAGCTCCCCTTTTATATTTCTTTTGCCAGGGCCTAGGACTTAACAAGGTATTCAATTCAGTTTGAATAATGTAATGCGCAACGTGGGTACTGCAACTCAGAACATTTAAGAAAGGTAAGCTACTTGATCATGTAATATATAAGATATTAGGCCCTCTAGTTAGTTGATTTTGCCTCAGAGCAGGCAAAACTCTACAGATTAACTTACACTATACTCCTTCATTTTCGAACAAAATTAACACTTTGCCGAAAACCAACCTCTAACACAAGATATTTCATGAATTTCCCATTGCCTACAGCACAGGATACTGTTCTAAATTTAACATTCTTATAGACTGCCAAAAACCGGACCTTCCCTATTAACAGCTAAAACAATGCATCTGCTATTTTCTTCTCTCCTAAAATATGATGAGTTACGATATTTCAAACTAAAATAATCAACATCAACATATAGATTTGTGGAATTCTTATGCCTCAACCAACTTTATATGCTTTACTAGCACAGTTCATTTTCTTACAACCGCTTAAACCCCTCTATATATTTTTCTCTTTACAATTGATTTGAATCTTTATATAACTAACGCTATTCTATATATTTCCCAATGTCAATTGTCCAAGAGCCAAGTGCAAGTCCCGGTAATGTCCATTTAGCAAGGAATAGAGTAATTCGGCCACACATCATTCTCACCCCTGATCTTGTGCTGGAGATATGCATGAGCAGTAACGGCCAGCGAGGGCACTCTACACTAGCCTTACAGGTGTATGGTCCATCATCATATTTTAATTGTTAATTACGGAAAAAGTCCTACCCTGCACCCATTTATTGAGGATGTTCTCTTTGTTAGAATGTGAGAACAAGGGTTGTAAGAAGAGGTATAACACATACAAAAAATATATATATCCATTGAGTTATGTTTGCTGGGGTTAATTATTAGGGAAATTCTAAGCTACCACCCCCAAAATTAGGAAAATTCTAAGCTACTGCCCCGGTAGCTTAGAGTTTCCAATTTTTTTTTATTTTTTTAATTATTTTTTTAAATTAATAAATTATTATTTATATCATATATTTTTTTAAGATTTTTTAAAATGTTTTTGTATTTTTAAAAAATATTTTTGTTTATGAATGAATAATATAAAAAAAAATTATAGATGAATATTGTATAAAAGATGTAAAAAAATTTTAAAAAATTTTAAAAAATTCTAAAAAAATTATATAACCTAGATAATAATTAATTAATGTTAAAAAATAAAAAAAATTGAGATAAAAAATACATAAATTAAAAAATCAGAATGCTGAAGTTATGCTACAGCCTAAAATGGGGCTGTATCATAACAAACGCCTATTTATTATATATCTCAACTAAGAAGTTACAGTAAATAGACTCATACAAAGTGGCTACTTTAAAAGTTATAATGACATCAACATTTTAGTATTCCTTATGAAAGGAACTTCTATCCTACGGACACTATTTTTAGAATAATTTATTTAATTTATTTATTATTTTTAGTAGTTATTATTTTAATTATTTTAATTTTTTAATATTAATACATTATTATTTATATCATATATTTTTTTAAAATTTTTTTTATATATAAATAATATCAATAAAATTATAGATGAACAGTATATATATATATTTAAAAATTTTAAATAAAATTAAAAATATTTTAAAAATTATATGATTGATAATAATTTAATAATATAAAAAAAATCAAAATAAAAGATAAAAAAATAAAATTCTGGAGTGCGGAATTTCCCCTCCAGCCCTATTTGTTTCCCATTATGGAAAGTTGATATTCTAGGGGCATTGACACCAAATAGTAGTAGCGCACCAGTACTGGGAAGTGACCAGTCAGTAGCAGCACCTCTTTAAATAGTTGACACAGTATCCACTTAATTAAGATGAATTTGGATAAATTGATGCTTTGCTTTAAATATAAATATTAATTAAAAAAATATGTATTTGATGTTTAAATTTAATTATGTAAAAATAATTTTATTAAAAGAAATCATATTTATTATGTTTAGATATAAAAATATATAAGTATTTTGGTGCAAGTAAAATTATTAAAAAAAATTTTTAAAAAAATTTTTTGTTATATTTAAATTTTAAAAATTATTTTTTTAAAAATTAAATTTAAAATTATAAAATATTATTAAGAATTCTTATTCTTATTTTTATAAATATAAATTTTAAAATAAAATTTATTATTATAATTTTATTAAAAAAATTATACATAAAATAGACATAAATAAATATATGTTAAAAGATATTTTAACATTAAATTTTTTTCTCCCTTTTATTCAAAATTAGTTTAATCAGAAGTTAGAAAAATAAATTTTTAAAAATAGTTGATTTTTAACTTTTAAAAAAAAAATAATTCTGACTGAAAGCCGTTAAAACACTCAAAATATCCCCAAAAAAAAACTTTTTCATGAAAAAATCATTTCCCAAACACCCCCATTAGACGTTTTGACCTGATGCCCATGTCTATTTTTCGTTTTTTTTCCCCTTGCAAACTCATCATCATGGCTTGCAAACACCATTATATTTTTCCCCTGAGTAATTGCACAGAACAGACAAACAAACAAAAAATGTTAACCAAAACAAAGGGCAAAATGAAGAGGGGTAACAATTTACAGGAGAAAGTGAAATAGGAACAAAGGCATTGGTAGTGATAATTCTGTTGCGCCAGCAGCTGTGCTGCCCTTACCGTCTTCAAGGTACTTGGCGAGCATTCTGAAAAATAAATTAATATAATATTATCCACTATGTGATGATATAGAGGCAAGGCTGCAGTTCATAGAATATAGAATTATCTAATCCAATTTTATATGCTTATGTTGTCTCTATTACCCATTTTTCTCTTGATTTAAGCCTGAAAGCATTTTGATTCTGTAGAATTCATATCACTCAGTTGTATGTTGTGCCAAATTAAGAAATAGTTTCTACACATTTGACATATTGGATAGATTTTTGCATGAACAATATTTTGTCTATGATTTTAGGTCCATAAATCAGCTCAAGAATAAAGAAAAACTTATGGGAGACCAGAATTAATGATATTTTTTTTCTTATTTATTTGTTTCTAGCCATGAAAAGATGCATAAGGCCCTTTTTTTATAAAAAAAAATATTTAGAATAACTTTTTTTTTCTTAGGCTAGAATTTTTATATAGAAAAAGTTCGACAATTAATTATTTTTGGGGTAATAATACTCTCCCGAACTTTTCAATACAAAAAATTACATAGGTAATTAACTTTACAAAATGAATTTTATGTAATTAACAGCGGAACACACACAAAACATTTCAAAAAAAGAAAAAGAAAAAAGAAGAAGAGAAAGAACAGAAGGAAATCGTACACACTCACACTTTGGCGGGTGAATCAAACGGAGTCGTCTGGAAGTGAAAACTTTGGTTCCAAACTCAAAATTCAACGTATCATTCACACTCAGTCTATGTTGTGTGTGTGAGAGTGAGAAAGAGACCGAGAGTGGGGGTTGATCAGCAGATGAATTAATATCAAACATTGAATGCACTCAACAACTCAAAGTGATCGAATTAAATTTCTGGCAGAGCAGCTATCTTGCTCTTTAGGTAACTACTGGCATTTACTTCACATTCTTCTCCTCTGGCAAAAAGATTCCATTTTTTTTCAATTTCCTTCGTAGAATTGTCAATTCAATTCTTCCAGTTAAAACTTGCTTATTCAATTATTCGCTGCCCAGTCTCTCCCTTTCCATTTCACGATAGATAGATTTTTGTGCTCTGTGTGGAGTTTCATATATGTCAAGTTCAAATTCGGCCCCTTGTAATAGTCTATATTGAATATACTAGTCTTCATAAAAGAAGAATGTGAGCGCTTTCTGGAATAGTTAAGAAATAATAATGGGTGAGTTCAATGTAGCTGAAAAAGGTAAGGCAGAAGCAGGTGGATATGGAGGGAATGAAGAATCTCGGGCGTGGCAACATGTCCAAGCTCGACACCAGCGCTCTAAGAGGTCTAGACTTTTCAAACTCAATTTAAGCTGATGTTTGTTGTTGAGTCCTTTTCCATTCCTCATGCACTTTGTTGATGAATTTTTTTTTTTCCGTATCTCAATCTGTGTTCTAATGTTTGGAATTGGATATTACTATGAAATTTAACTTTGCCACTTGTTTCTACTGTCTTTCTTCAGTGAATATTGGATTATGCTTTCTTTTCCATTCAAAAGCAATATGAAAGGCGTCAGTTTCTTTGAGTGGCATTCATCAGTTTATATGAAAAATTAAAGGTGAAGGTTGAATTAATGAACACTTTGGGCTTATATGGACGAGAAGGGAAGTACTAGGGATGACAGTTGAGGACTTGAGGTGATTGCATATCCAAGTAATGGTGTTTTATTTGAGCAATTAGGCAACAAATTCGTCCAGAAGTTGAGGTTTTCAGTATCTAGGGTTCAATTTTCCACAGAGGTTTCCTTTCCTTTAGAACTTTCTTGTTTTTAAAACAAGAGTTTTGACTAATGCTATGATGGCAGATAGGTTCTGGTTGAATAGGTTGGGGAGGGGGGTTTATTCCAAATGTTGATCCTGTTCCTTTAGACACGTTGTGGTTACCATCTTCAGTCGCTTTCTTTTGTGACATAGTTTTGCTTTGTGCGTTTTTCAGTGCTTCTGACAGGAACCTGAAAATCTCAAGAGGTGGAGTTTTGCACCCCACAGAGAAAGACCAGAATGAATCTCTTGTGAGACTGCAATTTAAAATTGGTCTTTAACTTTATAAACATATCTCATGATTCTTCGGAAGAAACAATGATTGCATACACACATGCACTGAATATTGTAATTTTGAACGTGACTCAGTAGATATTTTACTAATTATCACCTGACTTGAACAGATACCGCCACCTTCTATGAGGGCTTCTAGGTTACAAAGTCCGTTGCATGACAATCTCACGTATACCAACAAGAATACTTTGTCAAATCATAGAGCATCCTTGGAAAAAGATGTAAGCACCGTATCTGGATGTAATTGGGTCTTAACTTTGGAATCCTTTACTTTAACATACGTTGTGAACAGTTCTGTATAACTTTCCATGTGTTCAGATGGGCTCTCTTCAAAAATGGAAAAGAAATTTTGATGATATCATCATGGAACTTATTGATATAAAGTTGTGTTTCTTCTTAGAATAATTTTAGCTTAATCTTATCATAAGGAAAGAACTTTAAAAAAGCTGTTTCATCTGGGATCACGGAAGCAATTCCTGAAAGGACCTAACCGTAGTGCAGACCTTTGGAAGCATCTTCAAGTCAAGAAATCACGATGAAAAATAACTTGTAGATAGAAATTATATGCAAATGAGCCAAATTAAGAAATCATGTTATTTGTCTTCTTGAGGGATGCATCTTCAGAATTTTGTCCCTTCGAATTCATGGGAAGAAAATAATTTCAGATGCAGGACTTTAAAGGCTGAATAGACAATTTAAAATGGTGTAGGTTCTTATTTCCTTCACAAATTTTGGCCATAGCTTAGTATTAATTTGCTATGAATCGTATACTGATTTGCAGGTTGAGCAGCTGCACTCACGCCTGCAGCAGGAGAAATCTATGCGCATACTGCTTGAGAGGGCAATGGGCCGAGCCTCAAGTACATTATCTCCTGGACACAGGCACTTTTCTGCTCAGGTAATTTGACATTCATACTTAGTTAGAAAATCTTTGTATCTTAAGTGAGGACCTTCAATCGTAAAATTTTTTTTTCTTTTTACTATTTCAAGTTAAGAATTCATATGAGAACTAAGATGATAAACTAAACTATATCAGTGAACAATCTTGATTCCTACTTTAAAATGTTCAGCCACCAATACTATAACTGTTAATTTATATGTGGCCAATGATCACTCGCTGATAATATTCCTTTTTCTACTTTAAAAGATGTCTTACAGATTACCTCAGCTTAACTATTTTATGTTGATCTTCTGTATGTTTTATAGTCTGGTGACATAATTCTGATTTACATGGAATCACTTACTAAGGTGTTAACTTTGCATAAAGTTGACCTGGCATTGAAAAAATATATGGAAAGCTATGAAATGTTAGGAACTGAGAAGCTGATGTTCATAGAAAGGATCCTAGTTTGATGATAGAAGGAAAGAATTCCTCACTTGGTAGTTATATAGTAACTTTTGATTGGAATTTATGGTATGATGCCAGTTCTCTTAATTTCCAATTCACATTGTAACATGACTATTGTAAGCTATGGTTCTAAGTGTCTGTTTTGTGGAGAATGTAAGCAACAGCTGCAAATGTCTGTTTTGTGTAAAATAACTTTATTTTGTTTTTCCTTAGACAAAAGACTTGATTGCTGAAATTGAGTTACTTGAAGAAGAGGTTACTAGCCGTGAGCAGCATGTGCTTGCTATGTACAGGAGTATTTTTGAACATTGTGTTAGCCAGCCAGGTTCTGAACAAAATTCTGGCATGGCTTCACCAGCTCATATAAAGCATGAATCCAAGAAGCATCCAAGTATAATTTCAAGTGCATTCTGTTCCTCAAAAAAGTTCCCTCTGCGACCCCTGCAAGCTCTAATTTCTATTAATGACTCAAGGAATAGAATCTTTGGCTCAAGCCATGCTCCTTTATCAAGTGGCAAAAGCAACGCATATTTTAAAAAGACTTTTTCTGATTCCACTAAGGTAGGATATATTTATTGTTCTTCTTTAAACACATGTATATTTTGTGCATTTCTTGTTTGCTTTGCTTTTGCTATTGCTATGAATGGATAGCACTTGACCCAAATGTATAGATTGTGCTGTAAATTGAAATTTACCATGTACATGTGGTAGAGCTTAAAAGTACCAGCGTAATATTAGTTGTCCCAATAATCCAAAGCATGAGGAATAATGACCACTGAAAATAATCTTTTTTGTTTATATGAAGTGACTGTTGAAGTAATCATATCTTTGCAAAAAATTACTGTTTTGAGATATGAAGCCTCTGTTAAAGTAATCATACCTTTACAATATCATTTTCTTATAACTTTACAATATCATTTTTTAAGATACATCAATCCTACATAAATCTGTATCTTCTAATCTGCTTACATGAGCCCAATTACACAATTTTTGTCTTAACATTCTCATCTCAATTTTATGTCAGGTTCATGAAAATTTTTCTACATTGGAGAAAACTCCAGTGTTGCGAACTCTAAAAGACCATTTATCCCAATGTCCTAGCAAGTTGTCTGAGGAGATGGTGAGGTGTATGGCCACTGTATATTGTTGGCTTCGTAGTGCAACCACTGTAAATGCTGAAAATAATAGATCACCATTATTGTCAAGGTCATCTACTAATGCTATACAGCCTCGACATGGTATTGGGGAGGATCGAGACTGGTCTTGCAAATCAGCAGTTGAAATATCGTGGATATCTACTCATAAACGTCATTCTTCTCATGCTTCATATGCCATCAACAACTACAGGTTAATTCCATAAGTATGATAATGTCAAAAAAGATGATTAAAATACAAATAGCAAAGTTCAATTATTATTGATGTGCATCTATTAGAATATCAAGGCAGTGATAAACATTCAAATTATTTACTGTCTGGAAATCTAAAAAACTTGATTTGGTAATCCCAAATCTATCATATTTTTATTGTATTTTTCTAATTCATTTAAGGTGGAGGTTGGAGTTATGTCTTTCTCCTTCCTTTTCTATTATTGTAAACATAGATTAGTGGGATTTTAGGCCCCCGGGGGGGGGGGGGTGGGGGACACCAGAAAGGAGAATCCCTTTACTTATAACAGTATAGATGCTGATGCAATGGACACCAAAGTAAATAGTTATGAAGACCAATGACTTGACTGGGTCATAAAGGCAGACTTTTTTTTTTGGCATGCACACTTTTACTCTTACCTTACTTGCTCCATACTGTTCAGTTTTCCTTTATTTTTTAGTTTTATGCATACTTATTATGTTCTGTTCAATCTTGCACTGGACTTTTTCTCATTGAATTTGTAAATTGACACATTTATTATCTCTTACCTTCAGAGTTCTAGTTGAACAACTGGAAAGGGTGAATGTCAGTCAAATGGAATGTGACGCCCAAATTGCATTCTGGATCAATGTGCACAATGCTCTTGTGATGCATGTAATAGTCACATGACCAGAGATGATTTTATTTTGCCGATTTTTACCACATATAACTTTCTTCTGCTATTGACAGGCATATTTAGCATATGGAATTCCCCAGGGTTCTCTGAGGAGGTTAGCCTTGTTTCACAAGGTAGTTCACTTTTTTATTCAATTTTAAATTGCCATGAATCAGAAGGAGAAGGAAATTCTCATAGTTTAAAAAACTTTACTGAAAAAATGTTGAATGCAGAGAATATCTAACCCCTTGAGAATCCTATTGAAGCGTTGGAAGGCTTAGACTTTCTTTAAAGTCCTCTACACTAACCAATCTTTGATTATAGTGGCGCCTGCAGTTCTTGACCAGGAATATAACTTGTTTATTTCTCCCATTAATTTTTTTTTGTTTAAAGTGGAACTCATTTTTCCAGTTCATCAAATTATTAAAAAACTGCCACTTTTACAGGCAAGAGATACCAAAATCTTGATCTCTTTGTAACCCCCCCCCCCTCCAACCACAGAAAAAGAAAGAACTGTTCTGTTTGGCACCTTCGTTTCATTACTTGTAACATTTACACCCATTTAAATCACAGAAAATGGCACGACTTAATATAAATTGTCTTGTCATCTGGAAGACATTTAGGGCCTTTTGTTTGGAATTATTATAGAATGTCTTTTTTCCTTCTCTTGCAGGAGGAAAGGCTTTTTTTGAAGGAAAAGTTGTTTTGTATTTGGATGCAATAATTGAGAAAGACTTTTGGAGAAGAGTGAACAATTTTGGAGATGAAAGTTTTTCTCTTTTCTAATTTTTCTCCTTATCAGGAGAAGTTAAAATTTTTAGTTTCTCCTTATAGGAAGTTTTCTCCATTTTCATTAACTTATCATTTTTCTATAAGTCTAAACAAACAGGTATATTTTTATCAGAATTCATTATTTTTTGAAAAGAAATAACTTATTATCAAAATAAGTCCAAACAAAGAGAGCTTTAGACAACATCCAAAAGTAGCTAATGTTTACCTTAAATTATGTTATGCACGTTTAGCACTTTCATGTCTTTCATTGGCAGTATTTTCTTTCTCTGATAGTGTACCTTTTCCTTGTGATACGTCATACACAATATCAATTAATGAGTAAACTTGTATAGTGCAGGCTGCTTACAACATTGGCGGTCATATCATAAGTGCAAATGCCATAGAACAATCAATATTTTGCTTCCGAACACCCCGTGTTGGACGGGTACTTACCTTATCCTCGTGTAAAAACTGAGGCAACACAAAATATGCATGAAGCATGGCCCGTTTATGGACGCATTCTGTCTACTGTTGGAATATGATAATAGGCCTTAAATGTTCAGAGACCATGAAACTTCCTACTCATTTTTCTGTTTTGGCCTGCTGAGGGTTATATGATTGACATCTGCTGCTTGCATTTTTTTATGTTATTGTAGAAAGGTGTGTGTGTATTTATTTGAGTATATATGCATGGCATCATTAAATTAGTATGGCACAGCTATGATTTAATTTTTATCCTTGATCTATTGTCCTAATAGACTTTGCTTCTTTATTGAAACAAGAAGACTGAGTCCCAAAAAAAGTAAAAGACCAAGCCTCCGTAATCAGTTTAAATTTATTTATCTTTTTTGTGAGTGAGTTGCTTAGACTGTTATTAGCACTTTTTATTTTATTTTATTTCTGATTTTACACA
Organism: Ceratonia siliqua; assembly: GCA_034509205.1. NCBI lineage: Eukaryota > Viridiplantae > Streptophyta > Magnoliopsida > Fabales > Fabaceae > Ceratonia > Ceratonia siliqua. The sequence goes on along the minus strand of JASKGM010000010.1, from coordinate 2,109,707 downwards.
GAATTTTATTTTTTAAATAAATTGAAGTAACATTTTCTAAACCTAATTTTGATGCTAGGATAGAATCTTATGTTTCATCTAGTTAAATTATTTGTTGTTTTATAAACTACAGTGGCTTGAAAGCATCGTCTCTGCTGCCTTGAGGAAGAAAAGTGGCGAAGAAAGACAACTTATCAGCTCAAAATTGGGTCTTACTGATTCCCAACCCCTTATCTGCTTTGCCCTTTGTACTGGAGCCTTGTCAGATCCTGTGGTAATTTTTCTCTCATTTATTCTTTTCCATGATAGTGCAGCTTGAATATCGCTGGAAAAAGTGTGATATTGGTAATACAGGATTTAAGACTCTGAGGTCACATCGAGTTCATTAATTATTGATGTGTATGTATAGATCTGAGTAAATCATACTGATTTTATTAAATAATATTGGGCGTTGGCATGCCACTTAGAAATTGAATGCCTTCGTTTTCAAGTTTTTGCTTTTGTTTTTGTTCACTATATGGTTTGGTGGTACAAAAGATAAACAGCCATATATGGACGGCCTCCATTATTTAATACACAATCTATACTTTCTTATGGACACAATCTTATGATGAATAATAATATCAATGTCATTTTTATGGGTGTTTTCTCAAATGACATAATTGAAAGATTGAATTCAACATTTTCCAATTTGGCACATAGTTTTCACACAAGAAATTTTTAGCCGGCATTAAGTTCTCTATGGATGTAGATCACTGCAGGCTGCCTTTTTTTTTTGGAACTTCTTTAATTTAATTTCAAAGTCATTTATATGAAGAATGTAATATACTGTAGTGATGTATCATTCCTTTCTTTTACATCGATAATAATCCCCTGCTCTCCTACACCAAGATTTGAAAGAGTTGATGAAAGATTTTGTTGTTACAATGGTGCAGCTAAAAGTTTATTCAGCATCCAATGTAAGAGAAGAACTGGATGCTGCCAAAAGAGAGTTTCTTCAAGCAAATGTAGTTGTGAAGAAGTCAAGAAAAGTTTTTCTCCCAAAATTGGTAGAAAGATACTGTAGAGAAGCAACACTCAGCTTAGATGATCTCCTTGGATGGGTCATAGAAAGCGTTGACAAGAAGCTGCATGATTCGATACTGAAGTGCCTAGATCGTAAATCCAGCAAAAAGGCATCTCAGATAATAGAATGGTTGCCTTACAGTTCCAGGTTCCGGTACATGTTCTCCAAGGATCTAATAGACAAGCCATGGTGGGTGTGACATCTAACTGTTTGGCAGAGATTGTCTCATGAATTATGGATATCATAGCGGGTTTGAGGTAGGAGGAAGTTAACAGTAGGTGTTTAAAGAAATTCCTTGTACATTTTAACATAATGTGATCTTTGCTAGCCTTAGAAGCTGTAGTCTTACTATTCAAGATCATTTTAAAGATTCTGATAAACCTGTTCGAACTCTTTCTCAGTTGCACATTTTTTAACCTGAATGATTGACTTTTCTCTACTTACTAGCAATCTAGCATAGAACATACAGTTCTCTTTTTTCTTTTTTCTTTTGGTTATAAGTGAGCGTTGCATGCATGCTGAGAAAATGAATAATGGGAATCAAACCCTTAGCGTCAAAGATTATAATAAAAATTATAAAAAATGCTGTTAAACTCACAAGTCAATATGAAATACTATTAATAGTTGAGAGATGCATAGAGGCCAACAAAATTTTAAATTTATTTATATGTTTTGTGATGCTCAAACTGAGATAAAAATAACTTTATTGTATAAACTAGAAAAAAATTATATGTTTTGTCTGCACTTTGGAGTGAGGACAAAGATACGATTTTTTTCTTTTCTTTTTTTAATAAATACAGAATTATTTATGTAGTTATTTCAATGCAACTATATATAATTATTAATATAATTATATTTAAGTAATCTACTTACTCTAGAGTTTTATTTTAATTTTACTTTTATTAAATCATACGTGTAACTACAACAATAATCATAAATAGATGTTCTAAATAAAATTTCTAACAGCAAACTATGACTGAACATTGAATTTGGGCTACTTTGTTGAGGTCTGAGGAGTTTATTTTCAATACTCCCGTACTACAAAAATATAGGTATTATTATTATTTATATTTTATCATGTTTTTAATTTTAATTTAATAAATTAATCGTTAAAAATTAGAAAATAATTACTTATTTGTACTATTAATGACAATAATATTTTATTTTTTAATTTTACAATAGTACTGAAAATAATCAATATATAATATTTTGAATATGAGGCTATAATACTATAATAGAGAAATTCTTATATATTAGAATAAAATAATTATAAATAAATAAATAAACATATTATATTAAATTTATTTAAAATATTCTTCTAAACCAGTAAACCACTCCTCTGGCAGAAGAACATGGTCCTGAGTCCGGATTCATTCACCCTCTTTCCCACCGTAAGGCTACACCATCTCGTCCGCCAGATCACATTGACAGACTAAACTTGACCTATTTGCCCTTATCTACCAAAATCAACCAATGATCAGTGTACATCTGACGCTGTTTTCCACGGGCAGCGGATTTCTCCGTTAACCTAGATACTTTCTATCTTCCAATCAACACCAACCACGTGTTACATTCTAATACTCTCCAACCTTTGTACCCGTTGGATCTTGCCCGTTTACGATTTACGAATCAATCCCAATCACCGTCCGCAGACATTTATATCTATGCGTTGGAGAAAAACAAAAGCCGAGTGTTTTTCCCCTTCCAAGGAACAAGAGGAAAAAAAAAAACCAAACAAAAAACCCGCTGAGAAAGTATTACACACACTCTTCGTGTCTTCGTGTTGTTTCCCCTTTCTCTGACTACTTTATCTCCTTCGACGTCGGAACCCTAATTCGATCGCCGGACCTCGAAGCCACCTGTAAGTCTCTGGTGTCCGGTGAAATTTAATTGACTTTGTTGGCTGCGTATTATTGCGTATTTTTATTTTTATTTTTGGAGGCTAGAGCGCTTCACGGAGTCTACACTGACCAAGGGTTATTTTTGAAGCAGTAGATGACTGTAAGATTGGGGAATAGTTGAGATCAAACGGGCTGGATTTCCTCGCCGGATGGAGGGAGGTAGCGTCTCTAGACTTACTTGTTCTGGTACTGTTCATGTCCAACTTTTATGAGAGATAGGGCTGTTGTTGTTGATATATTTTTTTTTTCATTTGAGGCAAAGATTTTGATTTTGCTTCGTTTGCGTTTAAATGGTTAGTTTTGTTTTAAAACTTACTTTCTTTCTTACTACTTGAACGGGCTAATTGGCGCGGAGAACAATTGTTCAAGGGCTGCTTTTCATATATCATGTTGGTTAATCTATGTGTATAAATTATTTTAGTTGGCTTTAAAGGGTGTCTGGTAAAGAAATGTGCTTGCTTAATACTTGGGAAAATCTTTGTGGTGTAATGTCTTCTATTTATACTTCTCATATATGACACGGAAAAAGAGTATACTTTTGGACAACAATACAAGTTTTTTCAATAATAATAATATAAAAAACTTGTTGTATCCGTTGTTAATCCCATAATCTTTTTAATAAGATGAGGCCTAAGAAGCATGGTCCAAGACAGTGCGATGCAGCAAAATCAAAGATGTCTAGGTACTTTTACAAGTGTTGTGTCCAACACAAGTTTCTAACACATCTCAGACACGGAATTGGCTCCTTTTTTGAATTGTCAGTGTTTCATAGGATAAAACTAACGAAAGAAACTGCCAAGGGGACCTGAGTGCTACTATGGCAGTATGCAGAAGTATTCCGACCGCATGATGGATGAGTACCCACCCCTCTAATATATATATATATAATTGTTTTTTTCTTCTGGTTTAGCACATTACACTTCTCAGAAGTCAGAACTGCATCCCAGTCTCCCATATCACTAGATAGCCTTTGTTTAGATTAGATAGATCTTTTACCGAACTTGGAATTTAATAGCTTACAGGGGCATCTATATTAATTTTGATAGTATGATTTGGTTTTCCTTTTGTTTCAGCTACATTAGGTATGCATTGGCAAGTGACCTTGAAATTTTGAAATATAGGTTAACAACCCAATGATAGAAGTAGAACATACAAATTGTTTTCTGCTTGGGTAAACTGATGTTCTATGTTACCCTCTCTCATATGGAGCGGTTATTTGTTATGCAACAACTTTTTAATTTATTGCATTTTTATACATCTGTTTTTGTTTTTGTAAACTGTGCATGCTCATGCATGGATGATGGATGATGGATGATGGATGATGGATGTATATGTTGTTATGTCTATGTGATTGATCTTATGTGTGTCTCTATTTGCTTGTTTATCTATCTGTATGCATGTGTTTGTCTTTTTATCTATATATTTATATATTCATATGAAGTTTAGGCTCTCTTATCTTTTCTCTGCTTTATATCTTATTTTTTTAGGGATATACCCATGGATTATGATGACAATGATTTTCAAAGCCAGAATCTTCATTTAGCTGGTGAAGGGAGCACCAAATTTCCTCCAGTGCTAAGGCCATATGCTATCCCCAAATTTGATTTTGATGAAAGCCTTCAAGGGCATTTAAGATTTGATAGTTTGGTTGAAACTGAAGTTTTTCTTGGCATTGAAAGTAACGAAGATAACCATTGGATTGACGCATACTCTCGGGGGAGTAGTGGCATAGAGTTCAGTTCAACTGCAGCCGAATCCTGCACTATATCAAGACATAACAATGTTTGGTCTGAGGCTACTTCCTCAGAATCTGTTGAAATGCTATTAAAATCTGTTGGGCAGGAGGAATTTATTCCTAGACAAATTGTTATTGAGGAATCGGACGCCTGCGATGAACTGGCTTGCTTAACTAAGCAAATGGAGCCCAATCCAAAACCTGATGATAAAAATGCATTTAAAGGAGATGTTACAGATTTACAGCCACCTGATGGTATTCATGAAAACTTGTCTGGATTGAAGGGGGACCTAGGAAGGGAGCAGTCTCAGGCTGGTGCTTCCCAAGGTCATGAAGGTGATTTATCCATTGATGGAAGTTCAAGTAGTCTGGAACTAAAGGATATCTGCAGTAATATTGACTTGCCCATGTCTGAGGGAAGTCTTTTTATTGATGGAAAAAGTAATGGGGCAAATCAAAGAGATGTTGAGACTTTGGATAATGACTCACTGGATAACAAAACTCCAGATGAATCAGCTGCTTCTGGGGTTCAAACTAATATTTCTGCAGCATCTATGCAAAATATCTCTTCTACTTGCGATGTGTTAAACATTCAAAATGTGGAAAATCATGTAGTTGGTATTGGTGATGTGCAGCAAGGTTGTTTGCCAACACAAATTGATAAGCAAGATAAGGAATCTTCTATTTTGAACAAAGATGCCCATGTAGACACCCAAACTTTGGATGGAAATGCAGTTGGGAATGATGCACATTGTCTAGATAAACCCCTTTGTTCAGTATCCACAGAACAAGCTCCGGAAGGTGGAGGCGTAGTTGAGGGCCTTGAGGCTGGCGTAAATAATGTAGAGGAAGCCTTTGGTGGGGTATCAGGTTCTGCCTTGCAGAAAGCAGAAAGATGCATTGAAGATATAGATATATCTTCCAGAAATCCATCTGGAGATGGTGCGAATGCAGATGCAATCTTGCTTGAAGATGCAATGATGGATAATCAATCTGCACTAAATCCATGCAACTTACCCAAGGTTGCAATAAAAGGTGACACTAGTTCTGAGGGACAAGTAGTTGAGATCAGCAATTCAGGTTGTGCGATCTGTCCTGACCAGCAGCAGAATGTGGATACCATTGAGAAGAAGGCATATGTTGAGAGCAGTGCCATTAAGGAAAAGGAGTTATTGAACACTGGTCACCCAATGGTCACAGAGGTTTTAGTAAGTAAGTCAGAGGAATCTATGTTTACTGTGGAGGACAATAACATTTCTAATACGAGTGAAGAAAGTAGTGGTAGCAAAGTAGGAGGTTTTTCCAGTTTCAGTGTGGCTTCTTCAAACAAATCTTCCATTTTGGGTGGATCAACACAAACATGTGAAAACAATGAAATTCATGACCATGGTGACCATGAAAACTTTATTCAAGCTGTTCCTGTCAATGACCAAGAGAGTACAAAGGTTCTTTCTGATTCTAGCCAAACGCACTGCAATGTCGACCAATCTGATTTTGTTGACAAGGGAGTTGGTTCATCATCTCTTAGTGCCGGTAGTAAGGAAACTGAGTTGACAACTTCCTCACTTTTAGTTGATGTCATGGCTGTCAATGATTCAGGTATATTATAATTATTTCTAAAAGGAAGTTTGGTTTAATATATGAGAGGACCTGACTCAAGTTTTTTTTTTTTCCTTCTGTTTTATTTTTCAGCTTCAAAAGTTCTACCAGAAAATTCTAGTCCAATGTCCTGTGAGACAATGGATGTTCCGCCTCCTTCTAGCATTGCTGTTTCCATTCATGAAGTTACAGATCACAAAGATATCCAAAGGACGACAAGTCTTGTTGGGTCTACCCCAGTTGATGAAAAAAAAGATTCTTCAGCCAAAATAGCTGAGGAAGCATGCGTATCCACCCTTGTTGGGTCTGCTGAACTGGATACTTCTTGTTTAATTACTGGAACTGAAAAACATATATCTTGTGACACTTCTAGAAACCTGTTATGCGAGACAGTAAACAATTGTCTGCAGACTGTGGGGACTTGTGGTACTGAAAAGATTAGTGAACCTCAAGGAACACAGGTTGATAAGGTTATTCAGGAGTGCACAAGAGTGATTGATGTGTCTCCAGTTCCTTGTGAAAAATTAACAACAAAACAGGGTGATGAAGTTGCAGTTTCTTTTGATAAGCGTGACAAGGAGATAGTACCAAAGAGTCATGAAAAGCTGTTGTCAAATATCTCAGGTGATCTTAAAATTTAATCTAGTCCATTTTTTAGTTTTTCCCCCATTTTTTACATTTTGTTCCATGAGGTTGATGTTGTGCTTCTAGAACATGGGAAACTTAATTCACATGGCACCAAATATGCAATTTTCTCTAACTGTATTAAGTGAGTGATTTCACTATTGAATATGTACTAATTAATAACTACTAATTATAAAACGACTCTGTTTGTGTTGTACACAGCTTTTGAGAACACTTAGCTTTTATATGTTTATTCATTATGTATCATGTTTTACAATAATCTAAGCTTATAGCTACTGTCTTCTCTCAAGAAATGCATCTTATGATTACCTGAACTGTCTTGCTGCTGCATTTAGTAAGGAATTTTTTCCATTTTTTGGTCCTTTGGTACATTTGGGTTATCTCTGAAGTTTTAACAAGAAGCAAATACCTGTGTTCTCTTTAGAGGAATACTCTACTGGTTTCTACTTTCTAAACAATGGGAGATGCCTATCTGATCTCCCGCTTTATCATTGGAAGAATCTCCTCGCTACTCCACTGTCTGGGAGGAAAGGAAGTCAATCCAGTGTAGTATATTAGTTGAAGATGATATTTTTCAGAAGACTACTGTTTCATACACTAGCATGAGTGTATTAAGCATATGCTCTTTTATTAATGGTGTTGGAAATTCTTTTTGGTGGAATTTCTGGTTTGAGGTTTGACTAATACCCTTATGTCTTTTTTTGGTAAAAGTAGAAGAATCCTCCCAAAACAAAGAGGTAAGTACAACAGGCTTAAGAGGGCTTTCCAATCCCTTTGCACAAGATGAAGGAACCTGATTATAAAACCTATGAGCTGAAAACCACATGTCTAGAAAAACAACTTTATCTCAAAATTTGAGGAGTTAAACATTTATGACTAAAAATTCTTCCATCATCACCCTCAAGCCTAATGCATTATACTCCAGCAAAAAGAATCGAACACTCTAGCACCTTACCACCCCCCCCCCCCCTCTCCCTGGAACCTCTAAAACAAATGGAGAAAAAGATATATAAATTTCAGGTTTAATGACCTTTGTAAATCCCAAGCAACATATGCTAGAGCTGCCAATCAAGCTCACAATGCAAGAAAAGGTGACTGCTAGTTTCATGGCTTTCATAACACAATAGCACATAACACAGACATGGGGGAAAGGCGTGCTAATCCTGTTGAGTATTACATTCCAGGTTAAGCCTTAGTTTTAGAGGGAGCTTTAACCTTCCAAAAGAAATGGTGAGAGCTGGGTTTTGACTGGAAGGATTAGAAATAAAAAATGGAAATATATGTTACAAGTAAAATAACTGGAGGAATCCAAGCCCCATAGTGAGGCATCAAGAGTGTTAAAACAGAAAAAGAATCAAGAATGACCCACATAAAATTAAATCTAATGTCTCTTGGTTATTAAGGTTTCTGAAGAATTGAAAATTTTATTGAAGCCACTAGGTGTGGTCTAGTGGTAAGGGGGTTGGTTAGTTTGTAGGAGATCTTAGGTTCAGACCTTTGTGTCACCATTTGTACCAAAAAAAAATTATGAAGTAGAAAGAACTGGGAAACAGGAGCATCGTGCAAAGTGGAGGATATAAAGGTGGATCAGGGGGGGCCTTGAAAGAATCCCCAGGGCCCAACTGCACATCATCCCAAAACCAAAATCAGGAGCCATCCCTCACTCAAAGAATCAGAGGGACAAAGAAATTAAAAAAAAAGATAAAAAGAAGTGAGGGTAGACCTTAGAGATGAACTTCAAGGGACTTTTGCATGAGTAGCATTTGCCCCAGTCTTGGCATTGCAACTGTTCTGATGAATCGGTCTACTCATCATCCTATGTTATTTCTATTAGTCGTCCATATAGGCATGGCACCGTTACTAATGACCACTGCTTATGATTGTGGGCGTTCTTCCCGTTTATTTGTCTACTTCTGATCAAGCTTTCATAGGATATGCCCCCCTCTCCCACCTTTTTTTCTGTTTTCATCTGGCTCAGTCATTACATAACAAAGGCAGTAAGGAAGTTCTGAGTGGAAAAGGTTTTTTACGTGTTTGTCCTTGTTTAAGATTTACACCATGTTATATTGGTGTATTTTTTGGATCTAATATCTGTGATGCTGAGTGGTTTATATTTGCTATGTTGTTCTCATGTTCTTCCTGTCTTAATTTCCATTTAAATGATTCTATAAATTTACAAAATTCTGTTTTGCAGGTGATGTTGTACTTGCAAGTCAAGGCTCCATAGCTTCTGCTCCGTTGCCTGACTCTCATGTTCAATTGCATGAGATTGGAGGCTGTCCTGCTAATACTACTTGCAGTTCCTCTATTTCCATGGGATGCTCTTTTCAAATTGAAAAGGATGGGAATCAAGTTAAGGCATCAGATGATCAGAATCCCCCAGTTTCTGAACTTGTCAATAGGGATGCAACAAATGTAATGTCTATTGGTCATGATACAAAGGGAAATAATGCATCTAAAGATGAGAGAAGCTTGACTTCTGAGGTCAATCCAGTGGCAGATATGTCCAAAACAGATGTAGATTTGACTACAAAAGATGTTGGCAAGAGGCAATCACGTCCTGCTACTACAGCCAGCAAAGCATCAACAGTAAGTCATTTTGCAGTTTTCATAATCCAAGTCTAAAGACATAGTTATCTGTTCTCTCTAATGCTCACTTCCTGATTGAATTAACTCACGGATGTAAAAGGGTTCTTTTAGAAAGATTCATTATGTGAAATGTGTAGAGGATATATTCTGTTGTTTTCATCATTACAAATGCTAAGCCAAACGATCTGATGGGCTTTTCTTTTTTACCCCTCCTTATTGAAGGTTGAGGGATCTCCTTTAACCTCTGGGTTAGGTCCTACAAAAACCAAAACTGCAGGAGATATATCCCACAGAAGTCCACAAATATCTGATGGAGAGATAGCACGTAGTGCTTCTAAAGGGACAGCTGAGCGTAAAACTAGGCGAACTTATAATAAGACACCTGGAAAGGAGTCATCTAGAAAAGGAAGTCATGCAAAAGAAACAACACCGGCAAGACAACCAGAAAGAGGTGATAAATCAAGTAATGTGTCCATGAGCCCATCTCCCAGTTTCCAGCTGATGCAATCCAGTGAGATGCAGCAGTTTGGGCACATTGATTCCAGCAGCACAAAGCCATTTGCTTTTCTAAATGCTTCAACATCTGGTCTTCCAGATTTGAATACTTCTGCTTCTCCACCTGTTCTGTTTCAACAGCCTTTTACAGATCTACAGCAAGTACAATTGCGTGCACAGATCTTTGTCTATGGAGCTTTGATGTGAGTTCAAGTGCTCCCATTATATTATATTTATTTAATTGTTATGGGCGGTACATTGATGTGATGTGCTTATCAATCACAAATTTCCTCATCCATTACCAATACTATTCCAACCCATGACTCCCCCCCCCCAGTTAAATGAAATATGAGAAAAAGTTGGCCTGTTCTATTGTTATTTTTCACAGTTCTGAATGGTATATTGAACCTAAGGTATGTTGCATTCGCATTCCATCACTATTTTATCTGAAACCAAAGGCCCAAGGGAGACATTTGGTTCTTCATGATACAGTAAATGGTTTTTCGCCATCTTGTTAGTGTTACCAAAAGAAGAACGTTCTTTCTTTTTTTTGCATGATAATCATAGTCAATTGTGTTAATTATCTGTTATTGTGTTGCTGCAGTCAAGGCACAGCACCTGATGAGGCGTATATGATATCATCTTTTGGGGGACCAGGTTGAATTTTTGGTTTATCATGATCCCCTTGTGTTTCCTTTCCTTTATTTCTTCATTGCAGAATATTTTGACTTTCTAGAAATTGTATATTTAGATGGTGGAAGGAGCATTTGGGAGAATGCCTGGCGTGCATGCATGGAGAGGCAGCATGGTCAAAAGTCTCATACTGTTAACCCAGAAACACCTCAGCAATCACGATCTGGTATCTCTTTGGATTTTTAATCTGTTTATTTTCTTTCCTCTGATTTGATTGTGTGACTCTTGAGAATTGAGATTTGCAGGTCCTAGATCCTCTAATATTGCAGTTAAGCAAAGTGCACTTCAAGGTAAAGGTATCTCCTCACCTCTTGGTCGAGCAAGTAGCAATGCTACTCCAACAATTGTAAACCCCTTAATGCCTCTTTCATCTCCCCTATGGAGTGTACCAACTCCTTGTGATTCCCTTCAATCAAGTGCCCTTGCGAGGGGTACTGTTGTGGATTATCCACAGGCCCTTGCCTCTTTGCATGCTTATCAAACTCCGCCTTTGAGGAACTTTCTTGGACATAGCACGTCTTGGATATCCCAGGCCCCTCTTCATGGACCATGGATTGCTTCTCCAACACCTGCACCTGGTAACAGTTCCCATTTTTCTGGATCACCTGTTTCTGATACAATTAAACTGAGTTCAGTCAAAGGATCTCCCTTGCCTCCTTCGTCTGGCATAAAGAATGTTACTCCCGGTCTCCCATCTTCCAGTGGAGGTCCACAGAGTATCTTTGTAGGTACTGCCCCTCTGCTTGATACAAACAAGGTGACAGTGTCACCTGCTCAGCATTCTTCTGATCAAAAGCCCAAAAAAAGAAAGAAGGTTATGATATCTGAGGATCTTGGCCAGAAGGTTTTGCAATTACAGTCTCAACTAGAGTTCACTCCTGCTGTTAGTAGCCAAATATCTACTTCTGTTGCCATCGCAATCCCTGTTGGTAATGTGCCAAAATCGACTGTAGAAAAATTAGTTGTGTCTTCATCCACCCTATCTTCTGCTGAGCACCTCAAAAGTGATCGGAGTGTTGAGAAGAAGATTCTGTCAGATGAGTCACTTGGTAAAGTTAAGGAGGCTAGGGGACATGCAGAGGAAGCTGCTACTCTTTCTGCTGCTGCTGTCAGTCATAGCTTAGAGATATGGAATCAGTTGGATAAGCAGAAAAATTCTGGATTGGTGTCAGATATTGAGGCCAAATTAGCTTCTGCAGCAGTTGCAGTTGCTGCTGCTGCAGCTGTTGCTAAGGCAGCAGCTGCAGCTGCCAATGTTGCATCAAACGCTGCATTGCAAGCAAAACTGATGGCTGATGAAGCCTTGGTCTCATCTGATTATGACAATGCCTGCCAAAGTAATGGAATTACTCTTTCTGAGAGTATGAATAAATTGGGAAAAGCTACCCCTGCATCCATCTTGAAGGGTGCTAATGGAACCAATGGCTCTGGTTCTATAATTGTTGCTGCCAAGGAGGCTGTTAGGAGGAGAGTGGAAGCTGCTTCAGCTGCTGCAAAACGAGCTGAAAATATGGATGCTATTGTTAAGGCTGCAGAGCTGGCAGCAGAAGCTGTGTCACAGGCAGGAAAGATTGTAACTATGGGTGATCCTTTACCATTAAGTAACTTATTAGAAGCTGGTTCCGAGGGTTGTTGGAAAGTTGCCCAAGAGTCTTCCCAGCAGGTGGGATTATTGAAAGAAATGTCCGGAGGTCTGGTTAATTTTGGTGCTGTTGGAAGTAACCCTGAAACATCTCGTACACTGAACAAAGACATTTCAATTGATGAAATGGGGAAGCAGATTGCTGCAAGTGAGAAGTCACCTCATCAAAAGATGTATAATGAGAGATTAAAGGATCATATGAGATCAATAGATGGCATTTCCAATGCTATTAACACCAATGGAAGAAATTCAAGAGGACCAAAGGGTCGCAAGGTTTCTGATTTAGTCAATCCCACTGATGTGGGTCCAGAATCTGAGACTGGTATAAAGGCTGGAAATGGATCTGAAAAGCTGGAGAACAACATTAAGGAGGGTTCGCTTATAGAGGTTATTTTCTGGAGTTCTTGACTCTTTCGTTGATTTAGTTAAAGTAGCCAGATTAATGTTCATTGGCTTAAATCTGGTGACGTCGTGACGATTAGGTCCTACGTTATAATTGCTTTAATGGTGTTGTTGTTAAATGAAATTTTGTCCTACCAAACTGAAGCAATCATGTGTTTCAGGTTTTCAAAGATGGGGAAGGATTGAAAGAAGCATGGTTTACGGCCAATGTTTTGAGTTTGAAGGATGGTGAAGCTTATGTGTGCTACACTGTCCTTGTAGCTGATGAAGGTTGGTGAAGATTACGCATGCTTTAGTCCTGTATTTTGATGAGAATGAAATATCTTAATAACTATTCAACCACCGAGAAAAACCACGTGACTGTCTTCTAATCTTGACTACTTATGCCAGATCCAATGACTGGTGTTTATTGTCAGTACGATCAGGACTTCTGTAAGAAGGAACATTTGAAAGTAAAAAATTTTAGATCAAATCATGTAACTGACTTGTGCAATTTTTTTCACAAGTGTTTTTCGAGGGCTTAATAAATTACTGGTTAGGGCTTTGAATGTAAATTTATGCATTTTGGATATGAAAATTTGTGTTTATGTGATATTCAGCTTGTCTCTCATGTTCCATATCCATCTTGGATGCTTCAATATTGCCAATCATCTTTCATTAATGATTAATTTTCACTGTTTACTAGGTGCAGGGCCATTAAAGGAATGGGTTGCACTTGATGGTGAAGGAAATAAACCACCCAGAATACGTATTGCTCGCCCTCTAACTGGCTTGCAGTATGAAGGAACAAGGAAGAGACGTAGAGCAGCTATGGGAGATTATGGTTGGTCTGTTGGGGATAGAGTTGATGCATGGATACAAGAAAGGTATGGTTATCTACAATGTTCAGTTTTATTAGTCATATTCACATATGATGGGTTACCACTTACCACTGTGAGAAAACTTGTTGAGAGATACAAGGGATGATAAGGAGATAGAAACTGATGGTTATATTTACTGTAGTCTTTTTCATGATGCATTTTCCTGTGACGCTTTCTACAGCTTTGGTTTTGGAGGTTTCAGGTATTATATTCTAGTCCATCAGATACAGGGGAATTGATAAGTAACTACATACGATTCTACTATTTTACTGATACTAGTGTAGTATAAATTTTTTTTTACTGTTCATATGTGCAATGCAAACGCTTTTTATGGATTTGTTATTTGTAGTCCAGATGCATGGATAAGACGAAATATTCAAGAAATTTCTTAAAGGAAATGAATTGTATATTTTAGTGATAGAATTCGTTATTCTTGAAGCATTGGGAGTAGTCCGGTCTTTATCATAACTCTAGTAACTCTATTCTGAGGATATTTTCCTGATAAATCGAAAAAATAGGATCTATTAAATACATGTCAGTTCCTTTTGGATAAGTACAGCGGAATGATCTATAATTTACAGATTTAACTCATCCTGATTTTACCTTGTCTACACAACCTGCAAAGCCAGGCATAGTGATGTCTTACTGTTTAGTTTTGCTGCGTCATTACTGCAATCTCACATCATGCTTGGAATGCTTGTAATGTTTAATCTTCTATCAGGTTTTATGTTCTGTACATTACCTATATTATGCTGCTGTATTTTATTTTACATTTGGTAGTTTTTGTTATCAGCTGGCGGGAAGGAGTTGTCACAGAGAACAAGAAAGATGAAACAACATTTACTGTCCACTTTCCAGGTGCATACATCATTTGATTAAACATTAATTTGTAATGTGCTTACCATTGTTAACTGCTCTTGGAAGTACGTATAATCAAATTGGTTCTCTGCAGCTCATGGTGAAACATCAGTAGTTAGAGCTTGGCATCTCCGTCCATCCCTTATTTGGAAGGATGGGAAATGGACTGAATGTTCCAGGATGGGAGAAAATGACAGTTCTACCCGTGAGGTACTTTGCTTACAGCTTCTTCTGATGGTCATCTTCGTGCTTGTCTGTGCTGAGTTGTATAATTTTGCGTGCAGGGTGATACACCGCACGAAAAACGACATAAACTGGGTGGTCCTTCAGTGGAGGAAAAGGGGAAAAATAAGATGTCTAAAAGCATTGATGCTGTGGATTCAGCAAACCCTGATGAGCTGAGATTACTTGATTTGACTGAGAATGAGAAAGTGTTTAACATTGGTAAGAACAGTAGGAATGAAAACAAGCCTGATACCCAGAGAATGGTGAGGACTGGTCTTCAGAAAGAAGGATCAAGAGTGATTTTTGGTGTTCCTAAGCCTGGGAAGAAAAGAAAATTTATGGAAGTAAGCAAACATTATGTTACTGATAGGAGCAATAAGATTAGTGATGGGAATGATTCAGTCAAACTTGCAAATTTCTTGATGCCTCAAGGTTCAGGAACCCGTGGTTGGAAAAATATTTCCAAGAATGATACAAAGGAGAAACGAGGAGCTGACCCCAAGCACAAGACTTTAAAATCTGGAAAGCCACAAAGTGTTTTGGGTAGAGCTATCCCTCCAAAAGACAACCCTTTAACAAATGCATTTTCTCAACCCAATGATCTGACAGATCATGCAGAAAGGATCAATCAATCTGCAAGCCATTTTAAGAATGCGTCAGAGAGTGAAAATCAATTGGAGATAGCATCCTACTCTTCTACTGATGGAGCAGCAGAGGGACCAATTTTATATTCTTCGCTGGCAACCTCAACTGATGCTCCTTCCTCTAAGAAGACTTCAACATCAAGAGCAAGTAAGGGAAAACTTGCACCTGCCGGTGGAAAGTTGGGTAAGGTTGAGGAGGAAAAGGCTTTAAATGGTAATCCTGTGAAATCGACGTCCGAAGGCCTTGAGCCCCGTAGATCCAATCGCAGGATCCAGCCTACATCAAGAGTAAGTATTTTATATTTAAATTTGCCTTTCTATAAATTAAAGTAGTTGTTCCGTGTTGCATTTATTGAAGTAGTTTTATGCTAAAACACCTTTTTTTTGGGGGGGCGGGGTGTTCATTTTGCTGCACTTAACCATTTCTTTAACTATTTGAATAGATAGATAGCTTGTGTTGATACATAATTTCAATTTTTTTTTTGTTGGGTTTATTAGGCTTTAACTGGGTTTAAACTTACAATCCTTGGCCTTAGAAACGACTCTAATATCATTGAGCCTTCATTGGTAATTTCATTTCTTAATTGTATAATCTATTGATTTAAAAAAATTCCTACCACTTTAAGTAAATTCTTGAGACTCGGTTGGTTAACTGATTTTGATGCAAGAACCTTTTTTTTGGGGGGGGGGGGGGGGGGGCTGGGGGCT
>JASKGM010000010.1:2067839-2093566 GCA_034509205.1 Ceratonia siliqua | reverse complement strand
GCAACCCCCCGGGGGTAAAAACCCCCCACCACCCCCCCCCCCCCCCCCCCCCCCCCCCAATCATAGGAACCTACAAACATACTGTCAGTCTAGGACGGTGACTTTGCCATTGTTTGTCTCTTCCACCAGACCAGCACATTGTCAAATGTTTATTACATTGTGCCAATGAATATAATCATATTACTTTTTATTTTATGATCATATTAGTTTGCCATCGGAACATGCAATGACATGATTTGATATTAAGAATGTTTTTTTCTTAAAAAAGGTTGACACTTTTGGATATCTCTTTTTTTTAAATAAAATTTTAAAAAAATTGTTAAAATGTATCTAATTAACATTTAATTTTTTAAAAATAACATGTTACATTTATATTTTTATGTTTTTTTAAGTAATATATTTTAAAAGATATAAGTAAATTTTTTAAAAATATCATTTGATTGAATTTTAAAAAAAATCAAGTAAAATAAACTTTGATAATTTTAAGATTATAAATAATTTTATCATCATAAATATTTTATAATAATAATTTTTTATTTTTTTATTAAACTATTTTAATAAAATATATTTATTAAATATAAAAAGTATTATAAATAGTTTTATCATTATAAAAATCTTATATGAAATTAAAATTAATTTATAGGAAAATTTAAAGTACTAAAAAGTTATGATGAGAAGGCCGGAGCTTGTGAAGCCGTTAGCCAGAATTGTATGGGGTCCCTAGATGTCATTTGGTGCAGGCCAGGGGCATAAAGCTTTTCCCTTCTTTACTCATTTCATTTGTTTCCTTTCTGTTCTTTTCAAGTCCAACCACTCCAACTCCATCAAAAAGCCATTTAAGAGGGCTTTGTCAACTAATCTACCTACAGTCTTGGGGTTATTGTCAAAATTGTGTCACTCACTAGTGACTACTAAATAAACTTGAATCTCGAAGCATTTCGGCACTTGTCATCTACTCAATGTAATTAAGAGAATTTAGTATCAATAATCATTCTATATCAAAAATTAAAACAGCATTACCTGTATAGAACATCATACTCAATGAATATAAAAGAACAGAAAACTAAAATCACTGATTCACTGGCACAACTTCTTTACGTTTAACTATGGATAAGAGCGGTGCAGTGCGGTGCGGTGCTGTTTTTTGAAATTTGATATGGAAAATCGTATCACACCGCACCGTGGGTTTAATCACAAACCTAAAAAATAAAAAATTTTGATACATAACCAACAAAATAAACCTAATTTAATAATTTAATAAAATAATATCTGCAATTAATTTTAAACAGAAGTATAACACAACATTTTTTCCTTAAAAAAAGTTTCATATTAAAAAAAAAATGTAACAGTGAATTCAACCAAACGACAAATTAAATGAAAAAATGGACACAAAGTTTCAAATTTTTAGAATGAACATTATAACAATAGCCAACACCAATAGTAATTTGGTTAGACAAATCAAAATCAATAATCAATCATACACTATACATCAAATGCATAAAGAGAAATAAAAAATAAGCAAGAAAAAAATTTATTTTGATAAAATAAAAAAAATGTAAATTTTATCTTCAACCAAGTCTTCTTGGATCATTTTATAAAATATTTCTTTTAGGTTATTTATAAAATTATAAATAATTAAAAATAAAATAAGATTTATATTAATATGTGGTGCGATGCAAGTAAACCCATAATTTATGCTTTTCAAATCGCTAACTACACCACACATTATAATTAATTTATATTTTAAATCATACTACATCACTTAAACTATAATGCAATGCAACACAATTTATACAATTTTATAATTAAAATTGTACCGTTGTTCACTCCTACGATTAACTAAGGCTCATTTCTACTGGGCCGTCAAACGTAACAGGTTTCGAGATGTGTGAGGCTTGCTCCATAACGACCATGGGCCGTCAAAAGTAAAAGGCTCACTTTTTAATGAAGATATTGCTGGAAAGTTTTCAAAGTGGCGGGCTTACAGAAGAAGTGAAGAACCGCTAGGTAATGGAAATGAGCATATTCCATTCTCAATCATTGATCTAAATAATGAGCATAAGTCTCCTTTCCGAATCTTAACTTATATTTTGTACCACCAATTCATTACATGTTCAGGCACTCAAGGGTCAGATGGTGGGAAATAGTTCATCCCACCCACACACTCTCTCTAGCCAATTTGTTTATAGATCTCTAGTTTATCTTTCTTTCCTACTAATCTAGTATATAGGTATCAAATTAATCTCAAAGTAGTTTATCATGTATGAAACAAAAATTGTACTCTAATTTATAATTATAGTATTGTGTAAATACTACTTTTTTTCACCCATTTTCTTTTTCTACATTCATACATAATTACAACTGATTTTTTTTTTTCTGTTTGGAGGGGAAAGCATACAATAATGGGTGGTTTTTTGAGCCTAAATCATCCCCTTCTATTTAATTTATAGTGTTTTTTTAAATTACATTCAAATGCATTGATATATTTGAGTATTTTTTAAAATTTAAATTTTTTAACTTCTTTCTTTAAATATTTTTGTTTATATTTTTAAAGTTTATTAGAATTTTTTTATATTTTCTTTAATTTTTTTCAAGTATTACGTTTTAATTTTGTTTGAATTTTTTCTTAAAATTAAAATATACTAATATATCTTAATATAATTTAACAAATAGTTTAGTTTATTCAATCACATCCAAAAATATAAAAAAGGCATGAAAAAAAAGCTTTCTCGATTATCTACTTATTTATATATACAAATACGTTCCGCTGATTGGTATGGTTAATTATTACAGTATTTTTATTAAGTTACGCGCTGATATGATTCAGCCAAAACGTTAATCCAAAAAATAAAATGCGAGTATTTGGTTGAAAGAAAATGCTTAAATATTTTAATTTATACAAATAAGTTAATTATGAATTAAAAGATTTTCTTGAGTAAAGTAGAAAATTAAAGCCTCCACTTTTGACTGCAACTGATGGTTAAGAATGTGGTCAACCCTTGTTGGATCAGCATAGTCAATTCATCAATCAGGCTGTGAAAGAACAAGTCCCATTTATTTCAAGCTTTTGTTCAAATAGCAACAGCAATGGCAAATGATTTACAAATTTAGAACAAAAGATTCAAATAAAAAAATTAGGCATAGAAAGCAACCGGAGAATTAAAGAGAGAAGTGTACGACCCTCAATTGCTGCCAATGACAGTGAAAGAAATTATTCATAAACATCCAGATAACCAAACAGCGTATTGAAAGCGGAATCAGAGAAGCCTTAGACCCAGACCGTCCCTGTACTAAAATAAGAACTCAACAACCCTAATTGCCTAAGAAGAAGCAAAATACTAAACCATATCTAATCTTCTACATATATACTCATCTTGTGTGCTTATTATATATCATCATTTATATCTATAAATTTTTTTTATGGTATTGATAATGTATCAATATTTTATTTAGTTGATAATGATATTAATTAATTATTGGATAATAATATTTAGATTCGTTGAGAGTAAAATATTATTATATCTTAAGTGCCAAAAGAGTAATCCTAATTTGTATATTCTAGCTGTAAAAATGGTGTTGAAAAGTTGCAGTGAATGTAGGCAGAAGATAGGTGCGTTATATTATAAAACAGAACCCATCTGGTGTATAATTAATTAACTATTGCTGCGTTGATGTGATCGATTACCTTATCTTGCCATTGCACCCTCAATATGCTTCTCTTGATCGGGAATGCCTTATACGAAAATTAAGTATGATTGCGTTTTGAAGTTCTTTTCTTTCACAAATATATATATTTGGTTTTATTGCTTATCACCTTTTCTTACTTTCATACTTTATGTTTGCTTGAAATATTTCTGACCGATCATATGATTAGTTGGTGATCACTTTGGTCAATCATTCTACATTGGAATTTTATTGATGAATTAAATGGCAGAGCACTATGATGAAGAGTTTTTGGTGGAGGAATTTAGGGAAAGTATATATCTAGTCATTGTCTTGTCTAACAAGTTACAGTGGCGAATCTTGAAGAAAATATTTAGGGGAGCAAATGTTTCTTAAAAAATTATTTACATAAAAAATTTTAATTTTAGGAGGGCTAAACTTAAAAAAAAAAATTGAAGGCAAAATTACACCATTTTTTTTTTTATCACAAAGCTCAGCCACAAGTTACAACACTTGATCCCCACCAAAAAGGGTCATCGGCCAACAGACTTCTTCAACTCAACTAAGCCTAAACTTGAACAAATCGTATGTGTTTCTACTTGAAATTAACTTAATTCATATTCCCTTTTATTTGCAATTCCCATTAGAAACCAAAACCCGCTCCAAAATTAAACGATCAAACTTATAGTATAATTTTTATAATTAATAGAAACAGAAAAATGGGTTACCCATCATCACACTTTAAAGCCAGAATCCCCAATCAAAGACAAAAAGGCAGAATCTTGTTAGCTTTCTCATCCTATATTTGGCTTCCATCTTACCCAAGGCATGTTTCATTTATTTGTTTTCAAATTCGGAGTTATGATATTCCTATTTATTATATATGATTTTAATTATAACTTATGAGTTCTGAGCTTGAAATATCTTCGTCCTTTGCAAATCCCAATAAAGCCAACTATCGTTATGTTCCTGTTTTTCAATTACTATTACATTTTCTTCTCCATCGTGGCCCTTTTTCTTTGTTGTCCTTGCTTTCCATCCAGGATCGTACCCGACGAAACTCACAATGCCACGTGGCATGGTTTCTCAAGATTATTACACGCCGAGAGAGGCAGCCAAATCAGCGGCATATCGGAGCTCAAGAAGTACTTCCACCAGTTCGGTTACCTCTCTACAGTCGATACCACGTCGAACTTCACCGATACCTTTGATACCCAGTTCGAGTCCGCTCTTATCCTTTACCAGAAAAGGCTCGGCTTGCCTGTCACCGGAAAGCTTGATTCCGATACCATATCAACTATCATGGCGCCGAGATGTGGCGTAAGCGATAACTCATCGCATACAATAAACTCAAATCTTCACTTTGCTTACTTTAACGGTATGCCACGGTGGACTCGTGGTTCTCCGATGACTCTCACATATGCTTTCTCCCCTTACCACATAATTGGCCGTCTGAGCATATCGGAAATTCGAACAGTTTTTGAACGTGCTTTTTCTCGATGGGCATCGGTGATCCCGGTGAAATTTCGGGAGACCGCTCAATACGAATTGGCCGATATTCGAATAGGGTTTTACCATAGGGATCACGGCGACGGAGAACCGTTTGATGGGGTGCTAGGGGTTTTAGCCCATGCCTTTTCCCCAGAAAATGGGAGATTCCACCTAGATGCAGCTGAAACGTGGTCCGTCGATTTTGATCACGATAAGTCAAAGGTGGCCGTTGATCTGGAATCTGTGGTTACCCACGAGATTGGGCATGTACTTGGACTAGCTCACACTTCAGTGAAAGAAGCCGTTATGTACCCAAGCCTGAGGCCAAGGACTAAAAAGGTCGATTTGAAGATTGATGACGTGGAGGGAGTTCAAGCTCTGTATGGGTCAAATCCTAACTTCACCTTTAGTACTTTGTTACAGTCAGAAAATCACTCCAATCTTGCCATTGAGTCAGAAAGCTTTTTGTTTAAATGGACCGTTTCTTTGGCTCTGGGCTTGTTGATAATAGTTTTATTTACTTGAATTTTTTTTTTCTCCTATTCATATATTCTTTTATGTAAATGTGTATGTATGCGGAAGTAGAAAATTCACAATTAAATTAAGATGAAATAAATAAGAAACAAGAAAAGTTCAATTGCAAAGGCAGAGGGTTTATGTCCATGGTCTTCTTGTTATAATTATCATTTTAAATGTAAAATACTTATGTATGGATGATTTGAGACAACGTGCTTAAAAAACAAGACCCATATGAAAAGGAACATCAGAAAAGTCAAGGGAATAAGAGCCCAATGAGAAATCCATGGAAAATATAAATTGCTATATGGGATTGGAAATGGAATGCCATTGAATAAGAATATATGCCTTGCCCTGAATAATAAAAGGAATCAAGGTATTTCTTTGATGTGAAGAGATATATAGTATCCTTATTAACAAGAATTCCCAGAGAAGACAACTCGTTTATTGAGTGGAGAGAAACAAAAAGTTGTAGCAAATCAAAACTTTGTCAATCACACTCATTATTATCCGGAAGTCAAGCAACTAATAAACTCAAGTTTTACATTATGCGATTCTTACAGTGAAACAAGTTTGGTACGCCCAAAAAAGTTCTAAAATCAGATTCTGAATACAAAGATAAACAAAAAACTCTTGACCCAATGTTTAAAGCAACATGAACCAAAGATATAAGAAGGATATTGTCGATGCCTGTAAATACGTCACAAACGTCTCGGTTCTGAAGGTCTGGTCGGTCGGTGGTGGTCGGGTCGGTAGAATGAGGTCGGTCCTGCAAACAAGTAAGCAAAGGCTTGGGTGCGATTATTGCGCTCCGATGCCTAAGTTAGATATGTCCGAGCTGTGAAAGTGAAAGTGCTTTTAGTCATACCTGAGGGGTGTATTTATAGCCTGGTGTGGATTGGGCTTTAGTGGGCCTGGTAGTTGGGCCCTTGGCTAATGGGCTTTGGCCAGACCGAGTCCACTACAGATATTAATGCCACACTCAAGATATTGATAAAAAGGTGAGTGATAAGTTAGGGTAGAATGCCATAAGAACAAAGTTTTTGATAAGTTCAAGAGTTCAATAAAGAATCAAATAAGGATAAAAGATTTCAATTAAAATTTCAATATATCTATAAATGCTGAAAAACACACTTATATATGGTAGCCAACAAGAAACCCTTATATGAAATGTCATTAAACCCTACCACATGTAAATAGGCTGACAAACTAAGTCCAGCCGAAAATTACAACAAACAATAAGTGGTTCAGCCCACAAAATGAGTTCAGCCCAAGATTAAAATAAACATATATTAATAACAAATACATCAAAGCCCAAAATAAATAAAATGTTATTTAGCCAAAATTTGTAACTTGAATCCCGTTAATTAAATCAAGATTCTCCTTTTGCCCAAGTTAAAGTTATGCATCACAAAAAAGTGTTGTTTAGCCCAAGTTTCTTGAATCAATTCATCAAGTACTTTCTTCATCTTTTTAGCTATTACTCTTGTAATTGGCCATTTTGAAATAAGCAACGAATTTTTTAATTGTGCTTGCTGATTCTCATCATTAATAATAATAATAATAATAATAATAATCCCAATTGAGAGGGGATTTAGGATTGAAGGTCTAGTCAACCATTAACCCAAATATTTTCACATGAACATTAGTATTGTCATCATCATAACTTTGCCAATAGGTGAGTGAAAGCTTAAGTCTAAATAACTATAATCATAAAATCAAAAACATAATAAACACTTTTTAATGTAAAACAAAAAAAATAAAATTATCAGTCATCATTTTTATGGTTTCATGCTTCCGAATCGAGTCTCATAAAACTTGGGTTGGATCCTATGTCAACTGGTGTAATTGAACGAATTATGATAATTTATTTACTTTTTGATTACATTTAATTAATTTTTTTATTATATATAATAAAAATAATTATGTTTCATGATTGATCAAAAATAAATGAACGACTATAATTTACGTGCACCTTATTAAATTAAAAAATAATTGAATGAGATTTGGATTCTAAAACTTGAAAGGCCTTTTTTTATTTTTTTTCTTTTGTTCTAAAAAGGCCTTTCTTTGTTGAAAGGCTGAAATCACAAGGGCCCATAGAAGGCCTAAAACAAAAACAAAAACAAAAATAGTGCATAGACGGCGCGTTTGGAAGGAGCTGCTATGCTAAACGCAAAGCCCTAAACCCTTCCTTCCGCTGCTGTTCGTCTGAAGTCCAGAACAATTTGTTCTTTCTTTTTCTTCCTCAGCGTCCTCTCGTCAATGGCTTCAGCCTGCTGCAGAATCGCGCAAAGGGCATCCCTTGCATCCATCAAATCTGCCATTAAATCCAACGTTCGCACTCCTCCTTCTTCCAGATCAGCCACCATTTCTGCTACTCTTACCAAATCTACATCGTCTCCTTTTCGCCGGTCCTTCTTAACCAGGTTTCAATCATTCTTTTATTCTTTCTTTCAATTATATTTCTGTTTGTGTATAAACGCAAGCCTTATATTTGATGTTTGTCTTTGTTCTTTTTGGTCTGCGGCAGGACTGCACCGGAGCTGGGATGCCTGCAGTCAATGTTGCCGCTCCACAGTGCGGTTTCAGCGGCCAGAATGACGTCGTGCCTGAGCACAACTTCCAGGAGTTCCCGAGCGCTTTCTCAGGGTACACTCT
Organism: Ceratonia siliqua; assembly: GCA_034509205.1. Classification (NCBI taxonomy): domain Eukaryota; kingdom Viridiplantae; phylum Streptophyta; class Magnoliopsida; order Fabales; family Fabaceae; genus Ceratonia; species Ceratonia siliqua. The sequence goes on along the minus strand of JASKGM010000010.1, from coordinate 2,085,235 downwards.
GCTGCACCTCTCCCGGCCTCTAATACTTTGTTTTTGAAAATTCTTAACAAGTGTGAGTAGCTTCCTTGCTTCTTGCATTGATTTTCCTTTGGATTATGTTTATTCTGCGCATCTGAATTGCATTCAATAAGTTTTCAACTGGACGATTCTGAAGAACTTTGGAAAGGAACGAAAAAGGAATAGAAGTTACAGTTGTGATTTCCTGAATGTGCTTTTATGTGACTTACCGTAATCGATTTTTTTACAGTTTACCTAAGGAACCCATGAATTGATAACTTGGTTACTGGCACTATTACATGTTAAATTTGAACTACTTAAGTCCTGTTGATAATACTGGTTATATGATAGCAGATACTTAAACACGGTTATATAGAACTTTCAGAGTAAGTCAGATAGCCTCACATATTCTGGTTTCCACTAGATTCTATAACGGAGCGTCATGGCTTAGGGTAGTTGGTTTTGCGGAACAATTTGGAAGCTGCGAGTACGAAGTGAAAGTGCTTTTATTGGGACTTTTGATGTCAACTAACTGTAAAATTTGGTTCCTGCAGGCACATAGTTAATTGGGAATTTGCGGGACCTACCAATTATGGCCTACTGCTTCATTATCAAGTATGAAAAAAAAGGCAATCTTTTAACATTTAACAATCTCTTGAGCAATATTAGAACAGAGCTACATTTTGTATTATCTTAAAAGTTCTACTGGCAGTTTCCAGAGTTATTTGGAATTCTGAATGAAGTTCCTATAGGAATAATGCCTTTAGAACTTTGTTTAGGAAACAAAGCAAAGTGATATTCTATTTGTTGCTGTTTAGTTCATCCTTAGTAGTATGGTGGTTTTCCTATAGGAACTTTGCCTGGTTTTTAAGTCCCAAACCTTGCAGTATTTTCCTCTGTTCAAGCAGAAAATTTGATGATCAGTGAATCATTGGATGAATTCTTTGTGAGTGATCTATTTTGTTTCTGATGCCTCACCACATTAATCACTATGTTGTTTCCATAGATTATAGATAATTATTTTAGTATGGTGGGTTAGTTTGAACTTCTTAACCTATCTTAAGATGGATATATGATATGAATCTTGTGCTAGAGGTGTGAGTCTGTTACCTCTATTTTTATTATACTCTTCTTATCCCTCAACAAGTAACGTACCTGTAATTTTATACAAAATCTTTGAATTTATAAAGTATGCATGTGACTAAAATTGGAGGGAGGCTATATGCCTTACGTGTCTTTCTGTGCTAACAAATTAACAATGCGTTGGTACCACCTATGGTTTGTACCTGTGGGATATATTATTAAATACAAATAAAAAGCCTTGCAGTGGTGTATAGGAACATTGAAATTGTTAGTGCGTTGGGTGTTGAAATTTGATAAGCTAATTTTGGACGGTTTTGGAGAGCCAACCAGATGCTTGGATGCAAATATTTTGCATTAAATTACAATATATTGATGATCCTTTTATAGTAAATAAGTATAATATGATAAACTAACTGTTACTTTGGCCAGATGGAATTGATGGGACGTGAGACATGCATGCTGTTTTGAAGGTGGGATCTATCTTTTTACATCTGACCTCGAACTTTTTTGACAACCATAGATAATATCACTCTCTAACTTGTGCTTAATGTGTTTAGCTATTTATATGTTACTCTGAAGCAAAGCTGCAAAAGTGTATCAGTACCTATGAGTGCAGCTTATAATTATCAGATTAATTGTTAGCCGTTATATTCCTTCTATTATCGCCATCATTGTGTAAGACTGTAACTGCATCTCGTGTAGGAATTTCCCTTGCTTGAAGTTGTTCTTCTGTCTTTGGCTCTCTGCTTTATTTACAATTCGTAGTGTTTTGTACTCAAGCATGTTTACTAATTGAGCCTTTGTTTTATTTGTTTCTTTAGAGCTTGGTCTGTCAGTTCCAAGGTGACCTGCTAGAAGAGAGATTATACAATTAAGGTGTCAGAGGGCTTTTGTTTTGTATGTTCGCATTTGTGGTTCTGTTATATCAGTATCCGGCATGCAGCTATACTCACTGTGATTCTTTCAAGCTGAGAATTTCATTTATGATGAATAAGAATTAGTTTTCCGATTTTATAATTATTCTCTTATGCATAAATAGAACTCCAGACTGTCTACACTTACCTCCTTTATTATACTTGCTTCCCAGTTCCTTTTTATCATATTAAAAACCTGTTCTACTCATTCCTTTAGCTGTTGTAATGTAAGAAATTGATTAGTTTGGTCATTCGTTTGATCTCCATGCCAAGAGAACATCGTCCCGAGGCAATGGACACTGGCAGAGCCAGTGGGAGTGGGGAGCGGGATGAGTTGACTCCCCTGGCTTAGCCCGGCCCAAAACCTAAGGCATAATTTGCTGTTTGCAGTACCCGACATGTTGGAGGTGACTTAACTTGTTTCTTCCTTCGGTTAGAAGGGATGAGCATTCTACACGATCAAATACTGGACGATAGTGCGTTTACCTTTTTCTCAAAATAATCAAATATAGTTGGAAATTCAGAATACTTAAATGTTGTGCCTTCTACATTTTATTCATCCGTAGACCGTAGCTGAGTCGCCCAACGACTTGGGCGGGTGTTTGGCTCTAAAGTTCTATTGACAATATCAGGAAAATTGGCACATTAAACATTTGTCTATATTTTTGTAAGAATTATAAACATCGAAAGTATATAATCATGACGGTTTGAAAATTTACAAATTAATCTCTTATAAAATAAATATTTTTATTACTAAATCGGGGTAAAAAGTTATTAAGTATACAAATTTCATGTTTTTTTTTTTCATTTTTACCATGAAACCATTTTGTCTTAGAAATACACATTGATGATATTTTAACTTTCATAATTAATTTTTAATTTAATATAAATACTAAAAAAATTATATTAAATAATTATTGTTTATGGACAATAAAATTCTCTTGTTATTTATTATAATGTAAAACAAAATGCTATTAAGTGTATAAACTATAATGTCCGAGTTCACAATAATTTTTAAAAAGATTTAAGAAAAAATCTGGTTCACCCTCAAAGGGAAGGACACATTGCAGGCCGAAACAGAGGAACACTGATTTAAATTTTAATACAAAAATATTATATAATATTTGTCGAATGTTATATCAATTAGAGGGTTTTTTTTTTTTTTTTAATGACAGGCTCTTTTTGACTTGGGGAGATAGGTATCATGGTCATTTGACTCATTTCAGAGAGGGAATGAGGGGAGGGTTGAAGAAATAGACTAAAAGGTTCTATTATTTTATTCAGTATAGTGGCGGTGGGAGGCGGCGCTAAATCCATCCCACGTCCCATTGAGAAAAATGTTAGCGACATGATGCTCCAGTAGTGGATGGATATGGCACAAATTTCTCTACTTCTATCCAACTAGAACCCGCTTCTTTTCTCACTTGTTTCTTCCTCATAAGGCCCCTAATTACTCGCACATCTTCCCATCTTCCATAAGATGCATAGAGATTAGACATCATCACGTAAACGTAATCTTCATTGCCCTCCAATTCAATCACCTTAGCAGCCGCAACCTCTGCTGCTTGTAAATCTCTGAGTTTCACAAGCACCAAGCAAGGCCCTCCAAACCAATCCACATGACTCAAAACCAAGTTCATGTATCATCCTCTCTGCTCTCCCCAACTCCCCTTTTTGCCCCATCAGCCGAATTATTGAACAACAATGCTCAACGGTTGGTGCAATTCCATAATCGCTCATCATAGATTTAAAGTACTGAGTTGCAACCTCAAATGGTATTTGGTTATGGGAACATGCAGATAACAGGTTAAGAAATGTGATACCATCGGGTGTTGTATGTCTTTCCGTTTTTAGAAGTTCAAAGAGGTGGATAACTTTCACAGAATCACCATTGCGAGCATAGCCAGAGATCATTGCATTCCAGCTTACCAGATTCCTGTTAGGCAGTGAGTGAAAGATTGATTCAGCATTCTTCACCTGCCCACATTTTGAGTACATGCCGATTAAGGCACAACCAACGACTAGAGATGTATCTACACCGTACTTTATTGTGCAACAATGAACCAACGTTCCCCATGTTAAGGCTGACAGACAAGCAATCCCATTTAAAATGATTGAAAATGTTAACTCATCCATCTGTATGTTTTTTGAGTGCATTTTATTGAACATATCCAAAGCTTCAGGAGCCTGATTCCTATTCACATATCCTGTTATTATCGAATTCCACGAAGAAGAATTTGCATTTGGCATAGTTGATAAAATCTGAATTGCATCTTCTATGCTTCCCACCTGAGCAATGCCGTTTATTAGTCCGTTGTATGAAATAGTGTCAGGGTTAGGCGTAAAGCGCAAAAAATGGAATGCTTGTTCAATGTTTCCGTTGTTTGCAGTTGCTGCTATCACGGAATTCCAAGAAATAATGTCCTTGTCAACAATCTCAGAGAATACTCTGACAGCCTCTTCAACATACCCACATTTGCCATACATATCAATCAAGCAATTGGCAACAACAATGCTACTAACCAATCCAAATTTCAAAACCTTCGAATGAATTGACTTGCCTAGCTTCAAAAAACTCAGCTGCCCACATGCAGCTAAACCCAATGTAAAGGAGAATGCGTCAGCATAAATGTCAGACCTTTCCAGCTGAAGTAAAACAGACAATGCTTTACGAAACTGCCCGGAATGTACATACCCAGAAATCAAATTATTCCAAGAAACCACATTCGGTTGAGGAATTTCAACGAACAACTTGTGGGCATCACTAAGTGACTGCATGCCGACATAAAATCTGATGAGGGCAGCGGAGACATAGACATCCGAATAATACCCACACCGCAGAACATAGCTGTGGAGCAGGTGTCCAAGTGAGTCCCAACCCAGATTAGTGGTAGCTCGAACCATGCAAACCAGAGCATAGGCATTTGGTTTAGTCCCAGAATTGAAGATTCGAGAGGCCTCAAATAACGCCAACTCAGCCTTGGTTCCACCTTCGGCAAGGGATTCAATGAGATAGCTAAAGCTCCAGGAATCGTGCTTTACAGAGCTGAAATGGTTGACTCGATTGCTTAGACCTAAACTACTGTATCCTAATGGAAGAGAATGAGGCTGCTTCTCTCTTTCCCAGAATTTTATAGCTCCATTGCAGAGTAACCTTCGCATAGTTTTGGTAACAACATACTAATAGACTATGCTCCAACTGCATTCCACGAACCTCGGCTTTCCCTGTAAATTATCAGCGTTAGACATTAATCATCTCCGAGGAGGAATGAGAATTTGAGATGCCACCACCCCGAATGGAGTCAAAATGTGGACGAGTTCTTGATGGTCAGCAGTGAATTTTATTTTTCTAAATGCTAAGCAGAGTCATATCAGTCTGGTACAAGTAGAACTTTTCTGTGAGTTTCTAACTTCAACGTTTAAGTTTTAACGATAGAAACAGTCAAATAAAAGATTCATATCTGTCCTATAAATATTACGCATCACAATTAATAAATTATAGCCCGTTTTGTAAGTGAGAATTTGGGCCTTGCCCAACTCACAGCTCATGACAGGCTGGGCTGGGCTGGATGTACATTTGTCTGACGGGCTAGTTTGACCAACCAAACAAACAACCATGGCTGATGGCGGATTTGTTTTGGGCAAAAGGAAGGGACAAGAAGTCCAAACAGAATTTTTCTCTTTTTTTTAAAAGGATTTTCTTAAAATAAAAAATAAAAAATAATAAAATGAGAGTAGCAAAGCCCATAATTCCGGGTTCAAGGTTGAACGGTAAAATTGTTGCGGTGGCAACAACACAAAACACGGGGGCATGCATGTCTCACATTTGTCATTACAATTTCTGTTCCACTTCATCATTAATTAATTAATAATCGTTCCGTTAAATTGAAGGCATTGGAATTTGGAAACTACTAGTATCAAACTGGACAACGTTTTCTTCCCAAGACTGAAAAGCTGCTATGAAATTCCACCCCACCGAAAATGAACCGAACCTAATTGTCGATAAATTAAAGGAAATGTGGGAGTATTCTCTATCTCTCTCATGCCTTTTTCTTTGTGCTTGTCTCATTCAAACCTTGTTTTCCATTAATGCCCCGACCTCAAGTGGCCTAGTAAAATAAATACGCTTCGGCTTCATCAAACTTGGGTGTTGTGTTGTCTGAGAGACTACGATATTCTATGGACGCTAATCTACTACGTCATGCGGAAAGAGTTGGGCAAGCAATTCTTGCTCATTAAAATTTGAGGCTATGAAAGTAGTTGAAATATCATATCGGCGACAGGAGACACCAAACTTAATTATCGATAAATTAAATGTTGGAAAATATCCTCTTTAATTTTACAAAAAATCTAGTTTTAGATATAGTCAATAAAAAAAACCAGTGTTAACTCTTTCCCACTATATTTGGGGTAGAAGAGTGAAGAACAAAACAAGTCGGAGAGAGAAGGGGGTTAAAGTTATAGAAGTCAAGGGTTGGTAGGCCTCAGGGACAATAGGGACAATATGGTTTCCTTGTCACGCGAAGAACCGGGGAAATACTTGTATAACCAGAAACTCATGAAGGTAGGCTCAGTTCTAACCAGAAACTCATTTGGTATCAGGGGAACAGGCACGAGCAGAGCTGCTGCCATGCATTTTATCTGAGTTTTGTTTGGAAGAGATCAAGATGACGATGGTGGAGATGATAAAGGAGGGAATGGTTGAAGATGTAGCCATAATAGGAGGGTTGATAGCGCTGCAATTTGTGTATGCTGGCCACGCTTTGTTGCTAAGTTATCTTATGTCTGTGGGCCTCGCCCCTCTGACCATTGTCATTTTCACTTCCATGGCTACATTCCTCATCATCTTCCCCTTTGCCTTCTATTTTGAAAGGTCTCTGTCACTCTTTCACTCTCTCTTCTGTCTCTCTAAATGCAAATTCTTACTTTCTCTGTTTTATTGCAGGACTAAATGGCCCAAGAAATTCAGTTTCAAGTTGATTATACAGCTATTGTTGCTTGCCATAGGAGGGTGAGGAAATCTTTCATTTATATTCTTTCCGTTTGATTATAATGATTTGGGTTGAAGTGTCTGAAAAAAACTGAAAACGATGGGTGATGAAATAAAATGAACGTAATATCCTAGCTGATCAAATCCCTTATTACAAGCATCAGATGTGTATTGCTCTTCATTCATTTCCCTTTTAAATTCGGGTCTGGAATTTACGATGGAAATTGAAGTTGCAGAAGCTTCAGTTCATCTCTATTGCACTTCCCGGTGATGTTGAAGGCGCGGATATAAAAACAAGTGAAAGAATGTCATCCCCAAGATTAAGCACCAAATTATTTCTTGAGAACAAATAACCTTGCTTTCTGCTAATCCACCCTTTCAAAATAAGGCTTATAATAAGCTTACCCTTTATCATTTGAGAGAGGTAGATTTTTAAGGACTCTAAGGAAAAGTAAATATAATATAGCTTGTTAAGGTAGAATTCGTATACAATAAAAAAGCAAAGCAATAGGAAAGGTTAAAGTCTTAAAGAAAAGGTTTCATTAGTTTGAAGGTAAGTATATCTTGTTTGGCTTTTTTTCTTCAGTGCGATTCTTCTAATTTTTTACCTATATACATGTCATGGTTTGTATTCTTCTGATTTTTCTTTTTGTCTTAATTTTTAGCGGTCAAATAATATTTTTGTTAATAACACTGCTATTTATAGAAGTTTTATTCTTAAACTACCATACGTAATTTTTTTAAAGTAAGAAGTAACTATTCAACAATTTATACACAATTTATGTTACTATGATTACTCTTCATCTAAACCATTCATCAGGAAATTAACTTCAATTTCACTGATTGAGAACTAATTATTGTCCAAATTTTGATATACTTATCCATATAACTGGGAATGCAAGCCATTATTAATGTAGTCTTTTGATATTTTTCTTTCTCATATGCAGGGTAGCTTTGTTCCAGTCCTTGTTCCTTAAAGGAATAAATTTAACTTCCCCAACGATGGGAACTGCCATGCCAAACCTTGCCCCTGGTCTTATCTTCATTATCGCATGGACTTTTAGGTTGGAGAAAGTGAAGTTAAGATGCACTTACAGTAAAGTGAAAATGTTAGGGACGTTGTTCTGCGTCTTAGGCGCTCTCACAATGAGCATAGTGCAAAGCCTTTCCCCTCCTGCGTGCGAGAGAGTGTCTCAATGGCATACGCCCCCATTATCACATGCTATATTTGACATCCACAAAATCATTGGTTGTCTTTATCTCATGGCAGCTGTCTTGGTGTTATCAAGCACTGTTGTCCTACAGGTAACTTGGTTTGGAATCATATAGCAAATGACAGGACCAAAACAAGTTCTATTTGATGAAGATTTTGATTCTTGCAGGCTTTTACTTTAGGACACTTTCCTGCACCAATATCCCTTTGCGCAATAACATCCTTGTTTGGATCCTTCATGACTGCCATTGCTCAGTTACTTAAACATCACAAATTGAAAACTGGATGCCCACTTGTCAGTTTTGTGGACCTCGTTGCGTATTCTGTTATGGTATTACTCTTCATTTTCTGCTCTTCTCCTTATACATTTATTTGTTTTGATTTTCACAATATAAGTACACGTGAATATCAATTACTCGTGCCAGCAGAAACTGGAGAAGGCATTAATTTGATCCCTATTATATGCAAGTTTTCACATTTACATTGTGATGGGTATTATTAAGTAGATAAATCGTAAATGCACAGGGAGGTGCCTCGAGTGGATTATGCCTAAGCTTCAATGGATGGGCACTTAAGAAGAAAGGGCCAGTCTTGGTGTCCATGTTTAGTCCCATTAGTACAGTGTGCTCCATCATTTTCTCTGTGGTAACACTTGGAGATACTATTAATATTGGAAGGTACGTTATCAAGTTTCATGGTTATTGATATAGAAAATCATATCCCCAGTTGTAGTATATTGATCTTCATTAATCATTATAATACTGAATTGCAGCATTGCTGGTATGTTGCTTGTGTTCACGGGGCTCTATTTTGTGGTTTGGGCCAAAAGGAAAGAAGAGTTGGCGAATGGAGATGGCTTAGAGAAGCCTCTGTTAAGTTGATGTGTTTTCAAAAGTCAACAACTAATATGTATCATTCATCGCTACAAACAAAGGATAAAAGATAGGAGAGTTTAAGTAGGTTTTAGAAAGAATAGTTAGTGTGTATATAATGAGCCAACATGGCAAAAAAAACTTCAGATATTGAATGTGAAGTCATCTGGTTAAAATGGGAGAAGCCATTTCTTTCAACGTTGGAGTTGGCTGATTTAGCTTGTTATGGTAACTTGAGGCGAGGGAACCAGGGGCATATAGACTGGCTGGTACAGTGCAGGTGTATAGGAGATCTCTTTCTAGTCTGTCTTGGTAGTGTTTTAGGTGTTTTAACAATAGTATATTGCCTACGTACATTCCTATCATTTTCATACATTTTGGTTTTTGGAAAAAATATTTATACACTTTTTAATAAATTTATTGGCTGCATATTACTTCTTTTATAAGCCTACATTTATATTGAGAAAAATGAACAAATTTTTCTTAAATTTAACTCTTTTGTGAATAGAAAGTTATAAGCTGGATAATGATTAATTAACATAATTGCCAAACATAACAAATGCTCTTTGTTCTTATGTGGATTACTATGACTTCGCGTGAACGTTTGCTTTCTTCCCCTAAGAATCACTGTTCATTTTTGTTGTTTTATTTATTTATTTATTTTCTTCTTATTTTGGGCCTTATAATTGGATGAGGCAATACATGGCTTGTCTGTTGGGAATACCCACGAAGCCCTCAAAAGATTAATATGACCCAACAAAAAATTCAAATAAGATTCCAATAAGAAAAAGATTTTTTTGTCAATGAGTGAAGCTCGAAAAAAATTCCAATAAGAAAAACAAATATCAACCCACAAAAAAAAAATTATTATTATTATGTTGCCAATTCGAGCTTATCCGGGAATCACGAAATTAGTGGGAGTTCATCTCAATTGCTTGAACACGGAGATTAATTTAATATAATCCTTGAAGATCTGGTACACAAGATGTAGAATTCTGCTACGCCCAAAATAATATTAAAAAAGTAAAAATTTTTAATTTAAATGAGTTGATATTTAAAATTTTAATAAAAATTAATTTTATAATAAATATTTTGTTTAATAAATAATAAATCAATAAAAAAATTTAACATCCCACGTATTGCTGAAACTCAAAGAATAGACTAGAGAAACAAAATATAGATGATACTATCAAGGTAATAGGGTTGTAGGGAATCTCAAATTTACAATACTTTAAACAGTCAACATTACAAAATCAACTTTTCAACAAAAATAGTGATTAATTAAATAAATCAATTACAATTGAATTTTTAAAATTTAAATTGTTGCTAAGAAAATTTCTTTTAATGCTTGAGTTTAAATTTTTCACGTCTTTCCTCTTGCAATGTACTTCTATTCATATGCATGAATTATATTATCTTCTAATATCAATAAAAAATTCAAATATTAATCTAAAATATTTTGAATAATAAAGGTAATAAAGAGTTTTAAGATTGGTCAAGTAATTAAAATTATATCTCAAACATAAATTGATAATAGGTAATAAGACTTATTAAAGAATAGAGAAAAATAATAAATAATAAATAATATCACATTATGTGACAAATTTATGGATGGGTAATCTTTACACTTTACTAGAATGATAGATATAATTATTAAATTAATTAAATTAAAAATAAAATAAAATAAATATAATTAATAAAAAAAATTAAATTTGCATAATTTTTTTGTAAATAACTATAATAAATTAATTAAAAGAAATAAAAAAGCAACTAAAAAGAGAATTAAATAACAAAAATATTATCTAAAAAGTAGATAAATAAAATAACTAATCTAAAAGAGATATAAATAAATTAAATAATTGAAATAAATAAAATAGGTAATTAAAAGAATTATAAACTATCACGCAATTAAAAAAATAAAATAAATAAAATAATAAGAACTTTTGTTTGTTCCAAAAATAGACTCATAAGAAAAAGGTTATAAATAAATATTAAATTAAATTATCTTATATATATATATTTAATAAATTAAAAGAGTATAAAATTAAAATGTAAACATAATACAATTTCAATATATATATATATATATATATATCCAAATATATAATAAAATGATTTGACTCGCTTGAAAGTTGTCATTGGAGGACAACGAGACTTCCACTTACCCTCTGCTATCAAAGTCAAAGACTCCTCTAACTGTGATAAGATACGATATCGGTCCACATTAACATAACTAAAAAAATTCACGTCAATTTTGGTATTTTAACTTTTTCCGGACCTGGATTTTGTTTTCACTTACAGAGAAAAAGTTAAAAAAAATATTTTGAGGTCTAATTTGGAATTATAACTTATTTCCTTATCTCTTTCTCTCTTATGATGGTTTCCAAAAGCAAAGAAAGGTTTCATCTGTGGCTATGAAGAAAGAGAAGGCGACACCATGACCTGCACGAGGTTTTGAAAATCAAAAGCAGACGTGTGGCGAGGTGACCCAAATTAATTGAGGGGCTATGTTTCATGACAAGTCATAAAACTTAGGCTCCTCAAAATACAAGATCATGCATCACTCGATCTTCCAATTCGACACTTGCATGTGCATGACATTAATTTTTTTTTTAAATTTCCACATGATGTTGGTAATATTTTTCTCTATCTTTGCCTACAACACCACCTGTGTTATGATTTATTTCTAGAACCTAAAGAAAAAAGTTTTTTGTTTTTTGTTGATGGAAATAAATCTGGTTATGATAATAAAATCATGTTCGTCTATTTATTTTTAGACGATTACATAGATTATTTTATTTTGTTTATATGTAAATATAATTAAATTTTATTTACATATAAACGAATTAAATACGCATTGTAATTATCTAAAAATAAACAAAAAGTTATGATGTTAATATGATATAGTCATATATGTTCCTAAAATGATCGAATTTAAATTCATACCCTTTGTTGATTTATGGTATATGTGAGGATCGAGAATTAAGAAAGTGGATTCAAAATTAAGTTGAGCTAACCTTTAAGTTAGCGTATGTATTAGAATTGCATATTACTTTGTTGGTAATAAATTTCAAACTTCCAAAGAATTTTTGTTTTCTTATGAACGAAAATTCCAACTTAAGAATTTATTATCGACCCAAAACCTTAAGTTGTGACATTGAAAATTTGAATTCAAAGTCCAATCTCAAATGGATGAAATGTCATAGCAAGCCAAGGTTAGGAAACTGTTGACCTTAGCTAAAAGCTGCAAAATGCTCATCTAAACTGCCTCAAAATGAGGAGTGCAGCCAGTCAACCACAACAAATGAATTTAATTGTACGACTTTAAGGCATCACATAGGCCGTTTGGCGACTTCTTATTATTTCCTTTATTTTAAATTATTTATCGTTTAAGATAATGACATAATAATTAAGGTAACTATTAAATAGTCTAAATTCTAGCAAAAAATAAGTGTATTTGACTAAATTACCCTTATTAAAGTCAATTTAAACTCTTATTACTAATCTATTGAAGATAACAATAAATAAGGGTAATGTTGAAAAAATAACAATTAATGCTTCATTGGTAATGTAAAACGACAGATAATTTGAAACAAAATAAAGCTTCCAAAATGACAGATAATTTGAAACGAATGGAGTATTATTAAGGACAGCTTCAAACTTGAAAATCCGTCTTAAACAAAGAAAGTTGCATTTTAATACGGTTGATGCAGTTACCCAAATCACTTTGCTATTTTTGTGCCATTTCTTGACGACATTTATCTGTCATTTTTGGCACTTATGCAACAGTTATTAGGACTTGGTAAGATGGCAATAAACAATATGCACACATCAATTTCTCATTGACCCACCAACTTTCCACCCTTTGCTTGTAAATGTTACACTTCTAGACTCTTATCTCTAACGACAAATGAAACGCTAACATGTCAGAAGCTAAAGGATAAAATAAACACAATTATGGATTTTTATGCTTCCTTCTCCCTTTTTCCATTTTACATATTATTTCCCTCACCGGAGAATTCAAGTTGAACCTTGCCCCTTTTTTATCTGGCCTCCTATGGGATGGAGGGGATAAGTAGGTCAAAATCATTTATTCAAAAGAAACATCATATATATGAATATGAGGCCGATAAGTTGTGTTTTGTTTTTTTTAAAGAAAAGGGGTAAAAAGAAAATTAAAGGGTAGGCTAAAGAGGTAGCAATGAGAGTAACAGAGGAGACAAGCGGAACAACAGTGACCCCTTCTTGCATTGTAGGCCATTCTATAATCTTGACTTGTGTCTCTCAACTTTGGTCCTTCGCACCAAACACTGCTCCCTTCATCTCCTCTCATTCTCATCCCTACCCACCCAATGCCTCCTTCTCCTTAAGCCTATCATTATTATATCAATGAATTGCATCCCAATAACAAAAAAAAAAAATTAAATTAAATTACCAAACAATACCAACCATTGTCGCCCAGCAATTTTCTGTTGTACCTAAGTAGGTACTCTGTTCGGCTGCTCTATTGCGGCACCGCTCTCTCCTTCCAAAAAATAAAATAAAGTGTTACTGTTTCATTGTTGATTTGTTGATTGGGTAACATTTACTACTTGTTTGATAGAACCATTACATCTAATTTATTTAATTTTCCTAATCTCATTCAGTCGTAATTTTAAAAATTAATTAACAGAAATAAAAAATGATGTATTCTTATTTGTCATATAGTCACCCCAACTCTTGGCGAATTATGATTTCAGTGTATCCTTTCTAAGCACACTCCCTATAGGCTATAGGCTATTACGCTAGGTTATAATATACTGACAAATCCATGAGTACTTATTTAATTACTGTGGCAATTGCAGTAAAGTGAAGACAAGAAAAGAATAGGAGGGGAAAAGAATAAGTGTGGTCACGTTGCGCTGACACCACAGATTGTGAAGCAGCAATAAGCATATGCTATTTGCTAAATCTCACAATTTACTGCACAGTTGCCGCTGATCCCACTCCCAAAACTACATATTACTAACGCTAATTAATCAAGGACATCACTGCTTCTCATTGATTTGGGTTGCGCTATCTAGCTCTTCTCTTCACCTTTTATTTTAACGAATAATAATACCATCCATGTTACTCACCCTAATATACTCTTAACCCACCTTCAACACTTGATATCTCTTTGGGATTGCCAAATGTGACTGACAATTTCCAACAAGGGATGTTTTGAAAGACACGCCTCTAAGCAAAGAGTGAGCTCAATAAGTTACAGAAATTAGTAAGAATACTTGATTTTTAGAATCTCTTTGATAAAATAGCAGTCACCATGTAAAATGAAATATATAAAAGTTGATAATTACATGCAACACGGTTTTCTTTTCTTTTCTTTTTCCGAGTTTACATGGTTTTCAAATTTTAATTTTCCTTTTACATAATTTTAGATTCTGTTTTGATTACATGCTAGAATTTTAGCTTGGAACTTGGGAAAAGGGAATGTTATTCTTAATTAATTAATTAAATACACATACACACAGAATCACCCCGGTAAGTACGCAGTTTAATTTTGAGACTTTGTGGTTCTATAAATGTCATGAAAGAGGACCAAGAAATGAGGAAATTCATAATTGTCAGCCATTTTCCTCCATAGCGTGCGATTTGAGCCAATTTCTAATTCTAGTGATCCTCGTTATATTGTGCAATCAGGATTTAATGGAGTTATCAATGATTCGCGATTAGTGAGTTCCATATCACAACCAAATAATTATCTACTTGTATACCAAAAAACAAATCCGTTTGGCAAATATTTTTGGGGACCATAGATAATTTATACTTCGTCAATCGTCAAGCCACATGTTAAGGCAAGTTACCATAAAGGGTCATAAACATTCGCAAAATCTTTGATTTATTCTTCAAAGGAATAATATATGCTCATAATGAATGCGGCAAAAGCCATATATAGAGAAAGTAGAAAATTATAATTCTCAGTTATTAAAATTATGCAATTGCCTTTAGTTAAAAAAAAAAAAAAAAGCTTATTCCATTTGGCAAGTTTTGCATGTTACTTATGGGTGTTTGGCTGTTCACGATCACACGATGTTAATTTCTGGCGCTGAATAATGAATGGACATAGTTATAATGTGTTTTGACGTTTTACAACTGGTTGTGCTCATATAATTTTATATCAAAAATCATATTTTTGGGTAGTGTGTCTTTTGGTGGAGGAATGCTTGTCACCTACTCCTTTTAAGTTCCCAATTCCCCTAAACTTGAGAGTAAAAGCTTTTCAGCCTGGGTTGCTCTGTCTGGTGTGGTGCCAATGGAGAGGCACAAATGCAAGCTTTGCTCTAGGACATTCGCCAATGGCAGAGCATTGGGTGGCCACATGAAGGCTCACTTGGCCACGCTCCCCCTTCCTCTAAAGCCCCAACCGCTTACTCATTCAACTTCCTTCTCATATTCCTCTTCTGATGAGGAACCAGAAGTAGCACTACCATACAAAGAATCAGAGGAAAAGGCTTTGATTTATGCCCTGAGAGAGAATCCCAGGAAAAGTTCAAGGCTTGCAGATCCTGAGTTTTCTTTTGCAGCTGATACAGGCTCTGTCGTCCAAGATAGAGAGAGCGAGACCGAGTCAAAGAATCCAACTCGCCGACGATCCAAAGGAAACCGAAAATCCAGCGTTGTAGCGAGCCAGAACCAGAATTTGGAACTGAAGAAGCCTAAACCAAGTTTCACGGAGTCGCCGACCGACCCAGAACCGGTGAGCTCGGTTTCTGATACTTCCCCTGATGAAGATGTTGCTATGTGCCTCATGATGCTTTCAAGGGACAGATGGATGAGAAATGTTGTGGAACAGGATCAAGAGCAAGAAGAAGGAGGGATGAAATCAGTGGAAAAATCAAAAGGATTCAAAGAGATCAAGTTGAAGAGAGTTCGCGGGAAGCATCAACCTGAGAACAATAGGAAAACGTTTGGATCTTCCCGAGCATTGGCCAGTCAAAAAAATATCTGCTTTCGTGATGAAGGAGAAGCCAAAAGTGATAAAATTTTCAAATGCCCATTTTGTTACAAGATATTTGGGTCAGGACAAGCACTTGGTGGCCACAAAAGATCTCACCTCATGCCATCTTCGTCGTCAACTGTTAACCATTCTGCTAAAAGCTTTATAGATCTCAACTTGCCAGCTCCAGCAGAAGAAGATGAACTCAGTGTGGTTTCTGATGCGTAATTTAATTCATTGATCTGGCTTTGTTTAGTTATTTTATGCAATTGGGTAAAGTTTTGTTTTTGTAGGTAAGAACATTTCATTATCTTTAATGTTAGATCAATGCTTTTGATGGTACAATCATGGCTGACTATAATTTATGTTTACACCAACTGTCTGCTAGAGTTAGACGGTGAACTTCTGGCTAGCTATTCACTCTCCTTTTCCCTTTGTTTTTTTTTTGTTTTTAATTATACTCGACTTGGATCATCATTCTAGAAACTATAAGTTTTGATACTTACACCGCAAACCCAGTTATGTGGTTTTGGGATTTGGTTGTGGACCAACAACTCTGGCCTTTGAAAGTACTAAAGTGCACCAATTCTGTTTTTATGCTCTGGTTCTGTTTCCAGCCGGTCTCCAACCTTTTTTTTCCCACTTTCGATAAAAAAAATTAAAATCAGTTCTTTCTTCTTCATCATTACTTCTTTGTATTTTTCAGTTTCCATTATTTTCAAGTTGTTTTAGAGTGAAGCATTAAAATGAATGATTCCGCAGAGAGAGTGAGAAAGTGTAAAAATAATGAAAGAAGCGAATAAAAGTATGCAGTTGGTTTATTTGGGGTTTGAATGCCCCTGGAGACCGGAGTTGAGACTCCGAGAATATCCAAAAACCCGTTCAAATTTCTGAATGTGATATTTTGTTTTATTATAAAAGAATTTATCAGCCTTGGAAAGAACGAAGTATCCGGGTAGAAAGGATGGTGGAGGTCCCATACTATTCTTATCGAAGAATCAGTCAGATTTGTGCTATCTTCGCTTCTGTGATAAAGCATATGCCAATCAAAGGCTTATAAAATAATTAATAAAACATGTGTCCTACGACCAAGACTTTTGTGTTTTTAAATAGTAAGGGTGTGTTTAGTTTACGAAAACATTTCTTATTTTTATTTTGTATTTTTATTTTTTAAAAATAATTTTTATTTTTAAATTTTTGAATTTTAGAAAATGCGTTTGATTTGTATTTTCATTTTCTATTTTCAAAAAATGAAAAGTATGAAAACATGTTTAGTTTGTAATGCTGAATCCTGTTTTCAAAAAGTGAAAACATGAAAACATGTTTGGTTTGTAATATTAAATCTCATTTT